>OZ023205.1:46322747-46672747 GCA_963995525.1 Escarpia spicata | reverse complement strand
CAGCACCGTAAATATACTCGACGACGTCGCACAACGTTGCCGGGTCTTTCGTCATATGCACTGTTGCCGACGCGCTTTCTTCAAGGCCAGATGAGAACACTGCCGTGAAGTATGAACTAGCCGCCTTTAGAACGTCTTGGTGGCACGGCAGATGAGCGTCGCCAGATATCTACGTGACTCCTTGCACTACTTCCCGTAAGCTTACTTCGCGCTGCACTGACTGCAGGCTTACTCCTTGCACTATTTCCCGTAGGCTTACTGCGCGCTGCACTGACTGTAGGCTTACTCCTTGCACTACTTCCCGTATAGGCTTACTGCGCGCTGCACTGATTGCAGGCTTACTCATAGCATTACATCCTGTAGGCTTACTCCGCGCTGCACTGACTGTAGGCTTACTCCTTGCACTACTTCCCGTATAGACTTACTGCGCGCTGCACTGACTGCAGGCTTACTCATAGCACTACTTCATGTAGGCTTACTGCGCGCTGCACTGACTGCAAGCTTACTCCTTGCACTACTTCCCGTAGTCTTACTGCGCTCTGCACTGACTGCAGGCTTACTCCTTGCACCATTTCTCGTAGGCTTACTGCGCGCTGCACTGACTATATGCTTACTCCTTGCACTACTTCCCGTATATGCTTACTGTGCGCTGTACTGACTGCAGACTTACTCATAGCACTACTTCCCGTAGGCTTACTGCGCGCTGCACTGACTGCAGGCTTACTCCTTGCACTACTTCCCGTAGGCTTACTGCGCGTAGCACTGACTGCAGGCTTACTCCTTGCACTACTTCCCGTAGGCTTACTGCGCGCTGCACTGACTGCAGGCTTACTCCTTGCACTACTTCCTGTAGGCTTACTGCGCGCTGCACTTCCTGTAGGCTTACTCATTGCACTACTTCCCGTAGGCTCAGGCAAATATTTAACAATCTCAAATATGGCCATATGTTCATGGTCAAAATAAGTCTACAGACAGCAAAATAATTGCGAGAATTGGGAAGTCTCGATACTACTAGTAGCCGGTACTTAAGTTGTAGGCCTATATTATTATTATATAGAGCGGTTTTCATACCGGGGGGCGGGTCTTGATCCTCTGGGATTGTTTGTAAATTTCACAGGGTTTCCCTACGACCATGAGTAATTTTAATTCGCGTGCCACAACACGCAAATAATCTAACATGATTTAGAAAGTATGTAAGATACAGTGGACACATAATTTCTTGTGTCTTTGGAAATTGCAAGAAAAAATAAGCCTCCTACTATACGGCATCATCTGATTGCACCTGGTGCCAATACCATGAGCAATCATGTTTTTTTTTTGTGGAGACATGTACTGAAAGTTTTTGAGACATTTCAATGTTGAAAGATACTGTCCACCATAGAATATGTAAGCTTTCTCTGGATCTCAAACAACAGGTGATACGGGAATTAGTGAAGGCTGGTCTGGTCCACATACAACTGTAGGAAGACAACGTCAACTTCATCAACTAAACAATTAAAGGCGAACACGTGATGGAGAAACTGTATACTAGAAGTTGAATGCCTTGATTTTAATAATCTCTGGGAGTATAGAAACCATTAAGCCTAATTTACACCCAATTGTATTAATAAAAGCCAACACGCAGTGATAGTTTGTTATTAATATAACTGATTATGATTATTTACCCGAAACCCTTCGCCGTGTGTGCAATTGTTTTGAATATAATCATATTAATATAATAAACGAGGCACCGAGGAGTGTGGGTGTGTCATAATTGTTAAATCATCGTCACCCCGTTCATTCACCAGTATTTTGTCTCCATCTGTCACCTCTGAGTGACTACAATTAGGACTCATAATTTTACGTTTGACGTAAAACTGGCTTCTTGTGTATTTGTTACCTCGTGCGTTTTCATAACAGGAGACCCTGGGATAGTGTGAAGTCCTTCTGCATCGCTAATTGGGTGCAATGGTCCTTTGATACACATTCCTCTAGTGACTGACCTTTTCTCACATGAAATTTGGAACAGACGTCTCAAGCAGGCTCCCATACATTCAGTGATGATCACTTAATAGATAATGGTTCCCCCTTTATCATCTGCACAAATCAGGCTTTCTTGGCTTTCCGTGTTATGATTGAACACTATCCAGCAGCTTTTAGGAGGGAGGGGGTTAACGCTTTTGAGAAACATGGAATACAATTAATGGTTCATATTTTAAAGATGCAATTTTGAGGGGGGTTCATATTTTGGAGAAAGTGGGTTCACAAAAAGGGGGGTTCACGTGAACCCCGTGAACCACCCCTGGCTACGGGCCTGGCCTTAGGTAGTTGGTGTCAAAATAGAGGATTTCAGATAGACCTACGACAATTTCAAATATATTAATTTTGACCTTCACCGTCATTCATATATCCGTCTTTTTTAAAGATGGCGCCCATCGGCGTCGTGAGCAACGATTGTTGGACCGGCGCGTTATAAATTTCACGATTTTGATAAAAGCCTCTTATTCCTGTATCTTTATAACGGAGTAACCGAAAGCTACATGTCTGATCTTCGCCGACAGTCATATTTTTGCCAGATTTAAAGATGAAAGTCAAGCCAACTATCCCCATATCTTAAGAACTACCCAGTACCTCACCTATAGCCATTACAATGATGTCAAGATGTAATGCATAGGTGCTGAAACCGGGGGGTTTGGGAGGGGTGATGAGCCCCCAATATGTTTGGTGCGGGGCTGGAGATAGGATTAGCACCCCAATATTTAGAGAGTGAAGGTGGATTTTGGGCGAGCCTGGGGGGGGGGGTGAAAATCGATTTTTTTTTAAACCTTGAAGGTGGGTTTTTTGGGCAAGCTTCAAGAAGGGAATGCAAATCGATATTTCTGGTGAGCTTCACAAATTTTGAAAATAGCCGTGACAGCACCCCCACGTGTCATGATCCGACAGCGGAGTGGTGCCGTTACGCTCAGCCAACCCAATATTAATTTTGTTCCGGCGCCTATGAATTGTACCTTATTGTAAATTTTAGTATTTATGAGGGCATATGCTGTATATACAGCAGAATAAAACTGCAGTATTATATTTAATTTATTTCTAGGGTGAATATTTCTGAGGTTTTATATTCACAGAGCCATTTAAACACATCACCACCGAACTCGTTGCGACCACTGCGACCCTCCAAGGCGCACCTGTGCTTATCGTGGCCCGGTTAGCTCAGTCGGTAGAGCATCAGACTTTTAAAGCTGAAATTCTCCTTAGCCATCTGAGGGTCAAGGGTTCGAGTCCCTTATCGGGCGGTATTTTTTATTATTCATGCATACTTTGTCAGTTTATGCTAGTTTCGCCTAACCTACTCTCGCCCGGCTGCTTAACTTCACCGTGAGAGTCTCGCGGAGTAGACGACTTCTGAATGTTATCCGACAGATGGCATATACAATACCAGTTGTCATTAGTCGGCATCACAACTTTGGATTAATTCCTACATATTCATATGCAGATCCAGGGGGTTCGGACCCCCCTTTTTGAGTTCCAAGTTGAGTTCCATTGCAATTGTAAGTCAACGAGGGACAAAGGCATTGCCAAAACAAAACAATGTCAAACTTGTCGCTTACTGCGTACGAATTCTTTTGCAGCTGTCCGACGTTAGTAGTAGACGTGTGGCTGAAGCCCCCGTGTAAAAAGGTCACGCACTCAAGATCAAAGAAACATCAAAGAAATAGGCTCCGCCCCAATTTTTTTTCCTAAAACTTAGCACCTATACAGAAAAAGTCAACATCAAAGGATTGTGCACTTTTTCCTAAAACGTCGCACCGGTTGATTGATAGGTTGATTGATAGGGCCACCCATAGATGCTGACCTGTTGCCCTTTAGCGTGTGTTTCTGTTCGACCTGTTGCCCTTTTTCCTAAAACGTCGCACCGGTTGATTGATAGGGCTCATCCAACAATACTGACCTGTTGCCCTTTAGTGTGTGCTTCTTTTCTCTATGCGTGATTGACAGACCCAACGACAAATCAGAGGCTGGAACCCGCCCAGCCGTATTAATGATTGGTCACTAAGGCTACTATATAGTATGGGCGGCCGGTGACGTGAACAGTAGCAGCATGACGATGACTCCCGCTATACATTTCCGTGGGAGTGCGTCGTTCCTATCGAACTGGTATCCGTGTCGAGTGGCGGCGTATGGTCGGGGCTTCAGATCCGTAGAGCACGCTTATCATTTTAGAAAAGCGATGTTTCACGACGATACCCAAACTGCTGAGTGTATCAAATGGGCGTGGTCGGGGTATTGCGCAAAACGCCGGAGTTCCAGAATCGAGAAAAGGAGAACGGACGCCGAATGGTACGCCGTTAGGCTCGCGTGCATGAAGTCCCTGCTGATGAGCAAGTTCGGGGGGTCAGAGAAGTTGAAAGACGCCCTATTGGCTACCGGGGAAGCCGAATTGGTGGAGTGGGTGCCGTCGCACGATGGCTTCTGGGGTATTGGCATTGGCGGCAGAGAGGGCCAGAATATGCTCGGTAAATTAGTGATGGAGGTGCGCGAGGAGCTTAGAAGAAACGAATAAAGGGGGCGGTCGCGGCCGCGTGCGCGACAGTCGTAGATATGAGCAGCGTGCCGTTGAAGCATCCGTTTACGTGTATTGTGGCCGGCCCCACGGGGTGCGGCAAGACTACTTTCGTCGCTCGCCTAATACGGCATTCGGATGCCATGATCGAGCCGCCGCCCGAGAAAGTCCTGTGGTGCTACGGCCAGTGGCAGGACGCCTACAAGACGATGCCGCCTACAATATAATTCGTAGAGGGTCTACCGGATCCGACGCGCTTAGACGGTAAAATGAGGACGCTTTTAGTGCTCGATGACCTCATGGAGGAAACCAATAGTCGGGTCACGACCCTGTTTACTAAAAAAAGCCATCACTGTAACACGTCCGT
This sequence comes from Escarpia spicata, assembly GCA_963995525.1. Classification (NCBI taxonomy): domain Eukaryota; kingdom Metazoa; phylum Annelida; class Polychaeta; order Sabellida; family Siboglinidae; genus Escarpia; species Escarpia spicata. Next base: position 46,667,840 of record OZ023205.1, on the reverse strand, counting down.
CGTACAGTTGCTGCAGAAAAATGTTTCCGAAAGGAAAAGAGAGCCGCACGATTAGTCTGAACGCTCAATATATGGTACTATTCAAGAGCCCCCGGGATGCCGGTCAAGTAAGTCACCTAGCAAAACAGATGTATCCGCGTAAGGTTGACTACATGATCGAGTCTTTCAAAGACGCCACGTCGGACGCGTACGGCTATCTTTTCGTAGATTTGAAACAGGAAACGGAGGAGTCCATGCGCATGCGCACGTTTATATTTCCAGACGATCGCCTCCAGTACGCCTACGTGAGGCGATAAAAGGAGGGCGCCGTCACGGGGCGCGTCATTCGCTTTAAGGATGACGGACCGTGTGAAGAGGCATGTCCTGGCGTTGCAGCTGCTGAGCCGTACTAAGAAGAACGTCGCACTGCGAAAGGCCGTAATCGCCCACGCCGACGCCGACCTCGTGTGTAGTCTGTGCGATTGCGCCTACAACATTCTTATTGGGAACGTGAAAATATCGGCGAAGCAGAAAAAAGTACTGGCAAAATACAAGAATCATTTGCGTAAGCTGGCGAACAAAAAGGTGCCCGTCAAACAGAAACGGGCCATTCTGCAAACGGGGTCGGGCGCCTTTCTGACGGCCCTGCTGGCACCGTTAGCAAGCACCGTTTTACTGCCCCTGCTCAGACAGACTTTCGGCGGGAAAAAGTGAGAGGATGCAGCACGCAAAGAAGATGGCGTTGGTCGATCCGCGATTGGTGGAGAGCCTACTGCCGCTCATCGACCAACCGCCGAGCACGACCCGGTCGCGTGCGATGAGTAGCCTGGACAGTGACATGAAAAACGTTCTAGAACGATCGGATTTATCGGATCACGATAAGGCGGTGTCGTACAATCAGCTGTTGGGCCGCTACAACGCGCTAGAGGCGGCCCGAGCGGCGCAGCCAGTACGCGTGTCGGTGGTGAGCGAGTCGACGCCGGCGGCAGAGGCGACAACGACGGCGCCGCCCTCGGACGCCATAGAGCGCGAAATAGTGGACAGCGTGCCGAAAACCCTGAAAGCGAAAGCCGGCCGACTTATTGCAAAAGTGAAATCCGATCCGCTGTGTCGATGGAACGACCGCGGCGAGTTCGTGTACGACGGTCGAACGGTTAAGGGGAGCAACATGGTCGACCTCGTGAACGACCTTATGCGAACACGAAAGAAGATGGCCCCTCCTGTAGGGTGGCAAACGTTCGGGGAGCGTATGAGGGGACTGAACGTTCCTATGGAGTTCGTCGGTAACCCCCGGTATCGGAAGGCCATGCAGCAGTCGAAACGGGTAGAAGAGACGGCGTCGACGCCGGCTAAGCCCATTCGGCTCGGCAAGACGTGGACGCAGCAACACAGGCGGACCGCCGTTAAAAAACGCCGTAGCGAAGCGCCAGAGTGGGAGACGTCGTCTTAAGATCAGCAATGCGAAGGTCGGTGATCGTCGTCGTAGCCGCCACAGTGCTTGTCCTTGTCTACGTCGGCATATTGGCGTGCGTCAATCGTGATTGTTTATCAACGTTGTCATGGTGTCCGGGTGGACTCGTGGCGCTAAACGAAAGCGTCGTCAACGAGACGATTCTCTTCTGAGGCGCGCCTATTACGACCCGAAACAGGCGGGCAGTTATGGCGGCGTCGACGCATTGTATAGGGGGGTCGCAGCACGCAAACCGGTCGTCGAGCGGTGGCTTGCGGCCCAAGATACGTACACCCTGCACAAACCGGTTAAACGAAAGTTTAAACGACGCTGCGTTATCGTCGGTGGTCGAAACCAGCAGTGGCAAGCCGATTTGGTCGACGTCGCTACACTGAAAAAATTCAATGACGGCATAACGTTTCTATTGACGGTTATCGACGTCTTCTCGAAGCGGGCGTGGTGCGTCCCGTTGAAGAGTAAGTCGGGGCCGTCTCTCGTCGCGGCCTTCGAGATCCTGTTGCAGGCGGAACGACCGCCGCACGCCCTACAGACGGACAAGGGGATGGAGTTTCTCAATGCCCCCCTACAGAAACTCTTGAGGAGCCACGGCGTTCGTCATTTCGTGACGCATAACGAGGAGACTAAGGCGAGCGTCGTGGAACGCTTCAATAGGACGCTGAAGACGCGCATGTGGCGCTATTTTACGAAACATCAGACGCTGCGACACGTAGAGGCGTTGCCGCATCTCGTACGATCGTACAACAACGCCTACCATCGAAGCATCGGCAGGACGCCGGCGAGCGTTAACGCCGAAAACCAGGAGAACGTATGGCAACGACTGTACGGGGGCGCCTCCGGCGGTGGTAAACCGAAACTGCGAGAGGGAGACCGCGTGCGCATCAGCAAGGTGAAGGGTCGGTTCAGAAAAGGGTACATGCCTAACTGGAGCGAAGAACTCTTCACCATCGTAGAGGCGCATCCGTCCGAGCCGCCCGTGTATCGGCTGGAGGACGACGCCGGGACGCCGGTAGAGGGCACCTTCTACGAGGAGGAAGTACAACGCGTGATCGTCCCGAAGGACAAACTGTATCGCGTGGAGGACGTTCTACGGCGCCGTAAGGGGGGCACTGAAGTGCTCGTGAAATGGAGCGGCTATCCGGCATCGTTCAACAGCTGGATCGACGCCGGGGCGCTCGTGGACTATAAAGGGTAGGGCGGTCGTGGCGTCGCCGGACAGTCATCATGTGGATGCGCCATATGGGGTGCTGGCGCCTACACGAGGCGGGCCTATGCAACGGTTTTTCGTTCTTTTATAAGGGCCCCTGCTGCATTGAGAGACCGCAGTGGCGCAACGATGACCGACGGGGCGACATCCAACGAGACGCCTACAAGCGGGCGGCCTACACCCGGGGAAGCCGACGAAAACGAGTCAAGCGCCTTCGCGATCGACGCCGGCGCGGACTCCGTCGACGCGTCCGCGCCTATCACCCCCTCCGTCCACGAACACGTTCCATGGCATTTCTTCGGGAGCGACTGCCCTAAATCCGAGATCATCTTCATATGCCAGGTCGTCATCCTGTACTCGGTCATCATCGTGAGTATATACAATCTGTCGAGAGGTCAGGGCGACTCCAACCTGTGGACGGCCCTGCTGAGTAGCTGTCTCGGCTACCTGCTCCCGAGTCCGTCTATATGATGATGGCGTCGTCTGACTTTTACCTGGTACTGCCGAGCAACGCGTCATTGAAAGAGCACCCCGAAAACACGTTGACTCACTACACCACGAAGCTGCCGCGGCGCATCGACCTGTCGGGCCAATGGGAGTGCGGTATGGTAAATATACAGTACCCGCACACGTGGTACAACGTGAGGGTCGCGGACTCGTACTTTCATCTGTCCTGCAGGACGGCGTCGCCAAATACACTGTTTAACTTTGGCGGTGAGCCAGTTTTTCGACAGGGGCAAATTCCTTACGGGTTTTACAACAGCGCTTACGAGCTGACGCGAGAGCTCAACGAGGAACTAGTGAAACTGAGCACCGACACCGTCAAGGCACGCCTGACGTACAGCACCATCACCAACCGGATGATGCTACATCTATCGCAGGGTGTCGAATTTCGCTTGCCGCCCGATAGCCGACTGAAGAACGTGCTAGGTTTCGAATCGGCCGTTATCACGAGCCCAATCTTGGGACCGATGGCCGGCAGCGGAAACGCCACCTACTCCTACGAGCACGAGGGCGCGCATACGGTGGACCTGAACGCGGGTATCGACACGCTGTACGTGTACACCGATATCGTGGAGACGCGCATCGTCGGCGACACGTTTGCCCCGCTCCTTCGACCCGTCGCCATCTTCGGGCTGAACGGGGCCACTATTGCGAACTCGTTCGACCGCATTCAATACGTGCCCCTCCTGAGGCGCCAATTCGAGACGGTCGAGATCGATATAAGGGACGACTTCGGTCAACCGATACCATTCGAGGGGGGAAAACTCGTGACGACGCTTCACATCAGACGATGCAAATCTAAACTGTTTTGACGATGACGACGCGCAACGCGTACGACGACTACTACCTTCGTCAGGTCGGCGGCGCGCTACCCGTTTTCGTCGGTGGCCGAGGCCAGCGGGGTCACGGTCTGGGCAACCTCTTCGGCAGCCTGTTTCGAAGCGCCATGCCGCTTATTAAGAGGGGCGCCGTGGCGCTGGGGAAGCGCTTCCTTAACACGGGCATACGTACGGCGCGGGACGTCGTCGCCGGCCAGAATCTGAAACAGGCGGTAAAAAGGCGCGCGAAAGAGGCCGGCGCCGACCTACTCGACGGCCTACTGAATAAACCGCCGCCGCCGCCGAAAAAACGCCGCCGCCGAATAAAACCACCGGGTAAGGCGGCAACGGCCAGTAAGAAGAAGGGGCGCCGCCCGAAACGGACGTCACCGCCGAGCGATATATTCAGTCGTTAGGAAACACACAAAAAATGGCGTTCGTGCATCGGCAATCGTGCGAGGGCATCAAGACCGAACTGGACCTGTTCGACATGCCGATGACGCAGACGAGCATCGTGAGCGGTCAGTGGGTCGACTACCAGCCGCTGACGTCTCTCGACGCCGGCGGGCCTGTCGAATTTCTCGTTCCGGGTTCGGGCGACGACTACGTGGACCTGTCGAGCGTTAGACTGTACGTCCGATTCAAACTGGCCAAGGGAGACGGCACCGATCTCGCGAACGATTCCGTCGTGGCGCCGGTCAATAATTTTCTCCATTCGATGTTCAGCCAAGTCGACGTATCGCTGAATGGAACGCTCGTTACGCCGTCGACCAATACGTACCCGTATCGGGCGTACCTCGAAACGCTGCTGAGCTACGGCAAGGATGCGAAAGAGACGCAGCTCCAGGGGGGCCTGTGGTACAAAGATACCGCCGGCCATATGGAGACGACCGACGGCGGGGGGAACGGCGGGTACGCGGCGCGGAGCCGCCTCACGGCGAACAGCAACGAGGTGGAGATGATGGGACGCCTACACGTCGACATGTTCATGCAAAACCGGTACCTGGTGGCCGGCGTCGACATAAAGATGCGACTGGTGCGCGCGAAGGACGCCTTCGCGCTCATCGGCGACGCAGCCGACCCGGGGTGGAAAATCGTGCTGTTGGAGACCTACCTGCAAGTGCGAAAAGCTAAGGTGAACCCGACCGTCCAGATCGCCCACATTAAAGCGTTGGAGCGCGGGACGGTCAAGTACCCGATACGTCGAGTCGACACCAAGGTGTTCTCGATACCGCAGGGGACGATGTCTCACACGCACGAGAACGTCTACCTGGGCGTCCTCCCGAAACGCGTGTTCATGTTCCTGATAGACAACGACGCCTTTAACGGGACGTACCTTAAAAACCCGTTCAACGCGAAACACAACGACATAAACTTCGTGGCGCTCTACGCCGACGGTCGCCAGATACCGAGCAAACCACTGCAGCCGAACTTTGCGCATCGGCACTACATACGAAGCTACATGAACCTCTTCGCGGCGACGGGAAAAGGGTACGAGGACGAGGGAAACGACCTGACGCGCTACGACTTCGGCGGCGGCTACACCATCTTCGGTTTCGATCTGACGCCCGACTGCTGCGACGGGGACCACTTTAACCTCGTGCGTAAGGGGGCGCTGCGTGCCGAAATACACTTCGCTGCCCCACTACCCCGACCGATGAACGTCATCGTGCACGCCGAATTCGAGGGGGTGGTGGAGGTCGACATGAGCCGGAACGTCGTGCTGGAATCGTTGTAGCATGGACACGTTTCAACTGATGCGCCGCCTACGAATCGACCCGTACACTAGGAGAGTCGTCGACGGCGTCACGCCGCGAGACGGCCTACCGAAAAGGCGACTCACCGAGCTTCCGGCGGCATTCGTGTGCAACACCGACGACGGCGGTGAACCGGGGGCGCACTGGGTGGCGCTCTACGTCGACGTCGACGGCCGCGGCGACTACTTCGATTCGTACGGCCTGCCGCCCCTGCACGACGACTTTCGCGCCTTCCTGCGCCGCAACTGCGGCGCCTCGTGGACGCACAACGACAAGCGACTGCAGAGCGTCGTATCTAACGTGTGCGGACAATATTGCGTCGCCTACCTGCTATTGCGATGCCGCGGCATGCCGCTCGAGGGCTTCCAGGCCCTATTCGGACCCGATAGGGTGAACAACGACTGTCTCGTATTCGACTGGCTAAAGCCTTGAACATTATTATTATTGTCGCTTTCCGCTTACACTGTATTCGCACTAATAAAAAAAAAACGATGAAAACGTACATGGTGTGTATACATATTTTATTAGTACATCCTCCTCCTCCGCCGCCTTATAGGCGGCGCCCAGTCCCTAGCTAGGGCCCCTACCCCTAGGGGGGGCGCCTATAAGGCGCGGGGGCCGGCCCTCCTACTATACGCGTATCGGCGCCGTGGTGACGCCGTCTTTGAGCACGCGGCGCTTAGCGTAAAAGTAGCTCAGCGCCGCGCGCTCTTGAACGTACGTCAGCACGGACGAGTCTTTCACTTGAAAGCCGCGGTTCCAACCGACGCCGCTCCGCTGGTCGCGCAGCACGGCCAGGAAGGCGTCCTTGTCGATGGCGTCGTTCTGCCGCTTGCTCAGACCCTTCGTGCTGTACTTGTCGGTGGCGCCGAAACAATAGTACGTCTTGCTGCAAAGCGCAACGATGCCGTCGCCGGACCACTCTTCTTTGAAGAGGCCCGGCGTGCGCTTGTCGAAGCGGCGTCGTTGCGCGCAACAGAGGGGCGGCGCTTCCCACGCGCGTCCGGCGAGACGGCATTGCACGTACGCGTCCGCGTGCGCGTCGCAGCACTCGGCCGGAAACCAGGCGCCGCGTTGACGAAAGTAGCGCTCGCGCAGGGCCGGCGTCACCAGCTCGTCGACGTCGCGGCCAGCGAGCGCTATGTAGGCTGAGTCGGTGTCCATTGCGCAGTACTCGAACAGAGGACGCTGGATGTAGACGGCGACGAAGTCGTAATAAAACTCCAGCATCCTCAGTTTCGCGTACTGATAGACGAAGTAGCCGATCTGGACGGGCATCGCGTAGCGGACGGTGCGCTTGTTCAGCGCCACCTCGTAGAGGGCGTCGGGTACGACGACGTCGAGCTGACGGAAGCGACGATCGTTGACGAGGCGGCTGGCGCCGACCGTAGTGCAGTATTTGATGTCCCGGTGGAGATCGACGCGCGTAATCGTCTTCCCGTACGAGCTGTTCCCGAGCAGCTTAAACGTGTCGGCGATGATGGACTTATCGGGGTCGGCGTCGCCCTCGCGGCGCGCGTTGGACACCGCGTCGCCGAAGCGACGAAAGCACGCAATCGGCGCGTATTCGATCACCTGATAGATGCGGTCGACGACGAGGCCGTGCGCCAGATACCACCGCAGTAGCGGCGTCGCGAGTAGAATTTTCGTACCGAAAAAACTACCCACGAGGGTTCGCTGAGGTCGGGTCAGGAGGTCGTGCGCTTCCGCGTAGCGTCGCATGAAGGGGCTGAGAGCGTCGCGATCGATGCAGACGTTCTTAAAGATGGGCTGCATCTCGGCGAAGGTGGCGCGCAGCGCGGCCGGCACGGCGATGTCGCACTCGATCAGGCCGAACAGAGTGCCGTCGCGTACGCCCTCCAAGATCGTCGAGCGCGTAGGGGTGACGGGCCGCCACCGAGATTCGTCGGGCGGCGCAGGCGTCAACGGGGGCCGCACGGCGCGCCACTGGCACTCCCACATTTCGACGACGGTGACGAAACGGCGCAGGTAGGTCGTCACGGCGCGCGTCGCCTCGTACAACTCGATCATTGGTCTTCCGTTGACGGCGTTCGTCGGCTTTCCCGTGCACGGACCGCCGTGGAAGTAGCAGCCGTGGAACTGGTAGGCCGTCCCCGTTTCGCTACACCAGCCGTCGACGCGGTACTTGCCGATGCGCTTTTCGCGTCCGTTAAGCAGGTGCCGTATGCGCACCCCCGTCCAGTCGGCCACCCACGTCAACCACTGCACGGCCATACGACCGTAGCGGTGCACACGCTCCGGCCGAAACGCGTTCTCCTCGCGGCGGCGCGTGTACCAGCCCGTCGGCATCTCTTGCGTGATCGCCCACAGATAGAGGGCGTTCGCGTCAAAGCCCACGACCGAGCGACAGGGGTGTGCCTCGTCGCGTCGTAGAAAGGTCACGGCCGCCTCGTGATGACGCGCGAAGATGATCGAGGGACCGCCGACGATCTGCGATTGCAGGAGACGGTGCAGGTCCTTATTCGACTCGTTGAAGAGGGCAAAGGTGATCGAGGCCGGCAGATCGTTAAACAGATACAGTAGCGTCAGGCCGGGCACACTGATGGCGTCCTTGAACATGTCGATGCGACGCTCGCGATAGAACGCGAACTGTTTGGCGACTGCCTCGAGAAACGGCACCACGTCTCTATTATTATACCACACGAGGAAGTCGCGCATCGTCGTCATGCCCTCGTCGCGCCAACCCGCCACGCAAACCTCGTACGCCGCGGCGGAGATGCCTTCCTGTTTCAGGTGGCTGTAGAAGGCTTCCCGTGGCGGCAATTCGGTATCGTTCAATTTCGCCACGTCGATGTACTCGTACGGGAAGTAGCCCTTCGTCACCGCGCAGCCGTACGCCTTCAGAAAGCGGTCGTAGCTGACGCCGGGGGCCAGGTAGTTCGTAATGTCCAGGAATTTCAGCGTCGACGTCGCCAGACACATATAGTTGTTCTGGCGCTTGATGGTGAATGCCGACGACGTGTGCTGATCGACGGAGGTCATGAGAAGGGGGGCCAAGTACTTTTTGACGACGTTCATGTCGTACTTACCCGAATTAAATCCGAGGACGGGCAGCTGGCGAAGGTAGGTCCACAGGCGTTTGGCGAGCGCGCTGTACGGCGACTTGGCCGCGTCTTCGGTGGGAGCGGCGCGCCGCCAGTCGTCGTCGAGCGCATCGAGTGCGTCGAAGGTCGAATCGTACAGCGGACGCAGAGCCGCGTACGCCGCTTCGCTTGTGGCCTCCAAGGCGGCAATCAGGTGCCGCGCGAGGTCGGCCGAATTGCCGGTCGTGACGAAACACTGCGCCGCCTCGTGGCCGGGCACGTTCGACGCGATGCTCACGCTGAGCAGCTCGTGACGGGCTAGCCACCGGCACTTGGCGGTGTCTGGCGGCAGGTCGGTATCGACGAAGTAGCACTCAAAGTCGAATGTCGCCCTGAACGGGTAGTAGCGCAGGCTGTCGTCCACGCAGACGCCCTCGTCCTCCAGCTGCTGGAACACGGACGGCGCCGGATGGTAGAGGCCGCCGGGGAAGACGTGGCGAACGCCGCCGTCGCACGTCGCCTCGTGGCGTCGCAACTCCCATAGGGTCGGCCACAGGGCGTTGTCGCACTTGCCGCACACGTACGTTTTCGTGTACATCGAGACGTCGCGTATATAGGAATAGTGTGCGCCGCATACGTTGACGTTCAGGGTCGTGGGGTGCGCGCCGAGCGATCGACGGGCCAGCTCGGCGGTGTCGGCCCGCGTCAGACGATAGGCGACCACGTTGACGCCGAAGACTGCCTCCACCCGGTCGAGCGCGCTGAGGGGGATGCCGGCGGCGTGCGTCGTGCCAGTGGCTCTACAGTAGTCGTCGTATAGGCGCTTGGCGGGGGCCGTTAAACGATCGATGTCGCTGTCCGCCTCTAGGCGCCGCCTATGCAGCGCCAGACAACGGAACAGGCATAGGTTATCCGCGTAGGGGTCACCTCGGCGGTCTTTCGTCAGCCCGATGACGGCCCTGTTGTTGCGAGGGTAGGCCGGCAGGTGCAGCGCGCCGTCGACGCAACCGATAGGATGATTTATGATGGCGTTCAGAAAGTAGGTCGCGTTCGTCACCAATTCGGCGACCCAGCCCGAGTCGGGGCGCTGCGCGATCACGTACTGGAGAACGTCGCGCGTACGGACGTCCTCGAGGAAGCGCTCGAACGAACGCGCGTCGGTAACGAGAGCGGGCACTTCCAGGAAGCGGCCGCAACAATTACAGGATGAATGAAAATAACGGAGGCGCCCCGTCACCTTGTGGCGTAGAATAAACGCGTAGCTCACGTTGATCTTAAAGGAGCGCGTTTGCGCCTCGAACATTCGTCTTAGACGGGGTTCGAGCGCGCGCGTGTTCGGACAGTCGGTTATTTGGAAATTATAGCGGGATTGTATGCGGCCGCGCGCCACCGACGTCTGTATGCTCGACCAGTGCTCTTCGATGACTCGACGCAGTCCAACCGCCAGGTCGCTAGGGGGCGGCACCTCGTCGTCGTCGTCAGGCGGTGGTGACACTACGCCGCACCTTCTCAGATGCCTCAGCATTGTGTGGCGCCTAGCGAAAGAGCGACCACATTTTGGGCACTCGCGTGCGGTCCCCCTGTCGCTGCCGCACGTTTGCGATGTCTTCGCGTGTTTCAAAAAACTATAGCGTTTAGCGAAATAGACGCCGCAGTTTGGGCATTGCGAACGACTACAGGAGTGGCCCGCCAGATCCTCTCGACCACACACGAGACAGTTCGGCATAGCTGCTTTTATTTTTTAGCACTTCCTCCGACTAGCCGCAGACGACGGCGCGCCGCCTCTTATACAGGACGGCGGACCATTCTGATTGGCTGGCTGACTTGACGGAAGGCCTTTTTTGGGACCCTTCTGTTTTGTTGTAGGACGTGCTTTATTAAGCGACGACAACGCACGCGCCGTTAACAGCATTACTTGCTTTGTAGGCGGGATATTCAACGATTATGGGTGGCGCCCATTCAACGCTTTTATTATTGCGAGAAAGGGATATAACAAATGTTTATTAAGCGACGACACGAGGAGTGTTCGTTTAAGCAGGTTCAACTGGCCTGTGATGCGGACGACGATTTTTTTTCTTCAATTTTTAGGACCCTTGTGTTTTGTTGTAGGATGTGCTTTATTAAGCGACGACAACGCACGCGCTGTTAACAGCATTACTTGCTTTGTAGGCGGGACATTCAACGATTATGGGTGGCGTCCATTCAACGCTTTTATTATTGCGAGAAAGGAATATAACAAATGTTTATTAAGCGAAGACACGAGGAGTGTTCGTTTAAGTAGGTTCAACTGGCCTATGATGCGGGCGACGATTTTTTTTCAACGCTTTTGACGAAAAACCGATATAACAAATGAATACGTTTTATTCACCAACGACATAAATGCGCAAACAGTATTGTGTTCAATTCAATAAGCGACGCGAGAAGGGGATAGAACAAATGAATACGTTTTATTAAACGACGACACGAGGAGTTTATTATTAAGTATAGTGTTCGTTTAAGCAGGTTCAACTGGCCTGTGATGCGGGCGGCGGGATATAGCGGCGATTTTTTTCAACGAGAGAGAGATATATATATATTTATTAATAGTGTTCATCAAACAGCGACGGCCCATGGGTTTTTTTCAATGGCGGCAAAACGCTTTTATTACGAGACACCGATATAACAAATGAATACGTTTTCAACGTTTTATTCACCGACGACATAATTCGCAAGCATTATTGCGTTCAATTCAACAAGCAAGAAAGCGATCTATATAGAGATCTATTTATTAATAATAATAATGTTCATCACGCGCTATTCAGCGATATAGTGTTCGTTTAGGCACTCTTTATTATTAAGTATAGTTTAAGCAGCATAATGTTCAGCGATCGATGTCTTCCGCCACGTCAAGGCCGCTCCTCCGGAGCAAATACTCCTGGGTGGCCGCCTCCAGCGTGGCGCACTCGATGACGTCGTTCCAATCAGTGGTAAGTAACCAATCTGACACATATTTGATGAGTACAATCTCGGCACTCCGATTCGGGCCGGTCTGCCCCATGCGGCCGCTCAGGATGTGCACTAATTGTGTAAAGCACGGCAACAAGGAACGCGCCGTATAAAACGTCAGGACGGGCTGAAAATACCGCCTAAGCAGGTCGCCCACATCGTCGTACACGCGCGGGTAGTGGCGTCTCGGTCGACCCGCACGGTAGCCGGTCATGTGAACGTACGGGCATCCTTCGTTGGGGGCGCACTCACCGCAGCTGGCTCGTCCCCGGTCCAATATGCCGTCGCCTATCCACTCCGCAAAGGCCTCCAGGAGGCACCTCTCGTGTTCCGAAATTGACGAGAGGGGCGAGACCAGCCGCGGCGGTGGCGCCATCTCAGGCGACGCGGTGGACCCCTCCTCGATGACGTACGGGAATAAACTTGCGTACGGCGGTGGCGGCGTCCTCGTTCTCGTCGTCCCGCCAAAGGCATCGGCGTATGATCGCATAGCGGCGTCCGACATAACCAGTACCTGCTCCAACACGGAGTCGAGTGCTCGATCGCGCGCCGCCGGATTGGCCTGCAGAATAAATATTATTATTATTATTATTATAGTCACACGCCGTTTAGTCGGTCTTTGGTAGAGAACGCTTCAATGTCCGATAGTCGGCCGCCACATCGAGCAGGGCCTCTATGACGGGGCCAGCCAGATCAGGCCTGGCGCTGGCCAGGCGTGCCGCAGCAGTGATCGCTTTTATGGCACCCAAGAGACGATGCACATCCTGCGGAACACAAAGAAAGGGCCGACCGTTAATGGCGCATGATGCAGAATCCCACGAGCGGCCGTCGTCCATTCTACAGCACGAAGATGCGCAACGGGTTAATCACTCACTCATCCCTAAATCGTCGTGTTTTTTGCCGCGGCGTAAACTGTATGGTGACGACGCTTGTCTGACTATCATATGACGACGCCGTCTATTCTGCAGCACAATAACAAAACAAAGCAGTAAAACAAACACTAATCACTTATTTTCTTCAACGAGCGCACTGTATAGGAGGGTACCCCAACCCACGTGGTCTTCCGCAATTCCACATCAATGACAGTGCCAACAAGCGCAAGCACCGTGTCACGCAATTCGTTGGCATCGAGTTCGGCCAGATAGGAGGCCTGGTAGTCAACGAGGCGCGCCATATCCCTATCGAAAACAATTACCCACGTTTCATCATCCACCCCCGATCCGTCCTTCAGCATCATTCGCATAGAAAAATAATATTGCACTTCATTCTGGACCCCATGCGACATGCACATCATATCACCGTTCATAGTCGTATATACTTTTCGTCGACAGCGCTTACAGCCCTCGTACACGCCCTTATCGCGCCAGCAGATTGCTTCGATAGTGGGATAATCTCTTATCCTATAACAGCCGTCCACGACCACCTGCAGCGCGTGTAGACTCACCGTCGAAGGCAACAATACAACGGCGCCCCTCTCAGAAGGTGGCCGGTGGGTGCTTGCCGCCGCCTCCGGCTCACGTCCCGATACCCCCGGCGTGGGCTCTTGGGCCGGCCCTGTAGCCGCGTCGCTCTCCTTGTTGCGTGCAGGCGCCGCGCCAGGTAACGGTGCAGTCGGCTGAGGTTGCGCGCCGCCCCGTGCTGCTGGGATGATAGGACGCAGCAGCACATCGTCCGGCGCCGCGCCAAGCGCCGAAGACGGGCGCCCCTATACAGTCGATGAAGCGCTGCGAGTGAGCAGGTTCGGCATCGCCTGCTTTCTGGCTCTCTTCCGGGGGGCTGATGAGTCGTCTGCCATTACGATGTCACTGTGAACACAACACACATATAGTTTGCCTGCCCCTTTTATACAGAACTAGTAAAGGGTGCGCGTGCACCTGATCACGTACGCCACACAACAGGCAAGTCTGCCAAGGCTATTGTCGATTGAAAAAAATAGGCGGTCACGCGGTACATGTTCCGTAAAATCGTCTCTTTAAAGCGTTTTTCTTTATTACGACATCACCACGTAATTCCTGACCCCCGACTGATCTTATAGCATGCTTAGGTTCGATTATTTAGAATTTCATTAAACGATTTTGAAACATTACGCACAACAATAGTCAACAACTTACATAACGCTGAACGTGACGTCTCTCGATGCGCGCGCAACCAAGGGGGGACATTCAACAACTTACATAAAACTAATGCGTCATTTACCACCACGTAAACACGCCTCTCGATGCGTGCGCACCCCGAGGGCGCAGTCAACAGCCCACATAAACTAATGCGTCATTCGCCACCTCGTAAACAAGCCGTCATGTCAAGTTGCTCCAAAACAGTCATCACACAGCACAAACGGTACGTCACACTCTTTTATTAAATTATAACTATTTATATTCACGGGTGCACCTAAAATGCAAGTCCTATACAAGAATCATTTATTTATTTATTTATATTCACGGGTTTATTTATTTGGGTGCACCTAAAATGCAAGTCCTATACAAGAATCATTTATTTATTTAGTCATTTCTATTCACGATGAGTCACAAACATTCATACGCAACTATAAATATAGGTGGAAATATCCATGCAACTCGGTGATGTTGCGGCCGAAATTGTTGAACGTAAGTGTGCACCTCCTGTTGTGTTTGGTTACTTAACACAGGCGAGATTTGAACACGCCACACACGACACGTCTTCACCATAAACTGCACAACTCAAACGGCTAAACAAATTATGTAAACATACATACATATTTATTTATTTATTTATTTCTATTCACTGTCAAACAAACATTCATATACAAGAATATTTTCATTTATTTATTCAGTCGCTTCTATTCACAGGTCGCCTAATGAAGATCCACCCAAACCCGGGGTGCGTGGGCACTCGCTCCTCGCCATAGCAGCGACCTTTCCGCCCCGACCACGAAGATGCGTAACGCCGCCCCCTTTAGAGCCGAGACGGACCGCTCGGCCGGTTGGCGCTGTACGAGGCATCGCTAGGCCACAGTGGCGCGACCCCGACACAAATCTATGGGTGTCGCTCCCTCCTCGTCCACGGGAACAAGACGCGGACACCTATTTGGCCGCTCCTGACCCATGGGGAGTGACAGAACGGCTCGAGCGCAGCCTACCATCACCACCTCTACGCACCCCAGCAAGCTTGCCTCGGTGCCCCGTACGGCGCCGACCCTGGAGGGGCTTTGGATTACCCCGCGATTACGTCGAGCCAGATCGTCCTAGAGCACCGAATGGACTACCATTTGCCATCTTCCGCAGTTAAACTATATAACTCATTAAACTCATTAAACTATTCATTATTAAACTATATAATAGTCGTTTGATTCTTTCCAACGCACAAAACCACTGTATGTCCTTACGAACTCCAGAACTATAGTAGGCTTGCTTATAAACGAAACACTGTACGCTATAAATACACTAGAAGGCGTCATGACTCACGACAAAGCAGGAACGTTACAGCTGTCGCTTTACACCAGTGCCTGTATCAATTTTCACAACAACCCAGCGTAGAACTCTTATGCGTGGTTATGTACATGGTTATGATTATAGCCACTTTCGACCGCCTCAACGAGGCTCCAATTAACAAGCAACTCTTTAATACAGTGGCTTTGTGCCGGCACCAATGATTATAGGCAATATTCAGTTGTTTTAGTCCTACCTTAGCGATCCAAAACAGCGCCAGAGACACATTACAGCGGCCGGCCACTAGCAGCGTCCGGACTTTCACCCGTCCATGTATCAGGTTTCACAACAACACAGTCGCCTAACAGCGTAGAACTTATGCGTGGCTATGTACTGGTACAATGATTATAACCACTCAGTACTAATTTCGTACTCATCAATGTACCCCCCCAATTAGCAAGCAACTCTTTTTATACAGTAGTTTTATACCGGTAAATGGCTATAGGCAATATTCAATTATTTTAGCCCTACCTTGGATCTGACGATCAAAAGGGACCACTAGAGTGCAGAGAAACGAAAAAAGACCGCCTCAATTAACAGGCAACTTTTATACAGTAGTTTCGTGCCGGGTACAATTGTTATAGGCAATATTCAGTTGTTTTAGGCTTACCTTAGCGATCCAAACAGCGCCACTGAGTGAAGAGAGTCATTACAGCGGCCAGTCACTAGCAGCGTCCGGACTTTCACCCGTCCATGTATCAGATTTCACAACACAGGCGCCTAACAGCGTAGAAGTTTTATACA
This sequence comes from Escarpia spicata, assembly GCA_963995525.1. Classification (NCBI taxonomy): domain Eukaryota; kingdom Metazoa; phylum Annelida; class Polychaeta; order Sabellida; family Siboglinidae; genus Escarpia; species Escarpia spicata. The sequence continues at coordinate 46,651,870 of OZ023205.1, read as the reverse complement.
TGGCTATGTACTGGTACAGTAATTATAACCACTCAGTACTAATTGCGTACTCATCAAGGTACCCCCAATTAGCAAGCAACTCTTTTTATACAGTAGTTTTATGCCGGTAAATGACTATAGGCAATATTCAATTATTCTAGCCCTACCTTAGGTCTGACGATCAAAAGGACGCAAAGGGCACACGGGGTCAACGCTGACCATCCCCTTAATACAACAGTTTGAGGTCTCAAACTCATTCTAAGCCTCTGATTTGTTGTTGAGCCTGTCAATCACGCCCCTCAAGTATAGAGAAACGAAACACATACATTACACGCACTAAGGGCAACAGGTCGAACAGAAACACACGCTAAAGGGCAACAGGTCAGCATCTATGGGTGGCCCTATCAATCAACCTATCAATCAACCGGTGCGACGTTTTAGGAAAAAGTGCACAATCCTTTGATGTTGACTTTTTCTGTATAGGTGCTAAGTTTTAGGAAAAAAAATTGGGGCGGAGCCTATTTCTTTGATGTTTCTTTGATCTTGAGTGCGTGACCTTTTTACACGGGGGCTTCATCCACACGTCTACTACTGACGTTTTCAGACACTTATCTAGCACAAGCGATATAATATACATGGCGTCCAGGCGATCATCAAACGTTTGTCTAGCATCATCGGTGACGTCGTTCATAGATTCACTGCACACACACACGCACACCTCATGTTTGATCATGTCTCCCCGCGAAAGGATGAACTCACTATGCCTGAGACTGTTTGGCTCTCAAAGACGCTCTGGTCGTTTGATGAAAATCGTCTCCATCAGTTCTTCAGACCAGAGTTTCAAGATAATTGTTTACATTTTTACAGATACAACTTTCGACTACCCTATCTTATCACGAAATTATTAGAATATCTTAATAGTAATATCAAGTAATACACGTTTTCAACTCACATTATGATGCTGTCAAGTGAGGTCATTTTAACACAAAACCAAGAGCAATGTTGCAGCGACTTTGAAACAAAGGTGATACAAGTGTAGACCTCTCTTCCATACCAGCTGATCACCACCAGACTTCTTTGATTGAAAGACACTTACGTTATTATACCGTGTGGTTATAATTCATAGGAACTTCTTAGATGCACGTCCTGAAAGGCATTGTTGAATCAGTTGTATTTTATGGGAATTTTTTTTGCCATTTCGAGGCCATAGGGATGATCTGACAAGTACATTGTCCAACAGGGGAAACTTCTTGACAATTCTGGAGATGATGGCCAAACGAGACGACATACTCCGAGAATATCTTGAGACAAGAAAGAAGAACGTGCAGTACACATCAAGAATCATCCAGAATGAAGTGATTGATGTAGTAGCTGAATGCATTAGAAAGGAGAATACATAAAGCCTTGAAGATGAATATGCCTTCTTTTCCTTCGTGGCAGATGAAGTCACAAATCCACGTGGTAATCAGAAGATTATCTCAGTGTGTTTGAGTGGGTGTAAATTCAAAGAGTTCTTTTTTGATTCCATATACACAGAGAGGGCAACTGGCGAAGCTATATCTCATGCTATCACCGAGAGAAGAAAACATAATAGCAAAAATAATAGCCTCTTCTTTGACCTATCCCCGAAACGATGACGATTCATGGAACTGATGATAAACAACCTCTCGCAAAATATGAAGGAAAAGAAGCTTGTTGCACTGGGTAAGACTAGATGGGATGGGTAGAGAATTACACATGCTACGACACGTTTTACGAGATGTAAGAATTATTGTGTAAATATTTGGAAGCCATACTGAATCCGTCTGCATATCGTGACATCTGCGAGGAGGCTTCATGGACTGGCAGTTGGGACCAGGAGACTAGGACGAAACCAGAAGGGCTTCTAATCAATCTCACGTCGTCACATACCATCATTGCATTCATTATCACCAAGAATGTATTGGAGAATGTCAGGCTCATGGCTTCCAAGCTCCAAAACAGGGACTTGGTTATATACCTAGCATACACCCTGATCGACCAAAACCAAGAACGAAGTATAACGATGAGACAGGAGAAAGACCATGAATACAGCGAGTGGTATAAACATGCTACACGTTTAGTCACACTTCTTGGTACATCCATCTCGGCACCAAGGACACCTCGATTGTCCCGGCAGATGCAGAGAGCCAACGCCCTCCAGCACATCCCCACCGTAGCACTACTTGCGCAGTCTGGCAATCCCGTTCTGTGACCACCTGTCTGCCGAACTCTACAATCAACTTAACCCAGAAAGCAAGAACGGTATAGAGATTCATGCTCCATTCTTTGGGATCGTCACAGAGAGTGGAAATGTACAAAATGTTGTGGACGGATTGATGTTTTGGAAGTCAGACATGCCAAGCGTCTCTTCACTGCGAGAAAAGGTGACGGAATGGCAGCGCTATTGGAGAACCACGGAGCCCACAGAGTCTTCCTGCTCCCCTAACCTGACTGAATGTCTCGATCTCACATATGAAAGGTATCTACCCGAACATCTTCGCCCTGTTGAGGATCGGTTGCACTCTTCCTGTTGGAAGATGTGAGGCAGAACGTTCATTATCCTACCTGCGACGGGTTAAAACCTACCTACTGGATGGGTAAACTAGGATTTCTGGGCTCACCCTAATGAACATGAACCACAGCACGGATATTGTTCTGGATATTGATCATAGAAAGGAACAAACGGAAAATGTTCTCAAGTTACATCTCCGAGTCACACCGGATAGCAGTCCCCAATGTTGAGAGCCAGGTTTAAACACCAAATATGCCATGTCCGGTCTGCGTCTTGAATGCAGCACTTTGGCAAGAAGGCGGATATGAAAATCATTACATTTACATTTTGGGTTTTGTGATTATCACTATCTGGAGAAACTATTTAACACAGTTTCCTTAACAAAAGATGCGCTGAATAATATAGAAAATGTGTGTAGCACCTTTTTAGTTAAACATATGTTAGTCTCTTTCTGTGCAAAGAGATTGTAACTGAATTAAGTAAGTAAGTAAACGTACTTGCTCATCCGCATGATATACAACATATTTCAAGCCAAAAGCAACACAGATGAGGTGGCTAAAAACTAAGTAAAAAAACGTATCGAGTTGTATACATTGTCGTACGAATAACTATACATGTTTACAGCACTAACGTAAACGTAAGTTGTATACATTGTCGTACGAATAAATATACAGTTTACAGCACAAACGTGTCTTCCTAGTTTACAATAATGCCGATACATAGCTATAACGATTATTTGTAGCATAGTTTTTTGTTATTAAACAGTTGCAGTTGCAGTACTATACTTATTTTAGGTATTGTTTTAAAACGGGATATGGTCGAAGGTCATACTTCTTCCAATAATCCGTATTGCGTACAGAACATTTGTAGGATGTAGCAAATTAGATTTGTGGGTTGAAGTTTACAACTTAGGTATATTAGGTCTGCAATCACTCACCTGGTAATGGGTAGCCTAGATTAGTAAATTCTCAACTTGTATCATTTGAACCTGCAACAGTTGATGAAGTTAGGAAAATAATTATGTCCTCCCCAAATAAATCTTGTGCACTTGATCCATTTCCAACAATGCTGCTAAAAGCATGTCTCGATACACTAATTGGACCTATAACAAAATTATAAATGCATCACTTTGCTCTGGCTGTTTTTCCTGATGATTTTAAATACGCCCATGTCACACCACTTCTTAAGAAGTCATCTCTGCCTAAGCAAGACCTAAACAGTTATAGACCTATTTCTAATCTCAGCTTCATTTCCAAAATACTAGAAAAGGTTGTAGCAAGTCGTCTAAGGTCTCACATTAGCACAAATGTGTTAACTAATGTGTCACAATCAGCATATAAGCAGTTTCATTCAACAGAGACTGCCCTTTTAAAGGTTCATAATGACATTACCTTGAACATTAATAATGGTAAAGTGACTGCACTTACCTTACTAGATCTCTCTGCCGCGTTTGACACGATTGATCACAGCATTCTCATTGAACGCCTATTAAAGTGGTACGGCATATCTGGCACAGCTCTAAGCTGGTTTTCTTCGTATCTAACTGATAGATACCAAACTATAAAGATTGGGAACTGCTTTTCAGCTGCACTGCCGGCTTTATTTGGTGTTCCCCAGGGTTCTGTTCTTGGGCCTTTGCTTTTTACTCTTTACACCACGCCACTAAGCTCTGTTATACAAAAACATAACTTAGATCATCATCTTTATGCTGATGACACTCAGATTTACATTTCGTTGGCTACCCCGGATACAAATCGCTCCCTTAACCAACTTAGTGATTGCCTTCAAGATATCTTCCATTGGATGACTGACAGCAAGTTGAAATTAAATGCAAATAAAACTGAATTGATCATTATTGGTACTCGAATGCAGCGTTGTAAACTGGATGGTTTTTTCCCTACGCGTATTTTGAATCAGTACATCACGCCAGCAACCTCGGTGCGTAATCTAGGAGTAATCTTTGATAGAAACTTCAATTTCCGACAACATATATCTCAAACATGTCGCTGCTGTTTTTATCATATTCGTGATCTTCGCCGTATTCGCCGGTATATGTCATTTTCTGTTGCTAAGACTATTGCAACAGCGCTTGTTAGCAGCAGAATTGACTATTGCAATTCCCTCCTTTATAATATCGCTAGCAAGGATATCACAAAACTTCAGCGTGTCCAAAATTGTCTAGCAAGAGTAGTTACAAGATCTCCTCGTTTTTCTCGCTCTGTGCCACTTTTGAAGTCTTTACATTGGCTTCCTGTACGATATCGTATAATTTTTAAGATCTGTACCATTACATATCAGGCACTGTCCAATAAGCAACCATCTTATTTGCATTTATTGCTTACTCCTGTAAGAAAATCTATCCAGCTTCGATCATCTAGTTCTGACCTACTTTTTGTTCCTAGAGCCAACACTAACATTGGAACTAGGGCTTTTTCTGTTGCTGCACCAACTCTTTGGAATATGCTTCCTCTTAGTGTTAGATCAGTTGAAAATATTACAAAATTCCGTCGTCATTTAAAAACGTATCTTTACAACCTTGCTTATCCACCTTAGCTCCCTAGCGCCTTGACCCATCTGTTGACAACTGGAAAACTACTTATGGACTTTGAGATTGACCAACCCTTTTGTTTTGATGCGCCTCTGAGCTTGGTTTCCAAGGATTTAGGCGCAATAGAAGTTATCTTATTATTATTATTATTACACCATTTGAAGTGCTTTTGCGTAAGCAAACGTCAAAATTAATGGGCCATAATGTTACAGGACTTATCTCGGACCCCCCTTTTTAAACCCTGGATCCGCTCCTGCATATGTGTGCATGCTATACTAATTATTGATGTTTATATGGTCCATATATACGCTAGAATTACCGGAGTCTTTTTTATTTAATGATATCTGAGATTTGTGTACACTCGCTAGTAATTAAAAAAAATATATAAAAATTGGTTGAGACATGTTGCGGAACAAACACATGAAAACAAGTCATCAATCAAAATAAAATTATGCGTGCAATTCACCCGCATACATACGGAAGCTCGATTCATCATCATCATCAACATTGTGCAGCCGCAGTGTCCCGTGGTTGTGCGAAGGCATCAGCATGTCGTTTCCAAATCTGCCGGTTGGTACGTTTCCAGTACTCGTCTAGTTCGTCTCTCCACCGTCTCGCCGGTCTTCCTCTAGATCGATTCCCTTCGTAAGGTCTCCATGTTGTGATACGCGATGTCCATCGGTTATCTCGTAGTCCGCTGATGTGCCCTGCCCACGTTCATTCCTGTCTTCTGATTTGTTCTATCACGTCTATGGCCTTTGTCTTCTCTCTTACCCAGATGTTTGTTTTTCTCTCCAGATAGGTGGTGTTTAACATACTTCTTTCCATATTTGTTTGTGCGGCTGCTAGCTTGTTCTTTGCCTGAATGGTGAATGCCCATGTTTCCGCGCCGTATGTCATCGCTGGAAGTTCGCATGAGTTGTAGACTTGTCTCTCCAAGCAGGTTCCAAAGTTACCCTTGAAGATGTCGCGGTGTTTGGCGTTTGCTCTCCAGCCGGCGGTGATTCTTCTTTGAATCTCCTTGTTTTGGTTTTTGTTTCTGATACTGTATCGCGGTCCCAGCTAGACGCAGTTTTCAACGTTCTCTATCTGCGTCCTGTTATATATATATTGGGGTGTCATTTTCTAGCATCACTTTTGCCTTCGAAATATTCATTTTCATTCCCTGTATTTTACTTTCATCAGCTAGCTCCTGCAGCATTTTTGTAGTTCTTGCGGTGTAATAGCGCATATGAGTATGTCGTCGGCAAAACGAAGATGACTGAGATATTCTCCGTCTATCCTCAAGCCTCTGGTTTCCCAGGCCAGTCTTCAGAATGTGCTTTCGAGTGTTGCCGTTAACAGCTTGGGTAATATGGTATCATCCTATCGTACTCATCTCTTGATGTTGATCTTGTTGCTCTTTTTATGTAGGTGGACTGTCACCGAGCTGTTGGTGTGGATGTCTTTCAGGAGATCGATGTACACAACTTCTATCCCATGTTCTTGAAGGCAGGTCAGTATTGCTTGGGTTTGCATCTAGTCGAAAGCCTTCTCGTAGTCGACGAAAGAGATGCAGAGCGGTATATTATATTGTTTTTTCAGTCACTAACTAGCTAGAATGGAAAATTATTATATATATATATATATATGTACAAATTGTAGTAAATAGCATATGCGGTACATAGATCAGTAATCTTTATGTACCTGTCTGTGCACAGGATACGAAATACACTGTATATATTGTCTGTGCACAGTGGCAATCCCTGTGAATTAATAAATTTGGATTGCCCATTACCAACCTATGCAATAGTTGGTGTAACTTTATACAAACGGAGAAAGGGCTGCATGAACAATTCTGTAACACATGTCATCATATATACACTGGAGGTGAGGGGGTACCGAGCGAAAGTAGCACACGAAATTATATTTTCGGCACTTCTCTTCCAGTTGGTTTATGACGTGTATGTGGTCTGTCGTTGAGTACCTGCTTCTGAATCCTGCTTGCTATCGTGGTTGGTTTTTGTCGAGTGTCTTCTCTAGCCTAATCGTTAGTATCTTTGTGATAAACTTGTAGATTTTTTGTAACAGACATGTCGGTCTGTAGTTCTTGAAGTCTTTCTTATTTCCCTTCTTGAAGATTATCACCATCTTTGTGTTCTTCCATGCGGTGGGTATTCGTCTTTCAGATAAGCATTTAGTATACAGCTTAGCCCGTGTCTTCGAGATGGTATCTTCTCCTGCTTTTAATGTTTCAATGTTTACATGGTCGTTACCTGATGTCTTCCTTTCGTCTTCTCTCTTAGCGCTGCTTCCACCTCCCATTGTGTTATATCTGGTACCTCTTTTGGGTCGGTGTGAATTATGGTACTCTGTTCACTGTCGTATATAGCTCGGTGTAGAATTCGTCTATTCGTTCGATGATCATAGCTTGGTCTTGTATTTCTCTACCCTGCATGTTTAGGAGTATAATCATTCTGTCTGGGCCTAGTGCCTGTGTTCTTTTGGCTTTCTTCTGGCTCTTTGATACCATAATCATTTCTCGTATGATATCTTGTTTGTAGATTATAAGTAGAGAATTTCTCGGTTTGTATTTATAGTCCCAAAGTGCGATTCGCCTCCTAGTGACTAAACGGATGATTATAGAAGGGATATTAACAATTTTAATTGCGGTTTATTTTTCATGTGACATGTTCCAATATAAGTAAAATTTTGAATAGCTTCGAATGCATAAACTAATAAAAATTACTCTTATATAATGTGTTACTTATACAGTTAGCCTAAGAGCAAAACATAATCATCATCATCATCTTTACCTGGATTCGGGGTAAGGTCACCTACCGGCGAACAGAAGTCGTATAATATTCCAGGCAGATGTGATGGACGCAAACAATGCTGCCATGTCACTGCGCCTGGGTAATCGAGGCTAGACGTTATGTGTGTAGGGGCCTGTGTGTGTGTGGGGGGGGGTGCGTGCGTGCGTGCGCGCGTGCGTGCGCGCGCGTATGTGTGTGCGTAAATATTTGTTAAACAAATCTGAAAAGGACAGAAACAGTCATGATACTAGTTTTGAAAATTGGTGCTAACTAACAACGACATGTATAGTAATGTAAAAGTTTAATGTCTTTCCTATTAAGGACCCAATGGGCAATGGCGTATGAACCAAATTATAAATAGGTGCTCCGTTAAGAGCATCAACAATTTGCGTTATATTCATCGACAGGGACACGCCGTACCACCGTGGAGAACGACATTGACATGTATAATCCTCGCAGGGTGAAACTTACCAACGGTTGGGATGGTATCGATAGTGTGGATTCAGTGTTTCTCAAACTGTTTTGTACTACAACCCCTTTTTCTCAGATAATCATCACAATGGCCCCCCGGCTCCATGGATGACTTCCGAAATTATACTATATAAAAGACGTCGTCGTTATTTAGAGCGTCTATGGCGCAAATCGCGCTCGCCTTTAGACAGGTCGCGCAATTCTAAGCAATGTCACCTCTGTAATAGACAAATGACCAAAGCTAAATCAAATTACTATACAAATATGGTCATAAATAAGTCTGATAACCCGCGCCAGTTATAGAACTGCATCAATAACATTCTACATAGACGGCTTGCTCCATCGCTACCTGATCATGTGTAAATTAAGTATCTATGAGATTCGTTCTCTAGTCACTTTAAGAATATAATAAGTATTATTCATTCTGCTTTCCCACGTCATACTTTAAGTAATGTCAGTGTGGACTTTCCACAAGTAAATTCTCCATTTGTATCATTTGAATCTACAACAGTTGACGAAGTTATAAAAATAATTATGTCCTCCCCAAATAAATTTTGTGCACTTGATCCATTTCCAACAATACTGCTAAAAGCATGTCTCGATACATTAATTGGACCTATAACAAATATTATAAATGCATCATTTTGCTCTGGCTGTTTTCCTGATAATTTCAAATACATCCATGTCACACCACTTCTTAAGAAGTCATATCTGCCTAGACAAGACCTAAACAGTTATAGACCTATTTCTAACCTTAGCTTTATTTCCAATATATTAGAAAAGGTTGTAGCAAGTCGTCTAAGGTCTCACATTAGCACAAATGTCTTAACTAATGTGTCACAATCAGCATATAGGCAGTTTCGTTCAACAGAGACTGCCCTCTTGAAGGTTCATAATGACACTAACTTGAACATTAATAATGGTAAAATTACTGCACTTACCTTACTAGAACTCTCTGCCGCTTTTGACACGACTGATCACAACATTCTCATTGAACGCTTATTAAAGTGGTACGGCATATCTGACACAGCTCTAAGCTGATTTTCTTCATATCTAACTGATATATACCAAACTATAAAGATTGGGAACTGCTTTTTAGCTGCACTGCCGACTTTATTTGGTGTTACCCTGGGTTCTGTTCTTGGGCCTTTGCTTTTTACTCTTTACACAACGCCACTAAGCTTTGTTATACAAAGACATAACTTGGATCATCATCTTTATGCTGTTGATATTCAGATCTACATTTCGTTGGCTACCGCGGATACAAATCGCTCCCTTAACCAACTAGTGATTGCCTTCAAGATATCTTCCACTGGATGACTGACAGGTGAAATTAAATGCAAATAAAACTTAATTGATCATTATTGGTACTTCAATGTAGCGTAGTAAACTTGGTGGTTTTTCCGTACGCGTATTTTAAATCAGTATATCACGCCAGCAACCTCGGTGCAGGATCTAGGAGTGATCTTTGATAGTAACTTCAATTTCCGACAACACACATCTTAAATGTGTCGCGGCTGTTTTGATCATATTCGTGAACTTCGTCGTATCCGTCGGTATATGTCATCTTCTGATGCTAAAACTAACCCAACAGCGCTTGTTAGCAGCAGATTTAACTATTGCAATTCCCTCCTTTATAATATCGCTAGCAAGGATAGCACAAACTTCAGCGAGTCCAAAATTGTCTAGCAAGAGTAGTTACAAAATCTCCTCGTTTTTCTCGCTCTGTACCACCACTGCAGGGCTTTTTCTGTTGCTGCACCAAATCTTTGGAATATGCTCCCTCTTAGTATTATATCAGTTGAAAATATTACAAAATTCCGTCGTCATTTAAAAAACTTATCTTTATAACCTTGCATATCCACCATAGCTCCCTAGCGCCTTGACCCATCTGTTGACAACTGGAATAGAATTAGGCGCAATAGAAGTTAACTTATTATTATTATTATATCTTACTGACGTTGCACAAAGAACTCTCAGTGTTGGTCGGTTCAAACTTCAATTAAAGGGGTGATGATGCTGCAAAGCATCAACAAGCTTATTGTTTCTGGGTTTCGTTATAGCGAGTTCACACCGATGATCATGCTCCACCTTTAGTTTGTTGCGACACTTTGTCTTAATGTGTATCAGAGAACGCAGCCCCACAGCGGTAGGTTGAAGCGAATGGTAGCAGGAGACGCAGGGAAAAGTCACACAAGTTTAACTTCCATGGATGAGCAGAACACTGTGGCAGTTTCAGATTCGAACTTCATCTTGGCACCTGAATCTTCCTGGACACCAAGAAGCTCTGTTTGTGCAGCATCGTTGTCATCTGTTACACGTGTCACTGGCACAGCGAATGGATTCCTCAACAACCGAGTTGTTTGACTAGATATCTCCGGGATGTATCTTGTAAATACCACACCCAGTGCTTTCAGGTGCTCAATTATAAAACTCTGTGTTGTGTCATCACAGTCTTTGGTGACTTCTGATACCGTTTCCAATATTGCATTCCAAACTTGCGCCTCCAATTATCCAGCTTACGCACGAAAGCTTTGATTTTTTTCAACAAAATCAATTAATCAAGAATATCCACTTTGTTCTGGACACGGAGGAAAAGTTTGATTTCCTCTCTGAGAGCAAGCACACGTCGGACAACATTGCCTTTGGAGAGCCAGCGAAGTTGTGTGTAGAACAGAAGGGTTTCATAAACAAAGTCCATGTCCTGACAACGTTTCTTGAACAGGCATGATTTGAGGGCACTTGCTTTCACAAAGTTCACAGTTTTCTTGATTGTGTCAAGGGTATCCAGGACCGCCTGGACAGTGTCTTTGGCGCAAGGGCCTGTATGTGTATCATGAAGTGAGAAGGCACGTGGAGCTTTTCATCTGACGAAGATTACAAATCCTAATCGAGATCCAAGCATTGCAGGAGCCCCGTCGGTACACACACGCACACCACATAGATTGTTCCAGTCAAGGCCTTCGGCTTCAAATAATTCAGTCAATTTATCCATCACGTCTTCTTCCCCTTTGGATGTTAACTCGATGTCATCTCAAAACAAGAATTCTGCAGCGGCATAATGAATTGATTTGTGCGTTTTGTGAATATCAAGTGCGAGTAATAGTACGTTTTAACAGCACACGAATTACTTTTACGAGGTGTCGTCCCACGGCCCCCCTGAAATTGCCAAACGACCCCCAGGCGGCCAAAACACCCAGTTTGAGAACCGGTGGACAATGGGGGTATCAAAGTTACGGACGATTGTATGGTAGTTAACAACCACGTCAAACGTGCATTACGACAACGGCGGCGGCGGCGGCGGTGATAACGGCAACGACGGCGACGACGATGGGCAACGACGGACGACGACGGACGACGATGTCGGCGATGGAAAACGATGGACGACGATGGACGACAATGGACAACGAAGGACGACAATGGACGACAACAACGACGATATACGACAACGGTCGACGACGGACGACGGTGAACGACAATGGGTGACGATGGATGACAATGGACGACAATGGACGACGACGATGGACGACAATGGACGACGGCGACGATAGACAACAATGATCGACGATGGACGACGATGGACGACGATGGACGACAACGACGTTTGAACACGACGCCAATTGAAGACGGTGATGATCGATGACCAACGATTGATGACGACGACCATGTACGACTATCGAAAACCATCGACAATTATAGATGACGAGGTCGACGTAAAATGCGACAACGACGACGATGATATAGATAGTGTGATGTTACAAGTACCTTACACGTCTATTTCGCACTATATTTATTATCAAAACTTTTGCAATACAGTGTTATTCATAAGTACGGAACAACTGACGCAAATTGTCCATTCTATCTTACTATACACGCCACGTGCCTACGATCGTCTGACCACGGTCCAAACGCGGACACACGCACACACGCACACATCGATTCACCCTCCTATGCGGCTACGACAAACTGCCCCAGTGACGTAATCACCGGTTCTGCCGTTGAGCCACGGATGCATCGCGGTCATCACTCGGTGTCAACTGATGTGGCACCAGCGAAACGAATCATAGGTCTGGATCAGGAAAACGTCGACGGCGACATACAGTCATAGTGCAGAAACGATGGAAATGGTGAACCAGCACATTTTGATTCAGACAAACGTGTTGGTTCTCTCTGCGAAACAACAGTTTGCTCTAATTTATAATTATTGTCGTCAACCAATATGGCTTCCTCTTTGCAACACTCGCGTGCTGTTCCCACCTCTCGTTCTATTGACGTAGCTTCCTGTTCTGATTCCGTTTCCGTTTCCTCGTAACTGTACTCACCTGCGCCGTTCTCAAGGAATTCCAACCTACAATCAACACCGCAGTATTAGGATGCCATTGTTTCAGCCAATCTTCGACATATAAACCTAACCCTTGCATCAATAAAATTTAATTTGTCATGTATACTATCAACCAACTATCATATCGTAAATCCATATTATGCATTATTTACAATATGGTTAGAAGAATAACAAGAACAAAAAGGGTAGACAGAAGAAGGATGACCGACCTGAGAGAAGAGGTTTAAAAGCAATACAGCATAACAGGAGGATTAATGAGAAACCAGATGAGATGGGCAGGCCAGATGGCAAGGATGGATGCAGGAAAAATAGCAGAATACAGGCGGAACAACACAAATATCGGGTGGGGGGAGGTGGGGATGAAAGATAGTGGAAAGATGGAAAGAAAAAACGCAGCGAGTGGTTCGGCAATATTGTACCCGACCCTCACCCTGTACAGCACAGGATCAGGAGAAGAGTAACAACAATGTGTTCATTCATGTGCGAGATTAATAGTTTGATCCAGTGCGCATCAACCTATTCTATAGTCAAGCACATTGACGGTACAATTTAGAGTGGCGCGATCCTCGCGGCACTCAACAACATGTTACCACATCATAGAGCATTCTATTTGTGTAACCAACTTAGGAAGAGTAAGAGGGGCCTTTGTAGAGAGGGGGTCGTTGGATAGATGGGCCGCTGAAGAGAAGGCGTTGGATAGAGGGGCCGTCAGAGAGAGGTGACGTTCGAGAGAGAGACGCCGTTGGAGAGAGGGGCCGTTGGAGAGAGGTAACGTTGAAAAGAGTGGCCGTTGGAGAGAGAGGTCGTTGGAGAGAGGGGATGTTGGAGAGAGTGGATGTATGAGAGACAGTGGCCGTTGGAGAGAGTGGCCGTTGGAGAGAGGAGTCGTTGGTTATAGGGGATATTGGAGAGAGGGGATATTGAAGATCGGGGCCGTTGTGGAGAGGGGCCGTTGGCGAGAGGGGGTGTTGGATGGGCAGCTGAACGGGGAACTATTGCAGTTGTATTCACCGTTCTATCTGCTCGGCTGCCGTGCTTCCTAACTTGACAAGCTTTTGTTCCGTCTCCTTGAAGCGTATCTACAAAGCGTTGTTAAATACAATAATCACGAAACTGTCTACAGGTTAATTTATTGTTTACGCGACACATGTAGAACCGACAAACTATGGTGGCAGAAATGTCGAATGGACACAAACGACTGTTCATGCCTTTACGCGATTGACCATATATCATACTAACATAGGGCCTACTTATGTTTCAGCACTATTGTATACTGTATGTCCAGTTAATACAATTAAAAGTAAAATAACTTATATTATTTTAATGTGTTTGACAGAACTATATATTTATTAAAAGGCACTAATATTTAATAACATACGGCCTACTTGGCTAGGGCACCGTGAAAAGTGTATAATTTTAATTTATGTGAATAACTACATCAATATAGTTCCGCGCATTCATTTAGCAAATCCAGCAGGGGCTGTGACGACTATGTGCCTTCATTGAAAAGATCGGTGACGTGAATGATGTCATCACTGCACTTGTAGTTCAATGACGCGAATGGCGCCATCCTGGTGTTTCTATAAAGTGACTTACCCACATTTCTTGCACTCTGTTGTTCAAATCCGTATACTGAAAAACCCACAAAAATCGCGGTAGATCAAACAAGTACAAAACTTAATAATACAACAGCAGATTATTTTATTATTTAACGAGTGATCTTGCAATTGTGTGATGTTATTAACTTCTCATACTGTATCATATGTTGTTCACGTGCAGTATTTATTATATCAACATCGACAATGGCCACACATTTTTTGAAACATTGGTTATAGTGGTTTTGGCACAACCCGCTACGAAAGCAGTTATGCTTCCATACCAATGTGTATACACGTCTGTCGTTGAAATGGGCATACTTGGAATACATGTTGTGATTGTTATTATTACTAGCAAAATGCCTTGGTAGATGACAGTCGTATTAATAATAGTTACCAAATGTTAGAAAACACACAGCATCGTTATATAAACACCATAACGCGCTTGTCGTTTGTTCAAAATGACGAAGGTCGGAGAGAATGTGAAGTTCACGTCCATCGATAGGCCCCAGTCGTGATAGTGAAGAATTGTCAAATAATATTCATATTGCTATATTATTGGCATGAGGGTAGGCATAAGCATTATTTTGTCTGCGTCGACTGCGCGTTGCTACGTCCATGACGCAGGAGCCGTTTTCCCGAAGTATTTGCCGCGTGCGCGTGGTTCCTGCGATTGTTATGTTACGTTTTACGTATTACGCTCATATTACGTTTTACATTCTGAACAACTGGTTTATCACATAAAAGTTAGAATATATATATATATATATATAGGGTATTTATAAAATATATAGGTCTTACTTCCTATTCTATGGATCGTACTTTAATCCCTGAAAGTTTTGGCGCTCGAGGTTCACGCCGTCTAAGAAAAAAACGTTAACCTACCCGCATACGTACGCAAGCTCGATTCTAAGTAGATGATTGTGCCAAAAAAATGTTACAGTGTTTGAAATACCATGTTGTAGAGGTAATAGAGACAGCCATATTTCACATTGCCGGCATTCACAATATGCATGACGCTTTGGTCGATTATTTGATCCTACAATTGTATTAATTTCAATTTTAGTAGTTATAATAGGTGTACGCCAATATAAAAGGGAAAGACTCGATAACGACGAGAACATTTATTGAACAGACTTATCTCAAAGCGGAAGTCGAGGCAAGAGAACGTACAACAAGGAACAAGGTATGGAATTAACCGACGCAATAATACAGGAAGCGGAAATGTGATACTTATCCAATATGGCGTGACCATTTTCTTTTCTCCTTCACTGATCTAATAATAGCACATAAGCTTGTAAGGTTATAACGTGATAGTCCATATGACATACAAATATGTAGTAGAATCAATATGGGCATATGCCACACAAAATATGCAGTAGAGTCAATAGGTCCATGGCACATGTATTATAACTCATAGTCTTGTAGATATGCAGGTTCATTACGTCTGCGGATGGGCCGAGTGGGCCTCACGTTGTCACTGGGTGTGGTTGGTGGTTTCGGTAGCGCGGTTGTAGGGGCCTCAGGTGGCGCTGTGATCGTCAGTGGAGCCTCGGGCGGTGCTGCGATCACTAATGGGATTTCGGGTGGAGTTGCATTCGCTTGGACACCAGGCGGGGTGTCGTCTTCGTATGGCGGGACGTCTTCCGTGTCATCTCCATCCTCACGATGGCGCGTGGGTATTGTGGTCGACACATGACCGGGTACTAAATAGCACTCGGATAGTCGCACCTTGTATGATGAAGTGCGTAGTTGAGATCCGCTAAATTTGCGAATGTAGCACCAGCTATCTTCGATAGAGGTGACTAGATAGCGGTCTCGAGCTTGCGATTTATTGCGGTCGGATAGTACGTAAACCAAGTCACCGACATGAATTATCGGTACAGGCGCCTCTTTGCCGCGAGGAGCCTTCGACGTCTGGCTGTGTGCGTGATTTTGTAGGCGAGACTGATGTTGTTCAGCAATGATGGCACGATCTAAAATAGGCAACTGCGCGTTGGAAAACTAGTCTCGTTGGAACCATATTTTGCGTGCCGATAGGCCGCGACCGCGGATTCTGGAGTTGAGTTGAGTTGAGAGGTAGCAATTGCCAGTATAAGAGGTGACACCGGTCCCCCGCCAGGCTCCTGTCGTAGCAGCTCATCTTCAACCTCTGACACAGCTTTCTCGGCTATGGGGTTTTTGTTAGAGTTTTTGATTCTCCCTATCTCCAAACGAATACCCAAACGTAGCAGAGTTGGGTCGTTCACGAGAGCGATGAACCCTGGGGCTGGTTCCACGCGGATGATCGCAGTGGGCCCGTCGAGGGGTCGAAACTCTATGCAGAGTCGAGCGAGGCAGTCACGTAACGCGTCATGGCGTTCGCTCTCGATGATGCACGTAGAAGTGTATGAGCTAACGGTTTCGCGGACGACAAATATGAGTTGTCGGTTACGCTTGATAACATCTGCTGCGAACGAAACACCAATCGCTTCGGGAGCGTCGGTCGTTGTTTGTTCGATGAGTGTAGTCGGGGTATTTTTTAGTGACATGCATGTATGGCATGCGTCGGCCACTCGCTCAATCGCGTTGTCGATGTCCAATGCGAAGAAGTTACGACGAACTACGAGTTTGAGTTGGTGTTTTGATGGGTGGCTCAGCTTTAGGTGGATCGCTGTTAGTAAGCCATCTAACACTTGTCGTGGAACTACGATAAGTTCTTTGGTTGGCGCGAATGGTATGTCGCACCTGACAACGATGACGCCGTCGCGAGCCAACGTTGTAGTAGATAAGTAACGTTTTACGTCCTTGGCATTGGTTACTTTTTTGGATGGACGTGTGCCTTGTTTTAGGTGAGCTCTGACGCGCCGTAGGTCAGGGCACTCTGATTGTGTAGAGAGCCATGCGGACCTGCTCGTGAACGGAAGGCGAGTGGAGCCGGATACGATATCTTCCACAGCAACACTCATAACGACAGATTGTTCGATTTGCGATATGAAAGAGCATATCTGGCAATGTGGTTCATGGCATTCCGGTGCGTTTCTGCTTGCGAAGTCGGATGGTATGTTTGATGAACCCGCCAGGTGGCGCACTGTGACTTGGTATCGGGCGACAACTGACAGAAACGATGTCACGCGAGGGCTAGATGAAAATTCGCCACGGCATAGTTTGTTAATGGCCTGCACACACGGTTTGCTGTCGGTGAGTAGACACGGCTTCGATTTTGATTGTATGATGTACGGGCTGAAGTGTTTGACTGCTGCAGCAATGCCTAACGCTTCGATTTCGCAGGGTAGCCATGTAACTTGGTGTTTCTTTAGTTTGGCGCTGAAAAACCCGGCAAGACGGGTCTGTCCATTTCGCGAAACGTATAGTGTGGATCCGATGCCACGTTTGGTAACCGAACCGTCGGTAACGATCCATAGTTGGTCACTGGGCCGCGGTAATGTGATCGATCTGTTGGTGGAGAGTGTGTTTTGGGCTACACGGAACGCCTCGCGGATGTTATCAGTCGATGTCAATGCCTCCTGTGATTTCATGCCCGCAATGTACGACTCGAGGGGTGCAAGTACTTTGGAACACTGAGAGATGACGCGTCCCAACACTTTATATGCTCCAACGAAGGAACGAAGTCCCAGAACGGTTTGTGGCGGTGTGCACGATGCCAGAGTAGCGATGCGGTGAGGACTGGGACGTAGTGTACCTTCTGACCACACCCAGCCTAGGATGGTCGTTGATTTGGGGCAAACCCTGGTCTTCTTTGCTGAAAGTCGTAAGTCGCATCGAGCAAGGGCATCAAAGACACGACTCCAGTTGTCTAGTAGCTCTTGTGGCGAGTTGCCCCCGCAGTACAAATCGTCAGCCAACTTGGCGACGACGCCCTCTTGTAACAGATCACCAAAGACTCGGCACATGAGTTCTTCCAATGCCGTCTCAGAGCCGGGCATGCCCATGGCACATCGTGTGTACACGAGAACTCCACGAAAGGTTGTCGCAACTCCGCAGTATTTGAGTGAGTCCTTCGATAGAGGGATCTGATAGAATGCATTCGTCAAGTCTGATACAACGATGTACTTCCAGCAAGCTATGGATCTTAGTGTCGAATCCATGTCTGGCATGAGAGAAGGCTGCGGCTTGCTGTAACGTCCTACTTCCGTGAAGGCAGTGATCCTCCATTAGCTTTGCGTACGAGAAATCACGGGTTAAGGTATTCGACCACCACCCCGATATCTTCTGGACGACGGAATACACCGGCCGCCTCCAAATCATCAAACTTTTCCTGAAGTTCGACGAGTTTGTCGCGAGCGTATTGCGGACACCTCCCCTTTCGCTGCGGGGGATGGACTGGTCCCATGTTTACAGTTGCTGTGAATGGGCCCGCATGCCCGTTGTATCCTACGATTTTCGAGTTGAACACGGTGTCAAATTGTTGATGCAGATTGCGGAACTGGTTGCGCAAGTCGTCAGACAAGAGGTTGCCACTGTCTAGTTCGATAGTGTCTGAAAATTGCACGGCTGCTGCGTGTGTGCTTGTGTTTTTGACTACGATGTCTTCCACGTAGTTGGTGTCACATGCTGTGGTACCACGCACTTGGCAAAAGTGCTCGTTGCGTCCTATTTTCAAGGGATGTGTACACGTGTTTAGTAAACGGATTTTGTCCCCGACTGCCTCGACAATGGCAGGTTGGGGCCAATCTTGGTAGTGCAATGTTGACTTATGATCGTTACGAGGTTCGTTCGCCACTACAAGATCGTCGAGTGCTGATGGAATAGACAGTTCTATGTAGTCGCCTGGCCAAACAGTAGTGGACGCGGGTGGCGCACGCAACACGTAGGCCTGCGCTCTCTGCGAATCGTGTGATATTGGGAACGGTTGACGTTCTCCATCCCGTAGTGTATCACAGTTTCGTCAATGGTGATCTGATTTTTGGCGGGACGAACGGATATGTCATTGGTTGTCATGAATGGTGTTCCTGCAAGTACATCGACATCCAAGTCTTTAACGACAAGGGCATCGAGGTGTAGGTTAAGATTATCCCGCGATAACACGAGCTTTGTTTCTCCGACTACATTGAGTGGGGTTACACCATCAGCTTGTCTTGCGAGCTGGGAACTTTTGGTGATTTTTGCACCAATTGACCTGGCCACCGTCTCTCTAATCATGTTGGTTTCGGCCCCAGTGTCGAGGGTAAGACGTATTGGGTGGTGACGATGGAACGCCTTGAAGAATGGAGACTGTTTCGTATTTACGCGACAAGTCGCCGACACGTTTTGTACGTCATTAACGTAGTCATCATTCACTGGTGGTTCATTGTCTCCGCTATCTTCGCAGTTTAGTCCTGTCACGTTGCGTGCCTTAGTCATGAACAGTCTGTCTTGCTCGGGCAAGTACTTGCAAGCGCTTAGATAGTGGTCTACTATCGGTCTACCAGCCTGCTTACAGAGTGGGCATTGTTTTGCTCGTTGGGTTCGTTGGTAGCTTTGTGAGCGAGCGGGCCCAGAGCGTGTGCGTGGTTGGTAGTAGGTTAACTGTCTCAGGATTTTTGTCTCTGACATAGAATGGATCTCGTCCAGTAGGGACCCCAGGGCCTGAGAGATCTCTGGTTTAAGACTGGCTAGTGTGCGGCTCCGCAGTTCGGTTCCGTAGCGCTGTTTTACGAGTCTAGGTAGCTCCTGATGGATAAGTCTAAGCCAGCTCAATACAACCATGTTCTCTAGTGACGGTTTTAAGTCCTCATCTACGGTCGGGAACTCGTCGTGGTGTGATATACCGCCACCCACTGTCAGCAGACTATCATCAACGAACGCCATGAGGCGTTGGAATAGGTCCTCGTGGTTTTCGTCTGATTCAAGTTTTATGTCGGCGAAATCTATGAAGTGAGCGCCGCTTGTCTGAAACCCGAAGTGAAGTCTGATTGCCTGCCATATGGAGTTGACGGATGTCGAGTTTTTGACGATGGTATTTCGCGATATGATCGGACAGAAGTTGGCAGTCTGCCCAAGCATTAATTCTAAGTGCGCGACTTTTTGTTGTGCCGTTCGCCTAACCAAGCCTGGTGTGTCTTCGGTATCGTCAAGTAAGCCTCTGAGTGGAGAAGTGTTAGTTTTCTTTCCCCGTGTTGCCTGGTCGAGTAGGAATGGTGCGAAATTCGCGTCCAATGATAGAGTATATTGGAGGTTTTGGCGCCAGCTCTCATATGACGTCAGTGTTTCGTGTTTTGAAGGAGACCACTGTTTTGGAGCTCTCTGTGACTGAGCCATTGTCGCGTTTAACGTGTAGCTCAATCGTCTATGCAAATGCCGGCAATGTTCAATGTTCAATGTCAATTACTGCGTACGGAAAGTACGCATTCGTCGTGCCGTTTGTTTGGCTATACGAGTATCTATCCACTTCAGTAGTGAAAACGCTGCCACCACGCCAATATAGAAGGGAAAGACTCGATAACGACGAGAACATTTATTGAACAGACTTATCTCAAAGCGGAAGTCGAGGCAAGAGAACGTACAACAAGGAACAAGGTATGGAATTAACCGACGCAATAATACAGGAAGCGGAAATGTGATACTTATCCAATATGGCGGTAATGTTTTCTTTCTAATAGGAACACAACGCATCACAAATGTGCTTCGTTGTTTAATTTCGCAATATGCAAACACATTATTTTACAGTCCACTTAGTTTTAGTTTGTTAGTTCTGAATAAAATAAATTGTAATTGTTGCAAAATATATGTTCAGGGTGTGAGAAAGCAGCTGACACGGAAACGTGGTAGGAAATAACAGACGGGATGGCGTTACTTCTTGTTAAAGGAGCTGCAAGTAGGAAGATATATAACAGTTAATAAAGAACGACTTTACCATTTCTTCCTCGATGTCCGTCTCCACTTGCAACTTTACTAGTGTCTGGCTCGTTTGTTTCAGGTGCTCGCGCCTCTTCGGCAGCTGGTCTGTGGAACAACGTGTTACGTGTGTACATGTACGTCTTCAACTCAAGATTGGTCTACGCCTGTTTCTAGATATTGGTTTTTCATATTCCCTTCAAATCAGAAGCCGAATTACAATTGTACAAGAAGGATAAACTGCCATGATGCCATACTACGTACTTTGTGGATGTAACAATTTAAGTGCTGATGAATTACGCGAAGTGTCAAAGAATTACGAAGTGGTCTGCATCACAATTGTGACCGACGAATTTGACAAACAATCGCTCATGTAAATCGGCCTTTAGAACTGGCACAACATACGTGCAATTGGTATGGGTTGGCGTGGCTCTATTCTGTCTTTCATGAGTCTTTTTCACAATCACCAACAAACATTATTACAACAGAAAAGAACTCCGTCATCGTCATTCGTACTTGATCACCCTCCGCGCATGCGTCAACACTGATATCATTAAACTACAACAACCTACATTTTTATTTGCGGATTTTGTATAGTTTTTATTTCATTTGATAAAGGCCAAGTGTTTATCAAGAAATCCCTAAATTTCAAATGCATACATCTTTATATACCTGTATTTTGTGTGTTGAACGTTTGACCAGAAACACGATTGTGTTCCTTTTGTATGGAACTAGTTTACGTTTGTTAAGTGCACGTTTGCTATGTTTAACAAGCCGTAATCAACAATGGCGGAACCGATTGACCGTTCGTTACACCACAGACATTTAGCTTCCTACTTCTGCCACTATATGTCATACTGAGGTGATTTTTGCGCCGTTATGCATCAAACATTTCCGGTTAGACGTGGATAGACGTTTACAAACAATATCAAATCCGCATACTAATTAATGCGTGAGCCGTGCCAAATGAATACTAATGATAACATTGTTCACAGTTATCGTGCTATGTGAAAAACAAGGAACAAGATTGACACACGATGAGCAGAAACTTAACAGTCTAATCAGTCAGGCTGTCACGGCCGAGCCGAGACCCGAGTTTCGAAGCCGACTGACAAGTTGAACTGCGCCAAACGTCCATTTGGAATGGATAATCAAAGTGATACCCACCTTTGGTTCGTTTTGCGGCCTTTCTATCCTGAAATACAAAACAATTGCAACCACCATTACAGTATGCTTTGATTGACGTAACAATGTTGAAAACGAATGTGACTGGGTCGGCCTATATATCTCGAATACACACATTTGACATATTTTATAATTTGTTTTGACTATCCAAAGGGTGATCACAGCCAAATGTACTGTTGGTCCCGTGAGTGTCAACAGGTGTGGCACAGACATCTATTCTAGCCACTTTAAATCTTATTCAGTGCTCTATATGGATTCAACATGTCATCAAACAAACTGCGTTCATTTGCTGATCTCAGTACGTTTTGCTGATACGGATGTTTTGTTCAAAGTGTTACTACTAGTGAGAACGGTATTGTGCGACAGATAATTCGAGCATTTACAGTTTGGTAAATCGGGGCAAAATACATTTGTCAAACATTCGTTGTTAGATCAGTCATGCAAGATTGGCGCACGACCAAAAGTTTCTGTAAAGGAAGTTATGAGTAAAACACTAGCACATTATTTCATTGGTTGATACAACAAGAATTCCTAAAGTTTTCATGTATGTTTGAGCGGACTCATTCAACATCGATGGTCACCATCGTGGATACACAGGGATAGCGTAGATTGTAGAACGATGTATCGGCACTTCATTTACAATAATGACTTAATAATAATTCAGAGCTCTAAAGACGGTATCCAGAAGCTCTATGCCTCTACGTGCATGGTTATTTGTTTATGCTTAATTTAATTTATATTTTGGAAGAATGTCGGTGTTTCCTCACCTACTTTACAGCCAGCCACCACGTGAGCAGACCTACCGTAATGTTCATTTCTCCCTGGCAAGTGACCTGATGTTTGTCTGGCTGTTCCTTGCTGTCGTTGCCAGGAAATAACGTGTCACCCTGACAAAACAAAGTAGATGCGTTATGAATTAAACCAAAACATAGTTATATATATGTATATAAACATGTAAGATTGGGACTTTGGTCACGTATAATATGATAACGAGCTCAGACGGGTGTGGACCGATCTGACAAAAGCATTTGTCTTTTTTGTATTCAGGTAAATTATTTCGTGTCATTACAATATATAGAATCTTGTCAACTATACAAAGCCCTTGCTTGGTACCACGACTATCAATACGCTAACACAGTAGGCACGCTATTTGCCCACGACTAAGGCGTGTTTATTACATTTAACATGCACGGATCAGGCAACGTTTATTTCAGTAATTGGTGGCGCCTCCTAGCAATGCGCTACCTAATAGTATATCGTGTCGCCCATCTTACAATTCCTTGTGGCGCCACCTACCAGTAGTTCTTGGATTGCAGCGGCCTCTTGATTGTCCCCAAAGCTTATGTTCTTCTTCACATTGTTGATCGTGTGGCGGATGACCTGCAGTAAGAATTATACTCTAGTTATATATAGGCCTATTTTATTTATGAATTGCCTACGAACAATCACATACTGATTCTTTGTTCGGTTATAAATTATTCACAACACACAACGCACGCACGTTTGAATGCATGCATGCGCGTAACCCCACACACAGCATACACACGCATGCACCCATACACACACACACACACACACACACACACACACACACACACCCATACACACACACACACACACACACACACACACACACACACACACACACACACACACACACACACACACACACACACACACACACACACACACACACACACACACACACACACACACACACACACACACACACACACACACACACACACACACACACACACACACACACACACACACACACACACACACACACACACACACACACACACACACACACACACTCACTCACTGGTCACGCACTAGCAGTGTATACACACCTTCCGCAGCCGTTGGTTCTCTTCGTCCAATGTCTTCACCTCCTGGTCAATCGACACGGCGTTCGACAGAGGTATGAGAGTTTTCGTCTGCACGGCAACGGAGTGGCTCAGTCCCGCTATTGTTCGACAGTCGGCTGGGACGGTGGACGGCAGATTGAGAAGTTGTAGCGGAAATAATTAGATAGTAAACGGAAGTAATAGAAGAGGGCATTCATGAGGAGACATACACGAACAAGGAAATAATGACGATGGCAATGGCATGATATGGCCTAGCCCACCAAATATGAATTTGGTTCGGCCGCTAGTGGAGATATTTTGCGAGTCTCGGGGTGGGGAGGGGGGTGGGGGTGGTGTGCAATTAGAGGTTTTGTCCCCATAATAGATCTCTGGATCCGCCCTTGGCATGGGTGGGTATTTGGGAAACACGAAGTATGATGAAGTAATACAAAACAAACAGAGCTAGGACTAGACATGGCATCACGTGATGACGATTAATTACAGGATGACCAAACGACAATTTGAATAGCAAACAATAACGCCGCTACGTGAACAGTGCATTAGCAATGCATACGGGACAAGACAGACATTTATAAACGGACAGTAGACAAACTCACACAGGGACTTTGGCCACGTGTTGTTCCACCGTAGATAAGTGATCGCGATGAATATAACCAGACATATAGTTGATATCACGCATATGTGCAATGTGACCAACACAAGCTCCTCGAAGAAGGTCGTATTCTCGCACAACGGCTGCAAACAACAAAATCCAAATGTGGCATCTCGCGCTGGTTAGAACAATACAACAATACTGTCCTCCTCAACCACCTGTTACTGTCAAGTACGTCTACACGTGGTATTGGAAACCTTCAGAAACGTGCATTTAAACTTTGGTCGACTTATTTTTTTAAACAAGGATATTATTTTTTATATTTGCACATGCAGTCGGTTTGAACCTTTTTGGGTGTAGGCCAGGTGCGATCGATCAAATAATTAAGACTAAGCATTTCCTTAGATGGCTCTTTAATGTTGAGCCTGATTACCGGAACCAGAGAATGTGCTGATGCAACTCCGTTGTGTGACAAAGTGGATGCTGATGTGACACAGTTGTGTGACAAAGTTTGACTACCAACATTCACTGATCCCGAGAATCCGGATCAATCATAACGAGCCATTCATGGACATGTTTACAGCCCAAATGGTAAATGCCCGTACGCTAGCCAAAGTTCTAGAATCTCTTAACACAGGGGCCGGAAACTTGTTAAAATGAAAGGCCATATAAGTAATTTGGACTAGGTCAGCCGGCCACACATTTTACGTGTGTCTATAAGGGCTACGAGGGTAGCGTACGCACACCACCACCCACCAATCCCGCTCGCGATAAAATAATTCCGCTCGAGAGGAGAGAAGTTTGCACTCGACGTCTCAAGGGGGTGCGGTTTGTTATGGGGAACCTCAGGGGGATGCATTTCTAGATATCAATTGGGGTTCTCTTTACTGGTGTAACGCCTAGTGCTATAATTGCTCCACCAAGTGCCCCCACATCTGACTGCAGACTTGTTCTGCCTTTGCATTATGTAGTATAATTGTCTGTCTGCTGGTTAGCTGCGTCCTCGTTTTTCATTTTACGAAGTTCATCTCGAATACAGTTGCTCACACGCGTAAGTTGTGCCAAACGGATTGCAATATGCGATTGGCGAAATTCGTCAAACCAAGATACCGTTCCGCAAGTGCATGCGACAGAACTCCTTGGAGGTTGTTTTGAGCGACACAGAGCCACCCTGCAGTTCGATGAGCTTCATCTGTATATGAAACAACCCGTCGTCGACTTCTACATAGAAAATGTTGGAGTATCAGGGCAACTGCCCACTGCGAGTCCTGAGATTGATAAAACTGTCTGCTAGCTCTCGTCTCATCATTCTGAACACTACGCACGTGTCCGGACTTTCAGGGTTTTCTCCTGGTGTATTGAGACGTGTACATTGTTGGTGTTCCGCAGTTGTGTATCCCACAGCAGCTTTGTGATATCGAAAGTGGAGACGAACTAGAAATTTTCATTGATGACAAGTTCTCATCCCTGAAATTGAACATTCAGCAGCTTGAGGTACGCCGTGGTGTCGACAGAAATGCAAAATCGCACATCAGTGTGGGGTCAACGAATTCCGGTAAATATGTAGGCCCTACCCTCTGTTCCGTGAACAAACTAATCCAATGTTTCATCTCGTACAGGCGGCGCACCATGGCCCCTCAACTCATCCAGCGCACTTCGGGGAAGTAGAAATGATCTTAATAGTTTGCCTTTATATCGGCCAGAATGTGTTGGAAGTGCCGGTGGTTAAGGTTCAAAGAACGAATGTAGTTCACAGTCTTCACGATAATGCTCGTTACGTTTGGCTTGTTCTCTTACTTGCCACACAGGCTTTCTTGGTGGGTGGTGTAGTGGATGGTGCAGTAGGTTATTGCAACCATGGAAGGAGTACCAACTGCCGTCATCACGCAGGACGCATTGTGGACAATCGCGGTTTTAGTCCGCGGGCCGCATGAAACAGCATCGCGGGCAGCAATTGGCCCACGGGCCACAGTTTGCCAGCCTCTGTCTTAACAGAATAATTAGTTAAAATATTAACTGGAACTAACAACAAATTCCCATTTCATCGAGTCGACCTATCAGGATCTGTATAATATAGCGTATGATGGACGAAGATGAAGCAAAATATCACAACACATGCACAGGTAAGACATAAATAGATGTTACAGTGCGTTTGAAAGCCCCTAAAAGGTGCATGGACATTGTGCCATTGGTCACAAAATGGTGACCATCTAGCTAACGGTCCGCTCACCTCCGGTTCTTCCGTGTCGATCGGAAAGAGAAAGTTAATGAAAGCCCTGGTGATGATATTTAGGACATACGTAATTAAATCCATGATTGATTTGTATGTTCTCTTCCGTTCTGCCCGTGGTTTAAAACGCGCACATGAGCGGATAGTTTCCAGGTCTGATGACGTCACGCATTGTCTGCGAAGCCGCTAAGAAATGCTGCGCTAAAAGGGCCGTCAGTGAAAGCGGTGTTACTACACGCAGTTATTTTTTCTTGTCAACACAATTTCCTTATTACCAATTAACATTTTATTCAACCTTTTATACGAGCATACGAGAGTTTTCTCCGTCTGCATTGTGAGCGCAGGATTTGCCATTACGTCATACACAAATATCGTAAAACCTGCAATCGTAGTTATCGTCTTCATTCAAGGGGGCTCATCGCTTTTCAACATAAATAGACTAATACTATATCATTCTAGTTCGCTTGAAAATGTTTGCCGCCAAGGCAAACAGGTTTCTGTGTTTATTGCTTGCAAGAAAGTGTTCGTTTTGGTTGGCTTGTTGTTTTTAATGCAATTATGAATCAAGTGTTTTCAGCGTTTGAATACATGTGCAGTTTTTTTGCTATTTCCGTCTATGCTACACTGTCTGTGCTCGATTGAGTAAAAAGTCGCACTTAAGTGTTGCTTCTCCACACAACCCCTTCTGGGGCTAACCTAGGAGTTGAACAGTGCGCATTGCAATGGGTGCGTGAAACTGAATTTGACAATTTTAAAATAAAAATAAAACCAAGTAATGATGTAAAACAAGTGCAATAATTTGTGCAGATTAAAAACAGTCTCTGTCTTTATCTATGGTCTGGTAAGGTGGGCTGGAGCAACAAGGTGGAAGGTACTCAGAGCTTGTTGGAATGGGTGTAGTGTGGGTAGGCTTATTGTTTCTGGGGGGGGTAGATTCTAAGCTCTTATAACTCTAGGATAGAATGAGTATGCATATGTATCTATGCGTGCATGTATTTGTATGTATTTGTTTGGATCGCTGTTTCGTGTACGGGAGCATGGGACAAGATAGGGGTGTGAATCGTCTTGGGAAACTGGTTGGTTTGAGATGGTGTAAGTGAAGTGGCTTGATTTGCGTTTATGGGTAATTCTGAGAAGTTGACACTTTGGGATATTGAAGTTGATTTGCCACTTGTCTGTCCAGTCGGCTAGTTTGTTAAGTCTGTTTGAAGGATGTTATGGTATGCAGGTGTTTGGATTTCTCTATATAAGATCGAGTCATCGGCAAAGAGTCTGATAGGTGAGTTGATTGAATATGTGATGTCATTTATGTACAGTAGGAAAAGGACAGGGCCAAGGACTGAGCCTTGGGGTACGCCGGAGATGACATTTGTAGGAGCTGAGTGGGAACCATTTATTGATACAAACTGGGTGCGGTTTGATAGAAATGACTTTATCCATTGTAGTGTGTGACCTGTGATACCATAGTAGTTTAATTTATTGAGAAGTCGTTTGTGGGGAACCTTGTCGAAAGTTTTGGAAACATCGAGGAGGATGACGTGTATTTGTTCTGGTCGTTCATAGAGGAAGCCCAGTCATGGACTGCTTCCACAAGCTGTGTGTGTGGCAGGATAGTCCAGTTAGGAATCCATGCTGGTGATGGAGGATAACGTTGTTAGCACTGAAGTGTTTCCACATGTGATTAAGAACGATATGGTCCACCACCTTGCACAGAATGCATGTCAGGGAAATTGGTATATAATTTACAGGATCATTTTTGCTGCCTTTCTTGTATACTGGGGTGACAAGAGCTGTGGTCCAGGCTTGTGGGAGTTTGCTGGCAGTGTATGATTGCTGGAATATGTGTTGTATTATTGTAGATATTTCTCTGGCAGTCTCCTTTAATACTTTTGCTGGGATTTCATCTGGTCCTGATGCCTTATTTGGTGTTAGAGATTCAAGCTGTTTTATGATGCCATTTATTCCGATATTAAGTGTTTCGATTGAAGGGAATGGTGATGGGCCTTTAGTTGGGATAGGAAGTTGTTCTTTGGTGAAAACTGATTTGAAGTGGTCATTTAGTGTGTTTGCTTTGTCGTGATCAGTTGTTTGGATCTTGCCGTTTGCTTTTAGTGTTGGGATGCCAAGGTTTTCAGTTTTTGTTTGTTTAATGAAGGACCAGAATCGCTTAGGGTTTGTGGTGAGGCTTTCACTTATGCTGTTATTGATGTAGCTGTTGTAGGATTTGGTTATTTCTTTGTTGACTTCTTTTCTTAGGTTCTTGAAGTGTTCCCAGTGTTTGTTTTTCTTTGTTTTCTTAGCATTAGCATGACTTTTGTCCCGTTTCCGTTGTAGTCTGATTCTGTTTTTTTTTGATCCAGGGTAAATGCGGTTTTGATTTTGTCATGCGGCTAGGGATAGATTGTTGAGTTGAGTGTAGTTTTGGTGAAAAAAGTTCAAATTTGTATCAATGTCTAGATTATCAGGATTTCGGGCAAAGTACTTTTGAGCAAGAAGGGTACAGTTTGATCTGAGGGCTTCCCAGTTAGCAGACTTAAAGTTGTACACTTTGTGTGGAGATTTGGATTTCTTCATTGGGTTCATATTAATGTGAAAGAGAACAGCTTCGTTATCACTCATGCCTGTCACTGTGTTTACGCTGGAGATAAGGGCGGGGTTTGATGTAAGCACAAGGTCAAGGATATTTCCAGAGTCTAGTCGGGTCTGTTCATTTACCATATTTGTTAAACCATATTCACTGACTATTTCAAGTAGTTTGTTGTGTTTGTAGTTCTCCTTATTAAGGGTTTAAGGCTTAAACCCGTTAGTTTAGCGGAGACCACGTGCACATATTCGGCTAAATCCATCCATAAAATTAAGTCACCTGCCCACCGAGATATCGTAGCGTTGTGGCTGACACAGAGCGACAGGGGGAATCGGTAGAGTTCACCCAACTCTGTAGAGTCTATATAAATGTATATCGGAACAGCCCAATATGTTATGGGATTTAAGTTTGTCGCAAAAATGACTTCTATAAATAAAAGATTAGAGCACACATACTTATTTGTGTCGACACACACACATCGCAGCCTAGGTGGTTTAGCTTCAATTTCAAATAAGATTTTACTTACAAGTGTAATAGTTTAACAATAAGACTTGCCTGTATGGGGGGGGGGGCTTTCGGTGAGTTCGAATGAACCAAATTTTGAGAGAATGTTTGTTTAAAATGGCAATATCTGTCCAAAATTACCCCCTTTTGAGAAAATACTTGTGTGAAAAATAATAAAAACGAATCCGCAATTTTGACAGAATATGTTCTCAACTGAGTGAATATTTCTGTCGAAACTCGGGGAGCGGCACAGTTGGGGGTTTCGGTGAGCCTCCAGAGATGGTAAAGTTTGAGGTTTACTAAATAATGGGACAACTTTCCGTAAAACGCAGAACCCTATTTCTTAAGTGTGTCTAAACCACGAGGACATGCCTGTTGTGCGCAGAGTCGTGTAGTCAGGTTTTTTCAAACTTATTTACATACTTACTAAGGCCTGTTTAGCCGACCATGGTCCTCCACTCTTGTCGATTTGATGCCATTTCTCAATTTATCTCCCAGGCCCAGTGTATCCCATCTGCTTTCTAACCCTTTCAGTATCTCTCTGCGAAGTGTTTCTCGGCCTTGTTTTTCCTCTTATTCTCTTCCCTGGGGTGTTGGGGGGAGTTACATGTAATTGCTTGTGGTGTGATGTTTGTTGCAGTTTTTTTCAAAGGTGTTCATATTTATTGTAGGGCCCTAAGTGTCAACCAAACGTGTCAATGCTTTATAAAACAGACTTATACCTACAATATCACTCCAACTGCACCCCTACCTGAGACGTCCAACTGCACCCCTACCTGAGACGTCCAACTGCACCCCTACCTGAGATGTCCAACTGCACCCCTACCTGAGACGTCCAAATGCACCCCTACCTGAGACGTCCAAATGCACCCCTACCTGAGACGTTAAAATGCACCCCTCGATGCTCAGCAAAACCCTCTAACTGTGCTTAAGATTTAAATTAGAAAATGGAGACCTATCTATTCATGCACCACGTCAATGCCTCGCTGACTTTTTCACTCACTCACTCACTCACTCACTCACTCACTCACTCACTCACTCACTCACTCACTCACTCACTCACTCACTCACTCACTCACTCACTCACTCACTCACTCACTCACTCACTCACTCACTCACTCACTCACTCACTCACTCACTCACTCACTCACTCACTCACTCACTCACTCACTCACTCACTCACTCACTCACTCACTCACTCACTCACTCACTCACTCACTCACTCACTCACTCACTCACTCACTCACTCACTCACTCACTCACTCACTCACTCACTCACTCACTCACTCACTCACTCACTCACTCACTCACTCACTCACTCACTCACTCACTCACTCACTCACTCACTCACTCACTCACTCACTCACTCACTCACTCACTCACGCACGCACGCACGCACGCACGCACGCACTCACTCACTCACTCAATTTTTTCTACTGCTCTGGGGGTTCCATGTACCGAACTAATTATCCGGTGATATAGCAACACTGGCAGCAACATCAGTTACACAGAGCACATACAAATATCCTTTACCAAGCTCATATAGCCGCAACATTTATCCACATTAAAAAGGCATGATTTCGTGAAAGAATGTTCCCTTTATTTTTGGTGTAGGGCGTAACAATCGTAAAAACAAACTCGTACCTACCTTTAATTATGCCGACGCCGCGGTGTGGCGCTGCCTTCTGCGCGGCCTTGCGTTCACCCTGCGCCACCCGCTACACGTCGCCACAGGCGGGGAATGACCGGAAGTTTGTGAAAGTGGCGGACCTCCCAACTTGCAAGGGGAAACGGGGACCGTAAGTTTAGGTCATGTTTATGGAATACCGTCAAAATTTAAACCCACATCATCAAGTAGCGAAAACCAGAACGTTCATGCAGGTTCATTATGTGTTTTTTTATTTTGCTAGTTCAGAGCGTTCCAAATTATTTCAATATGTTCCGGGAAGGATCGGTCCGGGAATGCATAGAATGGCAACGGCACCGATGGCGATGACAGACCGGTCATTTACTTCCGGGAAAGAATTTACGCCGGAATTCATTAATGCATTTCAAAATATGCGTTATATTACTACCAGTGTCGTCGCATCGGCATCACGCATTGCAATGGCTAAGATATCGGTACAGAAGTTCGACAAACCCATTCACTTTTTTTAAGTCTGCGTTGTCAGTTAACTTAAAACCGCTCCGCTTCCAGTCCGGCCAGAGCCTGGGTGAGGCAGAGCCGAGCATTAATTTCTGACAGAGATAACGTCTTCATGCGTAGTCGTAACTTTGCCAATCGTTTTACAATCATTTTGGGCACACATGTATTATTATGTTACTATATGATTTCGGTTCCAATCTGATAGGTCAGTTGTCCTGTTACAAGTGTGTATGCAACCTTGATCTTAGTCTTAGCCTTGGCTTGCTCTTTGACTTGGCATAATAAACCGTTCTGTTACAGCCTTAGATTCTAACTTTAGATAGTTATCGTTGCTAGGCTTACATTGTGCACTGTGCAGTCATTGGTTTAGGTTATTGTTTTTATACTGTATGAGCAGCCATTTCCACTTAAGAATATTGCTCTAGGCACTCAAATCACTTTAGTTAAGAGTGATGCACTTGTCTGATGCCAGTGCTACTGCACAACATCTAGATCAAATTACTGCCAATCACTTGCAACCACTTGCCTTTCCTAGATATTATGTCCTTACTAGGCTTCACAATTGTCTTGTATTATTACTTTTAGTATGTCATATACCTGCAGTTGAGTCTTCTTCTTCAGGCCCCTAATGAAAAGTAATGTAATACATTTTTCACAAAATAATATAACTGATGTTTATAAATTGTTCACAAGGTTGAGTTTCTTCAAAAAGTCTTGACAAATACAGGAATAACACAGCTACTAAATATTATGCTTTATAAACACTAAATTGTAAAACCACATGTTGATTTTCTAAGTTACTACTATACAAAATGTTCACCTCTCATCGATGGAAAAGAAGATCTTTGCATTTAAGCATACTTTGATTGTTTATGAACTTTTTCTTAAATGTAATACAAATGTTTGATTAATTCATCCTTGTAAGATCTAGTTGTCATAATTTAGCTAGTGTCAAAGTTGTTCATGGTCTACCATGATTTCTTAGTAGAATAAAATGTTTTTTTCTTTCATGAATACATTGATATGTTCAAGTATTATATTGGTGTAGGCTTTTGCATCAATGCCCTTGGTAGATCGTTTCATGATAAATAAATATGTATGACATTTTCTAGTAAATTGGTAAACAATTATCTATTGAAAAAAGATCACCAGGAAGCTACCTTTCATATTTTGTACATAATGAAAAAGCTAAATATTTAAATTGGGTCGTCCAACAGTTTGGTAGTTATGCAGAAATGCATATCTTTTGTGGAGAATGCAATGCTTTTTGGCCGTGCTTTACTGAATTCTACATTATATTGTGAACTTACTATTACTCAAGTTGATAAAATCATACCCATACATAAATTTCACCACGATTAGGTCTTCCCAGTATCATATGATATTTGGACCCTGTGATATATCGAACTGCCCTATGATAAAAGTACCCGCCCTCCCAAATGTCAGGTAGCATGTACAGAGTCATTGATTTCATAGCCAAATATTATCATAGTAATGGACTTGGACCCTTCATATCAGGATTTCTCCATAGGACATTTTATGCCTGGCTCAGAAGCCTTTGATTTAGTTTAGTCTATCAATATTTCTAAATATTACAGTAAACTATGTCCCAAATATTTTCTTATACTATAGACTGCTTATCAGTCCTTGGATCAATTGCATGCTGAATAGGTGTGATGGAGGAATGTAAGATTGAATTTAGTAATCGTGTGATTGTTTGCTTGTCTCTATAAACTCAATCCTGACGTGTATCCCAATCCAATTGTGTACACATTTGGGCACTCCATCTCAAATTTGACATCTGACACCGGGTGTCAATTTGCTAGGGAAGCCAAGAAGTTTCCATTCTTTAAATGTACCTAGATTCCTTATGCAGACCTAAAAAATTGGCAAACTTTAGGACAAGACCAGTTGGCCAAGACTTTATAATTTGGGGGGACACCATTATAAGCTACATGGCAAGTTTTTAGCCCTAGACAATTGTCAATTTTTTGTGAATGCCACCAATACATTATTATTTGTCTTACTATATCACTATATCACATGCATATATGGCTATTATAGTTCCATCACATGGCTCTCACGTACTATATGTTGGCATATATATACATCATTATATATACCTTCTTCCTTGCAGATGCTTGACAGGTTTAGGAACCGGCTACAGAACTAAATGAGAGACTATGTCACTGTCGCTGTGGTCATTATGGTTGGCTGTGGCAATGCTGACTGGTCAAGGCCAGACACAGGTTGTGCACCACTTTGATAGCCCCTCATCGGTGTCAGACACAATATTCCGACATGTCACCATTGACGGCAGTACAGGTGATGTCTATGTCGGCGGCGTCAATGTCCTTTACAAGCTGTCGGCATCACTGGAGCTGTTGGCTCACGTTGAGACTGGACCACATCCAGACAATCTCAACTGTCAGCCGAATCCAAAGCAGGCATGCAGCGTCAACTACAGTCGCGTCGCTGAGGACAGCATAAACCAGGCACTCGTGATCGTGCCTTGGCAAGGTCTCCTGATTGCTTGCAGTACCCTCTACTATGGCTACTGCGAGAAATTCAGCCTGTACAATCTGACACACGTGGAGACAGTGTATGCACACGTCGTTTCTAATGACAAAAATGAACCGGTTGTCATGGTGATCAATGGTGGTGACACTGATGCGGGGGGTTCACGCCCTGCGAGGCTGTACATCGGAGCCACGCACAGTACTAGAGGTCTTGCCAGATTCAATAACAAAGTCCCAATGGTTTCAAGCCGTGACGTGAACACATTAAAGTACATCACCAGCTTAACAGGGTCCTCATTCATTGGCCTCCTACCACGGTATCTTAACAACAAATTCAAGGTCTACTTCAAGGCTGGATTCTCGCATGCCACATTCACCTATTTTGTCGTCGTACGACCAAAACTTGTCAATGATCTGCATATGTACTCGACATGGCTGGTGCGCGTATGTCACGGGGATGATCACTTCCAATCGTACATCGAAGTTCCGCTTGAATGCTCGGTGGACAATCGCACATACACCCTTGCGACGGCCGCTCATCTTGCCCGCCCAAATCAGCGATTTCCCCAATTCAACGATGCTGGGGATGCGTTGTTTGTGTCGTTCTCTACAGCGGAGGGAAACACGGCAAAGACGACTAAGGATGCTGCTATCTGTGCTTACTCGATGGGGCGTGTGGAAGTTGTGTTTATGCGGAATATTAGAGAATGTTTCCGTGGCGAGGGGACGACTGGACCTGCTCATCTCGTGTCGCCTCAGGATTGTACAAAAGCAGTATGTACCATATTACTTTTCCTTTTTGAAAAACATATTTATATATGTTCATGATGTGCTGCTGTTGCAAAGTTTACTTTGGTGGTTAAATCGGGAAACTTGCTGAAGTGTAAATAGCCATAAGTTATAATAAATATAGAGCTGGAGTACTTTTCCCGCAATCGCCAATTTTTTTGCAGATCAAGGTAAACATAGTTCCATACTTTGTTTGATGATTTCACCAAAATTATATTATAACATATTTGTGCAAACAAGCTACTATACTAGCATGTTTTAGCCAATACTACCAGTAGATGGATTCAATTTTACATGAAATAGTTTTAAAACAAGACAAGCAAAGAAAAACCCAAATTGAGGACCTTTAAATGTTTGAAATATCGTGGTCATGCTAGTTCATTGTAGAGCTGTTGAAATGTGAATATTTTTAGTATAACTATTACTTTCCATTTTCTGCATGTTTTATAAACTCCATGATAACATATATTATTGGATAGAAAATCTAGGATATAATTTGTTTAATGTAATGCCACTTTTTTCTCTTGAAACAGTTGGTCTTGACATCATTTTATTTCACCTTTCTTATTTCAGATGTCAGGGCTCGACATTAATTCCCAGAAACCACTTGTCCTGTAGGACAAGTTCAAGTTCATGAATGTTTTCTTGTCTGAACAGAAATCTACTTGTCCCACCAACAAATTACATTAAACACAAAATGCTGATGGTATCAATATCACAGCAGATGTGTTAATATGCAAGCTGTAACATTACTAATGGCCTTTACTACGATTGCGATCTGTGTTTTATGTGGAAGAATTACATTTGAAATGAATAATGTCACAAATGTATCTAGGTCTAATTTCTCTAAGTTTTTAAAAGTCTTGAATATGCATACTGATTTTAACAAATGCTATTTTAAATCAACTTTAAAATATTAAATACATCCAGTGAATGAAACTTGTGAAACATCTATTTCAGTTTCATAAATATACCTTGGCTACTGTGAATATAAATTTATAAATGAGACTTACTGTTGAAAACACAAAATGCTGTCATTTTCTTAATCATTATATATTCACATTTGCACTCTTGTGAAATGACTAGTTTGTTTGTTTGGAATTTAATTTTTACTTTTATTATTATGTCTTGGTACATTGTTTTTCAGAATTATGTTGGCTGTGGACAAAATAATGGTAATTACCCAATCGAGGGGCAACACCCCATCCGTCCATTTAGTGTACACCCCCTGACTGGACACGTGGTGACCAGTCTTGCAATGAAGCCTGTTGGTCAGTTTATAGTGGCCCTGCTGGGAACTGACCAGGGTCAACTAGTGAAGGTGAGTGATTGATGATAACAGGGGTCAGTCCAGAATTATACTTCTGGAAATGTAGTGCCTACAAATACTCAATCTATCTGATGTTAGTGACATAAGTGCCAAGAAGTAAAGTCTGTATTCAGCCAGCTTGGTTGGATTGCATGAAATGTCAGATGTTTGGCAGTCAGCGTTTGCGCTACGGTTTCGCCATTCACCATGCACTAATTTTTGTACTGTTTGGCAAAAAGAAAAATGCACATGATCGCCAAATTTGCGAAACATGAAAGAAATACTGATGCGAAATGCTGGTTTTATATCTTTATTTGATTAAATGTCACTGATTTCAAATTGTTCTTCAATTTCTTGCATTCACCTGATCGTTCAGCTGTGAAGGACGCTTTTATGACAATTTATGTTAACTGAACTGTTGTTGGTCAATAGCCGCAGGGTTCTAGCCAATGAGAATTCTTATCACAAATTTGGCCGCGCACAACCAAACTTCCTAAGGCTAGCATGGCGTCTGCACAAGACACAACGATTGTAAGTTTGTATTTAAAGGAAAACAAAAGGCAAAGTTGTGGTGTTTAGCACCTAAAAGAGTTCGCACAATCTAACCATTTGCATCTACAATCAAAATTTTCAGTTCAGTGGTTTACTCGGAATGTAGTCTTAAAGTGGAACATTCTAACGAAATCTGTGATAACATGTAGACTGCCATCTTACTGATGACGCGTTCATTTGGCCGAAAGCAACCAATAAATGAGCAGCATTATTTTTGCCGTGTACGACACACTGTCTTGTGTAGTTCGCGTAGTTGGTTCATGTTCATCGGATGCGGTTCGTTGTATTAGTATAAGTTGAGCTTACAGTGAAAACGTGACTTGCAATATGCCACACTGCTCTACATACGGTTGTAACAATAGTACAGCGAAGGATAATGAGCTGTCTTTTTTGTTTCCCTTTGAAACAACCAGAAGTGAAATAGTGGATTCACAACTGTGGACGAGCTGGTTGGAAGCCTTCGAAATACAACGCACTATGTTCAGATCATTTTGAAGAAACGTGCTTCGAAGGAAATCTATATCGTCAGTTAATGACACAAGATCCGACAAAACATCGTCGACGTCGATGTTTGAAGCCAGGTGCAGTGCCTACGATATTTAGTAACGGACCTCAGCCGTCGAAGCGACGCATATTTTCGGTCAAACGCGCCGCCGCCGAGAAATCAATCGCAAGAAGGTTAGTACCGAGTTACTTGGTATCCAATTAAAATCTGTTGACATTTGAGATGCAAGATATGCTGGAGGCAAGCCAGAACAGTACCAGAATGTGCTATATTGCACCACAAAGAGTTTAGTCTTTAGAAGATAGCCGAATAGCAAAAGTTAACGGCAATTAAGTTGCGTGAGCGATATTACAGTAACGGATTAACATGGGCTGGAATGATTGTCGTTTATAATAACATTGCAAAACTTACTGTATTTTGTGTTAAATGAACAAAAATATGTTCTGCATTCAATAATATTGCATTAGACATTGTAATATATCGAAATGTTTGGCCTATTATTTATGTCATGATGTTATATAATTGGACTTTCTATATAATTATGTGTGACTACTGTTTATGTGATGAAGAATATCACTATTTACTCTATTGTAAAACGTTTAAAATGGCTTCATTTGTATTTAGTAAAATTACATAATGTTACTCAATTTTAGTTAAGGGGATACAACCCAGGTGAAAGTGTTTTTTTTATAGAAAAAAATACTAAAATGTTTTTTTTATGCCAGATTATGATAGCTTATTATGTTTACTGTGAATAGATATCATTTTACAACAATTACATACATTTAAACCACTCTTATCCATGGAATAAGGGTGCCAGTATCAAGTAATTTTTATCCATTATGCCACATTTGATGGCCATTTTCTAAAAAAAACATTTAAATTCTGCATTTGGAAGGATATCTCTGGGAGTAATTATGTGATCCAAATATAGTTATCAATGAGCTCACCAGATACACCATGTTTGTATTATAAAATACTGGCATCACTCAATAATCATATATTATATATCTTTAATAATATACCATGTGCACACATCTTCACTAACTTGTTTTTTTTGCACACTAACAGCAAAAACAGGTAACAGCTGTTGTGAAAATATCTTGAATTTGGATAAAAAAATAGAAATAATTGTAATTTGCATTTCAGCTCGATCACCAACATGATGTGGCACATGGGGAAAGGCATCAGCCGCAAGTTTACTGTGAAGGCCCGTGGCGAGGGATGCGAGGACCTCCTTCATTGGATACAGAATGTATCAAACCATCTGTGGTGGTGTTGTGCAACATGCAACGGTGACGCACAGTTGCTGGAGTAAGTACCAAACTTGATATGTATTCATTTTATACCTGGGGCATGTCCAAAGCAACAAGTAACCTTTAGATTTGCAATGAGTAGATGATGAGTAGGGACCACGATCCAAGTAGTGTAAGGTGAATTCCAGTTACCGACTTGAATCCCAAATACACTAAATCAGCTCCTATGCATAACTAACATTATAATAAGTTTTCGAAATTACTGCATTTCATAGGCATCCAACTCGTTTTTTTCAGGATGGCTACTCAAAAGTACCAGCCAGCATGACTACTACCTTATCAGTAAATGTGTTTATTCAGACTTCCCAAACTGATAATGTAAATGCTGTTTACATGTTATATGTTAATATGTGGACCACCAACTTATGTATGGGACCAAAAATGTTACATAGTCAAAGTTCCTGATGACCAACTTGATGACCAAATACAGTGACTGTATATACAGTAGATATAGAAATTAAGAAGAAAAAACAAGTTATAATAAATTATGTGAAGGAATTTGATGATGGAATGCCTTATTTATAAGGATCAGTATCGGTTTACTAATGTACCATTATGATTACCATGATTGACCATTGTATTGTTACTAAAAACAACCAACACTTTACACAGGAAAAGCACTTTAAAGTTCACTGAATGCTACAGTCATAAGGTAAATAACAGCAGCTTACTAACAACATATAGACTGGTGTGTTACACCAGTTGTTTGCAGACTGCATGCACTATTCTTCACTGTAGGAATGAAAGCTAGATTGATGCTGTCTGCTCTGGCGTGGAACTACCGACCACGTCCCAGCCCAGACAAACCTGTTGAGACTGGTGTCATGTGGTCTAAAAGACGCAAGCAATGGGTGCTGCATAACAGACCTACAAATGCTCACGGATCGAGTGACAGATGTGTTTATAAAGAAATATCACACTGCATGCGATCAGTCACTGGGGCAGATGTCCCAAAACCAGAGAAGGAGGATCTGCTGGCAGCAAGAGTCAGTCAATTTGTAAAGAAACAGTAAATACTGCCACCATCAACCTACACCTTCATAGGTCACATGTACATTGTCTAGTTTAGTTTTCAAGTCCAGCGTGGTATCCCTTGTGTTGTCCCCCATCGGGGGCAGGGAACCTTGATCTTATTCCATGGCTGGCGCATGCTGGTAGAACTCTCTGTACCATTCATCCCAGCTTGCCATGGATCCACCAGGTAAACCCACCTGAGAGACCTGAAATAAATTAGGCTCAAACAAACATCTGACATTGTAAATAAATGACATATAAAAATCGGTTCTACAACGACACCATTCCGTTATATAAATTGTTTACCTTTAAACATGTGTTCATCTGGAATAAGGCAAATATTGATAATTTTACACTACAGAACAAATTATGACGGTGCAACAAACATTGTATCTATGATAACTTAAGTGGAACCATTATAATTTGTTCTGTAGTGAGAGAGTATCACTTTATTCATACAGTAGAATACAATAAAGTGTGAAACGATAACCCAAGTACATGTGTGAATACAGTAAATAACTATGTATAGTAGTATATTGTAGCAGGCTAAGGTAAATAATGACTAACGGTTAAAGTAAGTCATATTGAAAATGAACACATTTATGTAGGATTACTTGCTGTTGAGGGGAATTTTATTTTGTAATTGTCATATTAGGGTGATGGTCATCATATTTAAATTAGTCTTGGGTCAAACCAGTGTGGTTCGTCTTTACATTTAGAAAGGGTGAATGACGTTAGCCGGGCTAGTTTAGACAAGCATACGATTGAATTAGTTGTTTTGTTGGTGGTTTTATTCAAAGAGATTTTAAGGAGGTTGTCAGTCTTAGATTTGTTGGGATCAGATACATAGCCTCTGCAACCTATTTCAATGCATGTTAATTCTGATTTTATTCCGTTATTGTTTACATCATGGATTAGTGCAACATACTTGTTAGTTTTGAATACATGATCTTTCTTGATGTTAGGTTCAAATGGTAGTCAGTTCAATGATGTGAATTTGCTTAGCATGTCTATGGTAGATGACGTATGGTAAGTCCAATAAGTACTTTCCCTGGAAGATTGTTAATAATTTTGGCATCAGGCATGAGATTGCTGATAAAATTATATATATATATTTTTATTGCTAGTGCTACTATGATGTTGTATTGTGTTCATTATTAATACATTTCAATAAATATTTAACAACATATTTCACTGGTCTTGTAACAATGCATGCACATATATATGTACTTGTTTGTTGGACGGCATAATTCCCATTCTGCAGCATCACCTGCTCCAAACAAAGAATTCTAAATCCCCTGCTGTTTGTAATGCACAGCAGTCCACCTGTAACAAAGAATTAAGCATTTAAATAATAGTTTTACACAAATGTTAAGCAAACATGGATTATTATTCTGAACAAATTTCACAATGAATGCATCACGATCCTCTAACTGTATTCATCCCAGTATTATACCTGGATCCATAGAAATATCATGCAGATTAAGGAAGGCCGTTTTGAAATGTGTCAATATTTGCACAAAACGGTGGTCATTTTCTTTGTCACCAAAACAAATGGGGGCTCTGGCTAAAAAATGTTCAAGGTATATTTTATTCATAAGAGCCAATGTAAACTTTGGATGGAAAAATTGCAATATGCATTAAGTTAAAAATAATCTATCTACCTGCCATGTGTTTAAAAAGTAGTACTGCCACATATTGTTCATACATGCATAGCCATTATTGCGAATGTGAAGAGTGTCGACATGGATAGAACAAAAGGGGAGTTAATTCCTGCTTATTTTCTATCATAGCTCTGCCCTGTACAATTTTGGATCACATGAATCATGGAACCATTCAACTACATTTCTTTTAAAAAGTGAGGGTACAGCCATGGGTGGTATTCGAAAATGGACATGTCAAAGTTCAAACACTGAGTTCAGTGGCACTGAGAGTGAGATCTAACGTCTAAGTTAAACGTCAACCAATCCCAAATGTAAGACAAGTGACGTGTCCCTGCCCGAGCGATCATCTCTCGCTGTTCATACGCAGCCCGGAACTTAGGCTCATCGGTTATTTAAACTATAAGCTAAACAGATTAATAATTACCTTCACCAACAGCATTGCTGTCGAGTAGCAACCGCCTCCTGGCAACAGACATATTCAGTTCTTGTTCCTGAACAAGGAGATCGCTGCAGCATTTTCCACACCGACACCAGTTAATGTCATCTCGGCATGGTATGTGCCTCGACATTTCCACTGCCCATGGGCCTTCCTGTTCGTGCCCACTGGCACGCGCCTCTGCCCTATCTTCCAACACAGGCCCTTGTTTTTGTAGTTCAAACCTGGTAACCAGCTGCTTCGAAATCGATTTGGTTTTCGTTGTCTTCCGAAGAATTGGAAAGCCATCTTATTTACACAGTCACAGCGCATGCGCACATAGTTTAATTGGTACACTTACCATAGCGCCACCTAACGGAGTTGGGAACAAACAGTACGCAGAAAATTTACGAAGTGAGTTACGACAGTGTGATGTCATTTTCTTCTAACAATGGCGTAGTCCATAGAAATTCGGTAGTTGTGTGTTAAAAAATGTTTCCTGGTAAACCGCTGACATTAAAAATTTGATTGTAGTTGGAAATTGTTAGTTTGTATTAACTCTCTTGGATGCTCAACACCAAAACGTTGCCTTTTGTTTTCCTTTAATTTAAAGAAAATCCTTAAATGCATAGGCAAATTATTGTTAAAAGATAACACAAATATCCCTTAAACCATTTAACACAAATCTGTCATGTGACATATCACAGTCAAGCCGGCCGGAGTCGAAATACATGCACGGTCGGAAGAAAATCAGAAACAAGTTGTACTTTAAAACTGAAAGTTTAAGTTTTGCAGTTTAGACCCGCACCTCCAAAAAAACATGAAAACGGTCACCTATAGTCACCAAACTTCACATCATATATCTACTTTACCTACTGTACACATATACACTGGTCACGTGATTAAAAAAATAAATGTACTGTCTTATCGATCAAAATATACAAGAAATTCACTCGCTTTACATGTATACGTTAGTTCCACCGGAA
Source organism: Escarpia spicata (assembly GCA_963995525.1). Taxonomy (NCBI): domain Eukaryota; kingdom Metazoa; phylum Annelida; class Polychaeta; order Sabellida; family Siboglinidae; genus Escarpia; species Escarpia spicata. The sequence goes on along the minus strand of OZ023205.1, from coordinate 46,608,607 downwards.
AATCCGGTAGGTGGCGCAACTTTATCTTTAATTTCAGTCTTGGGGATAGATCACAATTCATATTTTAAAAAATTTGTTAACAAATATTTTATTTAGTTAAACAAAATGACTCCTTTTAGCCAAATTTGCCCAAGAGAATTTAGGTCATGCAGTGTGAATTCCATGATAGCATTTCACGGTGTGTAGATGCTTGGTTGTAGCATTCCAAAAAGTAATAATATTGGGCATATTACTATTGGGTGAAAACTGCCAATTTTGAGGGTAAGCATGATTAAAAGAGTCAAACATGAAGCAGTCTGTATGCATTTAGTGGTGTGTAAGTATTTGGTGGTAACACAATAATATTGGGCATATTATTATTGGGTGAAGACTGCCGGTTTTTAGGGTAAGCATGATTAAAAGACACTAGAGAGATACAATTTAAACTAAACTTGTCCAGCATAATCAATGAAATTATTGCAGTGGCTGAGACTGAAAGGACGTTTCAGCATTTTTGATGGCCCAGTCTCCTTATAATAAAACAAAAATGTTAGCACTGATACTATTGTGGTCTGTGCTCTATAGCTACAGGCCTACAGTACAAGGCTACCAGCCATGGCTTAAGATTATGCCTCTTCTTGGTAATCAGCAGTCACCAAGTCCACTCAGTGAGTCAGTGTTTCAATCATTTCAGCACATCTTAATTGCCACCATCCTAGCACTTGCATAAGGGGAGGACATTGGAAACACATGTCTAATAATGCTAAGTAGACACTAAAACTCAAATTCCTTCTTCAGTTCCCCTGGTGCCTTGTCATGGGGGAGTAAATTATTCCGTAATGACCCTAATAATATTCAGGTCACTTATTACACTTCTCAAATACACAATTTTGGTGGTGGACAAATCAATTTTTTTCTTGTTCATTTTACAAAGAGTCATGTGAAATAAAAAAATGTTTGCCCTCAAAATGTTGGCAATGTTGTCCCTGGCCAGGTTTTTATGTGAACATTTTTGAATTAAAATATTTGGTTAGGGTTTAATTCATAGCTTTTCAGGGTGTTTTTTTCTCTTTTGGTGTACAACATCCCAAAAGGCCGGTTTTTTTCATTTATAAATCTTTATTTGATTTCTGTACACATTTCATATTATATACTTATTCCAGTGTTGTGATTTCGGAGTTGTGATTTTGTCAACTGAATACATATTTAAATAAGCAACAAACAAATACTAATAAAGACATTTTAATTATGTTTGTCATTTGTTGTAAAACCATTTTAATTACCATATGTTTTTCATTTATTACTAAACCGAATAAAAAGACAACTTGTTTCATTTCTGTCTATTTTAAAATCAAATTCTGGATCACTGATTGTCTTGCTGCCATTGATAGAGCTGTCCTACCTGTTGTCTCCCAGATGGTGCTTTGGCCAAGCACTGGACCACAGACACCCGACCCTGTCTATGGTATAGTGGACATTGAACTTGGAATGGCCATCCAGCATGACCTCTTACTGAACTCCAGCGACACACATGCATACGTATTAACATCTTCAAAGGTAACAGTGCATCAGACGGAACTTGACCTTGACTATCTGTCTTGACCTTGGATTTAATTTTGATGTTCTTGAATATTTTGTTTTGCATAAAGTGTGTATTTTTGTGCATTTTTTACTATATAATTTTGATGTTGATCTGATTGTGACGACACTGAATGTGTATTATAATATTTGACCTTTGTGAGATTGACCTTGATTGTGACCTTGACATTAAATGTGTGTCTTCGGTTTGCTTAACATGACTTGCAGACAGTGTGTGGTCTATTCATATTTCTAGAGTGTCATGTTCAATTTCTAATGACATTCATAAGCGACATAATGGCATTGCCTCGGCAGAAATGTAAGGGCACAACCTAGTAATATAGAACTCAGCGGTGTTCAGTCTTGCCCTAAATATAAGTAATTATGTTTTAAGCATGTAGATACATTTGTGTGGTGTGTATCGGTGCCATAACCCATTATGTACACGACTACTAAATGTATAAATTTGGTATGGTGAACTTGTAGGAGATGCATACAATCTGATCTTGTTAGAGATTATCTCAGCTTAATGTGCCCCGCTTATTGAATGGAGGACTTCAGTTGATGCCTCTTCACAACATAATGACAGTGTATATGTCAACACCTAAATAAGGACGTGTAAAGTGCACAGTACAAAGTATATGGGTCAGTAGTGTAGATAACTTGACAAAGCTAACGACAGGTATGTTCAACATGCACACATAAATTAATATGGGGTACATGAAAGCTGATAATGGTAAAACTATTATTTATGTATATAATACATGGAAGAAAAATATTTTTACAATTTAATGTAGTCAGCAGATTAGAATGTTTATGAACCCTTCAATGGGTATATTTGGTTGAATGATTGAGCTTTTCTTGATTTATATAAAAAATAGTAAGTTTTCAAAAAAATTGTGAAGACTGAAATACAGGAAATATAAATGTTTTTACCCATTATATTCTAGATATATCATTGTTTTCCCATTATATTCTAGATACATAATTGGTTTCCCCCATTATATTCTGGATATATCATTGGTTTCTCCCATTATATTCTAGATATATCACTGTTTTCCCCATTACATTCTTGATATATCATTGTTTTCCCCATTATATTCTAGATATATAATTGGTTTCCCCCATTATATTCTGGATATATCATTGGTTTCTCCCATTATATTCTAGATATATCACTGTTACCCCCATTATATTCTGGATATATCATTGGTTTCTCCCATTATATTCTAGATACATCACTGTTTCCCCCATTATATTCTTGATATATCATTGTTTTTCCCATGTTATTTTAGATATATCGTTGTTTTCCCTATTATATTTTAGATTGTTGTGTTTCCCCAGTATATTCTATATGCCTCATTGTTTTCTCCAGTGTATTCTATATTATATGAGGCGTTGGTTTGAACCAACTCTAGATGCATAATGTGACATTGGACCATGTAAACCCATGAGACCATCCTTTTATATACAATATTATATTTTTTTATTTGTTCCAGGTGCACATGGTGCAGTTATCAAACTGTTCTCCCTACAAGAGTTGTGGTGCGTGCCATGCTGCAGCTGACCCCCACTGTGGCTGGTGCATGCTAGAGAACAAGTGAGTCTATGGTCATCTCACCTCAAACCCCGCTGTGGCTGGTGCATGCTAGAGAACAAGTGAGTCTATGGTCATCTCACCTCAAACCCCACTGTGGCTGGTGCATGCTAGAGAACAAGTGAGTCTATGGTCATCTCACCTCAAACCCCGCTGTGGCTGGTGCATGCTAGAGAACAAGTGAGTCTATGATCATCTCCCCTCAAACCCCGCTGTGGTTGGTGCATGCTAGAGAACAAGTGAGTCTATGATCATCTCCCCTCAAACCCCGCTGTGGCTGGTGCATGCTAGAGAACAAGTGAGTCTATGATCATCTCCCCTCAAACCCCGCTGTGGCAGGTGCATGCTAGAGAACAAGTGAGTCTATGATCATCTCACCTCAAACCCCGCTGTGGCTGGTGCATGCTAGAGAACAAGTGAGTCTATGGTCATCTCACCTCAAACCCCGCTGTGGCTGGTGCATGCTAGAGAACAAGTGAGTCTATGATCATCTCCCCTCAAACCCCGCTGTGGTTGGTGCAAGCTAGAGAACAAGTGAGTCTATGATCATCTCACCTCAAACCCCGCTGTGGCTGGTGCATGCTAGAGAACAAGTGAGTCTATGATCATCTCACCTCAAACCCCGCTGTGGCTGGTGCATGCTAGAGAACAAGTGAGTCTATGATCATCTTACCTCAAACCCCGCTGTGGCTGGTGCATGCTAGAGAACAAGTGAGTCTATGGTCATCTCACCTCAAACCCCGCTGTGGCTGGTGCATGCTAGAGAACAGGTGAGTCTATGGTCATCTCACCTGAAACCCCGCTGTGGCTGTTGCATGCTATAAAACAGGTGAGTCAATGGTCATCTCACCTCAAACCCCGCTGTGGCTGGTGCATGCTATAGAACAGGTGAGTCAATGGTCATCTCACCTCAAACCCCACTGTGGCTGGTGCATGCTAGAGAACAAGTGAGTCTATGGTCATCTCACCTCAAACCCCGCTGTGGCTGGTGCATGCTAGAGAACAGGTGAGTCTATGATCATCTCACCTCAAACCCCGCTGTGGCTGGTGCATGCTAGAGAACAAGTGAGTCTATGATCATCTCACCTCAAACCCCGCTGTGGCTGGTGCATGCTAGAGAACAAGTGAGTCTATGGTCATCTCACCTCAAACCCCACTGTGGCTGGTGCATGCTAGAGAACAAGTGAGTCTATGGTCATCTCACCTCAAACCCCGCTGTGGCTGGTGCATGCTAGAGAACAAGTGAGTCTATGATCATCTCCCCTCAAACCCCGCTGTGGTTGGTGCATGCTAGAGAACAAGTGAGTCTATGATCATCTCCCCTCAAACCCCGCTGTGGCTGGTGCATGCTAGAGAACAAGTGAGTCTATGATCATCTCCCCTCAAACCCCGCTGTGGCAGGTGCATGCTAGAGAACAAGTGAGTCTATGATCATCTCACCTCAAACCCCGCTGTGGCTGGTGCATGCTAGAGAACAAGTGAGTCTATGGTCATCTCACCTCAAACCCCGCTGTGGCTGGTGCATGCTAGAGAACAAGTGAGTCTATGATCATCTCCCCTCAAACCCCGCTGTGGTTGGTGCAAGCTAGAGAACAAGTGAGTCTATGATCATCTCACCTCAAACCCCGCTGTGGCTGGTGCATGCTAGAGAACAAGTGAGTCTATGATCATCTCACCTCAAACCCCGCTGTGGCTGGTGCATGCTAGAGAACAAGTGAGTCTATGATCATCTTACCTCAAACCCCGCTGTGGCTGGTGCATGCTAGAGAACAAGTGAGTCTATGGTCATCTCACCTCAAACCCCGCTGTGGCTGGTGCATGCTAGAGAACAGGTGAGTCTATGGTCATCTCACCTGAAACCCCGCTGTGGCTGTTGCATGCTATAAAACAGGTGAGTCAATGGTCATCTCACCTCAAACCCCGCTGTGGCTGGTGCATGCTATAGAACAGGTGAGTCAATGGTCATCTCACCTCAAACCCCACTGTGGCTGGTGCATGCTAGAGAACAAGTGAGTCTATGGTCATCTCACCTCAAACCCCGCTGTGGCTGGTGCATGCTAGAGAACAGGTGAGTCTATGATCATCTCACCTCAAACCCCGCTGTGGCTGGTGCATGCTAGAGAACAAGTGAGTCTATGATCATCTCACCTCAAACCCCGCTGTGGCTGGTGCTTGCTATAAAACAGGTGAGTCAATGGTCATCTCACCTCAAACCCCGCTGTGGCTGGTGCATGCTAGAGAACAAATGAGTCTATGGTCATCTCACATCAAACCACGCTGTGGCTGGTGCATGCTAGAGAACAAGTGAGTCTATGGTCATCTCACCTCAAACCCCGCTGTGGCTGGTGCATGCTAGAGAACAAGTGAGTCTATGGTCATCTCACCTCAAACCCCACTGTGGTTGGTGCATGCTAGAGAACAAGTGAGTCTCTGGTCATCTCACCTCAAACCCCGCTGTGGCTGGTGCATGCTAGAGAACAAATGAGTCTATGGTCATCTCACATCAAACCACGCTGTGGCAGGTGCATGCTAGAGAACAAGTGAGTCTCTGGTCATCTCACCTCAAACCCCGCTGCGGCTGGTGCATGCTAGAGAACAAGTGAGTCTATGATCATCTCACCTCAAACCCCGCTGTGGCAGGTGCATGCTATAGAACAGGTGAGTCAATGGTCATCTCACATCAAACCACGCTGTGGCAGGTGCATGCTATAGAACAGGTGAGTCAATGGTCATCTCACCTCAGACCCCGCTGTGGCTGGTGCATGCTAGAGAACAAGTGAGTCTATGGTCATCTCACCTCAAACCCCGCTGTGGCTGGTGCATGCTAGAGAACAAGTGAGTCTATGATCATCTCCCCTCAAACCCCGCTGTGGCTGGTGCATGCTAGAGAACAAGTGAGTCTATGGTCATCTCACCTCAGACCCCGCTGTGGCTGGTGCATGCTAGAGAACAAGTGAGTCTCTGGTCATCTCACCTCAAACCCCGCTGTGGCTGGTGCATGCTAGAGAACAAGTGAGTCTATGGTCATCTCACCTCAAACCCCACTGTGGCTGGTGCATGCTAGAGAACAAGTGAGTCTATGGTCATCTCACCTCAAACCCCGCTGTGGCTGGTGCATGCTAGAGAACAAGTGAGTCTATGGTCATCTCACCTCAAACCCCGCTGTGGCTGGTGCATGCTAGAGAACAAGTGAGTCTATGATCATCTCCCCTCAAACCCCGCTGTGGTTGGTGCATGCTAGAGAACAAGTGAGTCTATGATCATCTCCCCTCAAACCCCGCTGTGGCTGGTGCATGCTAGAGAACAAGTGAGTCTATGGTCATCTCACCTCAAACCCCACTGTGGCTGGTGCATGCTAGAGAACAAGTGAGTCTATGGATGGTCATCTCACCTCAAACCCCGCTGTGGCTGGTGCATGCTAGAGAACAAGTGAGTCTATGATCATCTCCCCTCAAACCCCGCTGTGGTTGGTGCAAGCTAGAGAACAAGTGAGTCTATGATCATCTCCCCTCAAACCCCGCTGTGGCAGGTGCATGCTAGAGAACAAGTGAGTCTATGATCATCTCACCTCAAACCCCGCTGTGGCTGGTGCATGCTAGAGAACAAGTGAGTCTATGGTCATCTCACCTCAAACCCCGCTGTGGCTGGTGCATGCTAGAGAACAAGTGAGTCTATGGTCATCTCACCTCAAACCCCACTGTGGTTGGTGCATGCTAGAGAACAAGTGAGTCTCTGGTCATCTCACCTCAAACCCCGCTGTGGCTGGTGCATGCTAGAGAACAAATGAGTCTATGGTCATCTCACATCAAACCACGCTGTGGCAGGTGCATGCTAGAGAACAAGTGAGTCTCTGGTCATCTCACCTCAAACCCCGCTGCGGCTGGTGCATGCTAGAGAACAAGTGAGTCTATGATCATCTCACCTCAAACCCCGCTGTGGCAGGTGCATGCTATAGAACAGGTGAGTCAATGGTCATCTCACATCAAACCACGCTGTGGCAGGTGCATGCTATAGAACAGGTGAGTCAATGGTCATCTCACCTCAAACCCCGCTGTGGCTGGTGCATGCTATAGAACAGGTGAGTCAATGGTCATCTCACCTCAGACCCCGCTGTGGCTGGTGCATGCTAGAGAACAAGTGAGTCTATGGTCATCTCACCTCAAACCCCGCTGTGGCTGGTGCATGCTAGAGAACAAGTGAGTCTATGGTCATCTCACCTCAAACCCCGCTGTGGCTGGTGCATGCTAGAGAACAAGTGAGTCTATGATCATCTCCCCTCAAACCCCGCTGTGGCTGGTGCATGCTAGAGAACAAGTGAGTCTATGATCATCTCACCTCAAACCCCGCTGTGGCTGGTGCATGCTAGAGAACAAGTGAGTCTATGATCATCTCACCTCAAACCCCGCTGTGGCTGGTGCATGCTAGAGAACAAGTGAGTCTATGGTCATCTCACCTCAAACCCCACTGTGGCTGGTGCATGCTAGAGAACAAGTGAGTCTATGGTCATCTCACCTCAAACCCCGCTGTGGCTGGTGCATGCTAGAGAACAAGTGAGTCTATGGTCATCTCACCTCAAACCCCGCTGTGGCTGGTGCATGCTAGAGAACAAGTGAGTCTATGATCATCTCCCCTCAAACCCCGCTGTGGTTGGTGCATGCTAGAGAACAAGTGAGTCTATGATCATCTCCCCTCAAACCCCGCTGTGGCTGGTGCATGCTAGAGAACAAGTGAGTCTATGATCATCTCCCCTCAAACCCCGCTGTGGCAGGTGCATGCTAGAGAACAAGTGAGTCTATGATCATCTCACCTCAAACCCCGCTGTGGCTGGTGCATGCTAGAGAACAAGTGAGTCTATGGTCATCTCACCTCAAACCCCGCTGTGGCTGGTGCATGCTGTAGAACAGGTGAGTCAATGGTCATCTCACCTCAGACCCCGCTGTGGCTGGTGCATGCTAGAGAACAAGTGAGTCTATGGTCATCTCACCTCAAACCCCGCTGTGGCTGGTGCATGCTGTAGAACAGGTGAGTCAATGGTCATCTCACCTCAAACCCCGCTGTGGCTGGTGCATGCTGTAGAACAAGTGAGTCTATGGTCATCTCACCTCAAACCCCGCTGTGGCTGGTGCATGCTATAGAACAGGTGAGTCAATGGTCATCTCACCTCAGACCCCCCCACGGTGACTGCTGCATGCTACAGAACAGGTGAGTCAATGGTCATCTCACCTCAGACCCCCACTATGGTTGGTACATGCTACAGAACAGGTGAGTCAATGGTCATAACCGTCATGTCGCATCAGCACCCCCGGCTGCTATAAGCTACAGAACAGGTATCCGTGATTCATCTCCTGCTTGAAACTTTCATTCCAGCACTTTTTGTCTGTTTGTCTGTCTGTCTGTCTGTTTCGAGTCTCTGTCTCTGAGTTACACAAACTGGCTGTCTCACTCCTCTTATGCTCCTCATACACTCAGGCACCAGCTTTCTGTCAGCACTAGTTACCTTGTTACCTCTATGAGTATCTTCTGACCACTGTCTCACTGACTGTAGGTGCACGCTGCCCACCGAGTGCGCAGGCTCGGACATCGCCCACAACTGGGTCTCCTTTCTAGGCAGTGGCTGTCCAGCCATCAGTGCCTTGACCCCATACATGGTTGACCAATCAAGATTCCGCGATACAAAGGTAGGTTGGTTTGTGTGTCGTGATTCTCCCTTGTATGGTCAAAAGTTCACAACTGGTAACCCAGGCCACTGAGATCATCTATCTCACAGCATGCTTTCGCTGTAGCTCGGCAGAAAATCTGGATTTACCTTCCCCATCACTTCAGAATCACCTGAAACTATAGCTATCCTGTGCAAAAAACTTGACATAATTTTGTCTGAAATTTCATTTTCACCCTAAATCCTTGGCATTCCTCCATTCTGATGATGAATTTTACACATTCATGATACTATGCTTTTTGACTTTGAAAATGGCTTTGAGACTATTGACAGAACCCTGTGAAATTTGGTATCTGCTAATTGTAATCATTTCAGATTACATGTTGATGATATGAACAGGTTCCCTGTCTATATGACAACTTATGTGTTTGCTTGTTGACAGTTTATTGTAAACTTTGTTATAGTTTGTTGTGAACCTGCGCAATGTACAACTCACTGTGGATCAGTCGGGACTCGGATGTGAACTTCAGTCGACCCAGCTGAAGCTGAGTAGTACGACAGAGGGTGTGACCTCTGACACGGTCACCTGTCGACCCTTCATATCCACCCCATCAGTGCCCAAAGACACAGGTACCGCCCCTTCACCCCTCACCATCTGGTTATCTATCTCAACATTCTTGCACTGAAAAGCAATACAGCTGAACCTTGTTTTACGGTCACCTCGGAAATACAGTCACCTCACAACTAAGGTCACCTTGGTAATACAGTCACCTCACAACTAAGTTTCAATCAACATTTATGTGAAGTCGGAGATATCCAAGTAACCATCTGACAATGTTTATTGTATGCCATCTTTATCGCAGTGCAATAATTATGAAACACCTATTACACCAGGAGCATAATTACTAAAAATTACAAGAGTAATTAGCAAATTTGTAAACAGCAAAGAAACTAAATAAATGATGCATAGAATAGTGGGGTTGTCTTCATAGATTATTGTTTCATACGTTTTAAACATTTTACATTAAGTAATTTGTAAGAAATTTGTATATTTTAATGTTCAGATCATAAAATTGATTTGTTTGGCTAATTCTACATTTTAGTATCAGAGTACTACTATGTATGACAAAAATGCTATGTAAATTGTACACCCCTTGTGTTGGCGAAAGCATCACTGCGCCTTGTGTATGTACCACCCTCAAATGTTTGGGGCATCAAACAATAGAAGATGTGTTTGATGTTGTAGGTTTTGTGAAGCTGGAGTTCAGTGTTGTGATGAATGACACAAAGGTTGCCTCGAGGCCAGTCTTTGTCTACCAGTGCTCCTTCATGGACAGGTTGGTTGAACCTACGGACATGGAACATTAAGTCTTTGTACAATGAGTTTTCATTAGTTGACCAAAGGTAGTTAAGGTTTGTGATTATTAAATTCCCAAATACTTCTGCGCATGCACACATACACATGTTTACATGCATGCATTCATGCACACACACAGTTATATAAATGACAATAAAGTTATTGTTAAGTATTGTATTACATCATTGATAGTAGTCATTTCCAACCATGTCACATAATATATAAATTGATATAATTTTTGAAACTATTTTCAGCTGTGCTCGTTGTACGGAAACAAAGTTTGGTTGTGTGTGGTGTCCACTAGATGGCAGCTGTGTCAACAATGCGTCTGAGTGCACTAACAACCAGGATATATCGGTGAGTGTCATGTGGGGTGCAGTGGTCGAGTGGTTAGAGTTCGGAGGGATCGGGGTTCGAATTCTGGTGCCACAGGACGGTGGTTCGGTACTGGTTCGGTTGCCGTGTCGAAACTTGGGGAATTCCCTTCTATCTGGTGTCTATGCGAGGGGAAGTAAAAGAACCTGTTTTTGTTATAAAGAAAAATGTTCGGGGCGAGAATTTCAACAATATATAGGATGGAATATGCAAATGCTCCACGAGTTTGGCAGCCTTTTTTATGGCTTGCTAGGCAACAGGTCATGTATGGATCCGTCAATTAATTTATGCAAACATTCTGGATACATTTAGCGAATTTTTTTCTTTTACTTTCAGAATTCTTCCTCGTGCCCATGGGTGAGCTCCCTGGTGGGAGCGGGTGGTCTCCCAACGTCTGAGACGAAGGAACTACTCATCCCTGCGGGGGTGTCATCTGCAGTCGATGTCATTGTCATCAACTTGCAGGTAGTAGATGTGTGATAAAGACTGCAGTCATTGTTATTTGTGTTGTATTTTGCTCTGTATTTATGAGCACAAGCCGAAAGAAAGTTGTGGAATTGTGTGCTTGAACAGCTTTTTAGTCCTTTGGCCGAAGGTCCAAGGGACTAGTCCCATCACTCTGCGTCCGCCGTCCGCTGTTAGCTGCCGTATCTCAGAAACCATTCAGCAACTTTTTCTTTAATTTTGCATAGACATATCTGAGGGCACTGCCACTATGCACGTGAAATCTGTATTTGATTGAATCATTCTAAGGGCTCCCTAGGGCCTCCAAGGACCCCAAAACTGTAACATTTTGCCTATTTTTTCCAAAAACTTTTCAGCAACTTTTTCTCTAATTTTGCATATACATTTCATGTGGTAGTGTCACTGTACACAAGAAATCTGTATTTGATTGAATCATTCTAAGGGCACCTAATGACCCCCCAAAAAGGACCCCAAATTTTCACATTTTGCCTATTTAAAAAAAAAACTCTTAATAACTTTTTCTCAAATTTTGCATAGACATTTCATGTGGTAGTGCCACTGTACACAAGAAATCTGTATTTGATTGAATCATTCTAAGGGCACCAAAGGTCCCCTAAAATGCTAAATTTGCTAACTAAATGGTATACTGCAGCAGATGATCTAGCAGGCTAGCAGTTCTTTTGTTCAACTAATCCCTTTTCCCACAACATCTGTCACACCTCACTGTGGTTGCTGGTGGAAAGTGTGACTAATCTGTAATTGGTCACTGGCAGATGCTTGGGTCAACAGACACACAACACCCTCTAGACCCCTGAACAGTTGTGCCTACATTCTAAGGGGTCATCCTGAAACAACCACATGTCAACCATTAGAAGAGTTGACATAGTTCCGCTATATACAAGAAATCTGTATTTGATTGAATCATTCTAGTATCATCAGCATATAGTAGAACATACATTTGCAAGAAAATGTCTACATCATCATCACTAAGGTTGTAAATTTCACCAGCTGTCATGTCAAGTCCATTATAATTGTGACTAACAGTGTTCGAAATCATTCAGGTAAATAGCAAATAACAAAGGAGACAAGCTTTCTCCTTGTACTCTACATCACATGAGAAGAAGGCTGACACAGCCCCCCAAAATGCAGTAAACATGTCAACATTTGATTTCCATCATAACCCTTAATGATCTGTAACTATGATTCACCAAAAAACATTTGATTAATAATTACCTACAGGGTTGTTTGATTTCAGCCGGGCAGAAACTGTTTCTGCCCGGCAGAAATGGCAACAATAGGAAATACATGCCATTGATAGGCAAACGTGTTCTTTTTATAGAAAACGTCAGTTTCTTTCTGTACCTGTCTACGTATGATAACCATTTGTCTGCCCTGCTCACAATAAACATCACATGAATGATAAAAGGAAGATCACTGCCACTTAACTTGTGGATCATTATTATTATAAACTGTTCTGCTACTGCTTGGTGGACAGTTAATTAGTGGGTCAAGTTCAAATACATCAGGACGTTTTTCACACCTGCATGTGTAAACAAGTCAGACGACTGTGCTTGTTTGGGCACGACAGAGTTTATTGAATTGTCAATGTTTCAGCTCCCAGAGGAATACTCAACGTTCTGTAACACATAATCACATAATGTTACAACTGGATAGTTCAACAATAAGAGACATAGCAATACACACAAGTGAATTCGAGATAGTACTTCGTATCACTACATTACCTAGCATCTGCCTATGCAGTTGCATTAGTTATATGACAATACTGAACTACCCAGTATATATAACCGCCACGCCCTTATAATCCCCGTCTAAATTGGAAACATAACACGATTAATAATAAATTTAACGTTACGTATTATTCTAATGTATCATATAATAATAATCTAATACAATGCAATGATTAAAACCCCACTACCAATAACGCATACACATAACAAGACTAACTTACCAGACCGTAGGTATAAACGAACTACTGGGCCCAGAGACTCTACCAGTGTGGGTGTATCTCTGTCAATGGCCCAGGGCAAACTGCGCCTGATACAATAGCTGACCGGTTTAGCTCAACTAGCAGGGTGTGGCCTCTAACCCCTAGTGGCCTCTGGTGAATTAACATATATATATAGTACTAGAATATCCACCAGGGTTACATGTCCCCCAAGTTTAAATTTTAGCCGGCCGCGGCTAACATAATAAATTGAAATCATTAACTAAGGACGGACCTAGGTTCTCGGTGTGGATTACTATGGTACCCCGCATTGCTTCGCGTTGACCGTCGTAACGGTGTGTTCGGAGTAGTTGATTCTTCTACGTCCGGGTTCAAGTCTAAATGGCTATTATTCGGTTGACCAGAGATTGTCACCTCGTATGGTGGGTGGTCAGTTTCCTCACTGCCTTGACCTAGTCTGCTCAGTCTTGACCCTTTCGCAGTCTCTGGGACACAAACCCGCAAGTCTTGGCGGTTAATTATGCGTTTCTTGTGGCCCCTGGCCGGTACAACTACGTATGTGTCGTCCTTTTGTTCTGTCACTACGTACACTCCCGGGTCCCATGCATCCGCAATCTTGTTACGCCCTCTCACCCTATTGCGTAAATGTACACGTTCCCCAACTCGCAGTGCATTCTCCCCGACATGCTTGTCATAACTTGCTTTTCGTTTAGCAATGTCTAACTTCAGCTGTTCCGTAGCTTTAGCATAGGCACTTGTCAGTCTAGCCTGATGATAGTCAACCCAGTCCAGGTTGGCTCCATGAACCGTTTGTAATTGGAGGGGGTCGTCACTGTGCAATTTGATATCGATCGGTAAGCGCGGAACACGACCGAACATGAGATAGAATGGACTAAACCCCGTTGCAGCATGAGGGGTCACATTATATGCATACGTAAGTTCTAGCAAATATTCCGGCCATTTGGTCTTCTGAGCGGGTGTCAGTGTGCGTAACAATCCATGCATTGTTCTGTTGTATCGCTCACATTGTCCATTTCCCATGGGATGGTACGGTGTCGTACGAGATTTCTCGATACCGTATATCTTATACAACTCATTGACAATTTTTGCGTCAAAACATCTCCCTTGATCAGAGTGTATACGACACGGAACTCCATAACGCAGAAACCATTCCCGTACCAGGGTTTTAGCTACCGTTAGGGCTGTTTGGTTTCTCGTCGACACGGCTATTGTGTATTTACTGTACACGTCGGTCATGACCAGGACATTCTCAATGCCGTTACTAGCTGGTTCGAGAAGTGTGAAGTCTATTGCGATGACTTCTAATGGGCCCCTTGTCACAATACTATTCATTGGAGTCCGTACCTTGAAATGTGGCATCTTTGCAAGATTACAACGATCACACTTCAAAATCCAATTCAGGATGTCGGAACGCATATTCGGCCAGTAGAATCTTGCTCGTACTAGCTTCTCAACTCTATCAATGCCTTGATGTCCCATCCGATCATGTAATTCTTGTAATACCTCCTCTCTCATTGTACGCGGTAACAACAACTGGCTTACTTTTTCTCCACTCATTGGGTCTATTAGGGTTCTGCACAATTTTCCTGAACAGACCTGAATGCGGTCCCATTGTTGTAGCAGTTTCGCTACTGCTGGTTGTTCTTTCCGTCTTTCTCCGAGTGTCGATTCTCGCCCTCTGTCTATGTATTGCCAGACTCGACCCAAAACCGGATCATAACGTTGTGCCTCCTGGATCGCGTCCGAACTAAGACTTGGTAGGATCGGCGACTCTACATACTTGGATGTATATCGCACCTGTGCTGTGGTGGTACAGACTGTACTGTTAATTTTGCATAGACATATCTGAGGGCACTGCCACTATGCACGTGAAATCTGTATTTGATTGAATCATTCTAAGGGCTCCCTAGGGCCTCCAAGGACCCCAAAACTGTAACATTTTGCCTATTTTTTCCAAAAACTTTTCAGCAACTTTTTCTCTAATTTTGCATATACATTTCATGTGGTAGTGTCACTGTACACAAGAAATCTGTATTTGATTGAATCATTCTAAGGGCACCTAATGACCCCCCAAAAAGGACCCCAAATTTTCACATTTTGCCTATTTAAAAAAAAAACTCTTAATAACTTTTTCTCAAATTTTGCATAGACATTTCATGTGGTAGTGCCACTGTACACAAGAAATCTGTATTTGATTGAATCATTCTAAGGGCACCAAAGGTCCCCTAAAATGCTAAATTTGCTAACTAAATGGTATACTGCAGCAGATGATCTAGCAGGCTAGCAGTTCTTTTGTTCAACTAATCCCTTTTCCCACAACATCTGTCACACCTCACTGTGGTTGCTGGTGGAAAGTGTGACTAATCTGTAATTGGTCACTGGCAGATGCTTGGGTCAACAGACACACAACACCCTCTAGACCCCTGAACAGTTGTGCCTACATTCTAAGGGGTCATCCTGAAACAACCACATGTCAACCATTAGAAGAGTTGACATAGTTCCGCTATATACAAGAAATCTGTATTTGATTGAATCATTCTAGTATCATCAGCATATAGTAGAACATACATTTGCAAGAAAATGTCTACATCATCATCACTAAGGTTGTAAATTTCACCAGCTGTCATGTCAAGTCCATTATAATTGTGACTAACAGTGTTCGAAATCATTCAGGTAAATAGCAAATAACAAAGGAGACAAGCTTTCTCCTTGTACTCTACATCACATGAGAAGAAGGCTGACACAGCCCCCCAAAATGCAGTAAACATGTCAACATTTGATTTCCATCATAACCCTTAATGATCTGTAACTATGATTCACCAAAAAACATTTGATTAATAATTACCTACAGGGTTGTTTGATTTCAGCCGGGCAGAAACTGTTTCTGCCCGGCAGAAATGGCAACAATAGGAAATACATGCCATTGATAGGCAAACGTGTTCTTTTTATAGAAAACGTCAGTTTCTTTCTGTACCTGTCTACGTATGATAACCATTTGTCTGCCCTGCTCACAATAAACATCACATGAATGATAAAAGGAAGATCACTGCCACTTAACTTGTGGATCATTATTATTATAAACTGTTCTGCTACTGCTTGGTGGACAGTTAATTAGTGGGTCAAGTTCAAATACATCAGGACGTTTTTCACACCTGCATGTGTAAACAAGTCAGACGACTGTGCTTGTTTGGGCACGACAGAGTTTATTGAATTGTCAATGTTTCAGCTCCCAGAGGGATACTCAACGTTCTGTAACACATAATCACATAATGTTACAACTGGATAGTTCAACAATAAGAGACATAGCAATACACACAAGTGAATTCGAGATAGTACTTCGTATCACTACATTACCTAGCATCTGCCTATGCAGTTGCATTAGTTATATGACAATACTGAACTACCCAGTATATATAACCGCCACGCCCTTATAATCCCCGTCTAAATTGGAAACATAACACGATTAATAATAAATTTAACGTTACGTATTATTCTAATGTATCATATAATAATAATCTAATACAATGCAATGATTAAAACCCCACTACCAATAACGCATACACATAACAAGACTAACTTACCAGACCGTAGGTATAAACGAACTACTGGGCCCAGAGACTCTACCAGTGTGGGTGTATCTCTGTCAATGGCCCAGGGCAAACTGCGCCTGATACAATAGCTGACCGGTTTAGCTCAACTAGCAGGGTGTGGCCTCTAACCCCTAGTGGCCTCTGGTGAATTAACATATATATATAGTACTAGAATATCCACCAGGGTTACATGTCCCCCAAGTTTAAATTTTAGCCGGCCGCGGCTAACATAATAAATTGAAATCATTAACTAAGGACGGACCTAGGTTCTCGGTGTGGATTACTATGGTACCCCGCATTGCTTCGCGTTGACCGTCGTAACGGTGTGTTCGGAGTAGTTGATTCTTCTACGTCCGGGTTCAAGTCTAAATGGCTATTATTCGGTTGACCAGAGATTGTCACCTCGTATGGTGGGTGGTCAGTTTCCTCACTGCCTTGACCTAGTCTGCTCAGTCTTGACCCTTTCGCAGTCTCTGGGACACAAACCCGCAAGTCTTGGCGGTTAATTATGCGTTTCTTGTGGCCCCTGGCCGGTACAACTACGTATGTGTCGTCCTTTTGTTCTGTCACTACGTACACTCCCGGGTCCCATGCATCCGCAATCTTGTTACGCCCTCTCACCCTATTGCGTAAATGTACACGTTCCCCAACTCGCAGTGCATTCTCCCCGACATGCTTGTCATAACTTGCTTTTCGTTTAGCAATGTCTAACTTCAGCTGTTCCGTAGCTTTAGCATAGGCACTTGTCAGTCTAGCCTGATGATAGTCAACCCAGTCCAGGTTGGCTCCATGAACCGTTTGTAATTGGAGGGGGTCGTCACTGTGCAATTTGATATCGATCGGTAAGCGCGGAACACGACCGAACATGAGATAGAATGGACTAAACCCCGTTGCAGCATGAGGGGTCACATTATATGCATACGTAAGTTCTAGCAAATATTCCGGCCATTTGGTCTTCTGAGCGGGTGTCAGTGTGCGTAACAATCCATGCATTGTTCTGTTGTATCGCTCACATTGTCCATTTCCCATGGGATGGTACGGTGTCGTACGAGATTTCTCGATACCGTATATCTTATACAACTCATTGACAATTTTTGCGTCAAAACATCTCCCTTGATCAGAGTGTATACGACACGGAACTCCATAACGCAGAAACCATTCCCGTACCAGGGTTTTAGCTACCGTTAGGGCTGTTTGGTTTCTCGTCGACACGGCTATTGTGTATTTACTGTACACGTCGGTCATGACCAGGACATTCTCAATGCCGTTACTAGCTGGTTCGAGAAGTGTGAAGTCTATTGCGATGACTTCTAATGGGCCCCTTGTCACAATACTATTCATTGGAGTCCGTACCTTGAAATGTGGCATCTTTGCAAGATTACAACGATCACACTTCAAAATCCAATTCAGGATGTCGGAACGCATATTCGGCCAGTAGAATCTTGCTCGTACTAGCTTCTCAACTCTATCAATGCCTTGATGTCCCATCCGATCATGTAATTCTTGTAATACCTCCTCTCTCATTGTACGCGGTAACAACAACTGGCTTACTTTTTCTCCACTCATTGGGTCTATTAGGGTTCTGCACAATTTTCCTGAACAGACCTGAATGCGGTCCCATTGTTGTAGCAGTTTCGCTACTGCTGGTTGTTCTTTCCGTCTTTCTCCGAGTGTCGATTCTCGCCCTCTGTCTATGTATTGCCAGACTCGACCCAAAACCGGATCATAACGTTGTGCCTCCTGGATCGCGTCCGAACTAAGACTTGGTAGGATCGGCGACTCTACATACTTGGATGTATATCGCACCTGTGCTGTGGTGGTACAGACTGCTGCCTTGAGTAATTTATGTCGCAAATCGCACGGCAACACTGTTACTTGGAGGATGTCAGCTATTTCGTCTTCTTCGATGACTGTGAACTCTTTTGTTTCAGTCTGAAGTGGTTTCCGGCTCAGACCGTCCGCCGATGCATTAAGTCTTCCGGAACGATAGCGAATGCTGAAATTGAACCTGGCTAGCTCTGCCTGCCAGTGGTGTTCCGCCGCCGTTAGCTTTGCCGAAGTCTGAATATACGACAATGGGTTATTGTCGGTATATACTACAAACGGCACGCTCAACAAGTAGTCGCGGAATTTCTCAGTCACTGCCCATTTCACTGCTAACAATTCTAATTTCATAGAGCTATAAGCCGTTCGTTTCTTCTCAGGACCCCTGAGACTACGGCTAGCATAGGCTATAACTCGGGTTTTCCCTTCCTGTTCCTGGAGTAGTAACGCTCCTAGTCCTTGGTGACTGGCGTCTGTCTCCAGAATGAATGGTTTCGTGAAATCAGCGAATCCCAAGACTGGAGCTGTAGTAAGAGCATGTTTCAGTGAATCAAATGCTTCTTGGTGTTCCTGCCTCCACACAAACAGTACCGGTTTGGCTGAATTCCACTTTCTACCTGGTTTTCTCTTCTTTCCTTTGTTGGGATCTTGATCCACCAATTCATATAGAGGTGATGCCAACTGTGAAAAGTGATGAATGTAACGTCGGTGATATCCCGCTGTTCCCAAGAAAACCTTGAGTTCTCTCGCATTTTCAGGTACTGGCCATTCCCTTACTGCGTTCACCTTCTCTGGATCCCCAGAAATCCCTTCATTAGAGATTATCTGTCCCAAATAAGAAACTGATTCCTGAAATAGGTAACATTTAGTGGGCTCAATCTTTAGACCGTGAGATGCCAGTCGTTGGAACACCAAATTCAGTCGTTCAAAGTGTTCTTCAATGGTAGAGGAGTAGATGATTATATCATCCAAGAAAATAAGTACTTTTTCATTCATCTCTTCCCTGAATACAATGTGCATTAATCTCTGGAAGGTTGCTGGTGAATTGCAAAGCCCGTATGGCATTTTCATGTACTCGTACAACCCCATGGGGGTGGTGAACGCTGTCTTGTGTTGATCAACCTCGTCTATCTCCACCTGATTATAAGCCGATTTCAAATCGACAGTCGAGAAATACTTTGCTCCCGATAGGTGGTCGAAGATCTCATCCACTCGGGGAAGTGGAAACGCATCTTTTCTTGTCTTGGTATTAAGCCTGCGATAATCCACGCACATCCTAATCTTACCGTTCTTCTTTCGACAAATAACAATCGGACTCGCAAATTCCGACTGACTGGGCTTAATTATCCCTTTGTGGACTAGATCTTTAATGTGCGCTTTAACTTCCTCAAACTGAGGTGGTGGAATGCGACGATAGGCCGCCTTAACAGGGCTGTCGTCTGAAGTGTATATTCGGTGTTTAACCGTGTCCGTCAATCCCACGTCATTCTCGTCCTGGGCAAAAACTTGTTGATGGTTATGCAATAATTCCATTAGTCGATCTTTGTCTATTGGCGGTATCTCACCTATGTGTACCTCTTCCATCCAGTTGTACTCAGGGTCAAGGGGTGACGCATCAGATATATATTTACATTGCTCGCTTCTTACCTGTCGTGTAGTAGCAGTTACCTGTCGTGGTTCCAGGGACACTCGCAAGCCGTCATCCAATTCTTCGAAATCAACGAAGTGTTCCTGATTCCGATCGACTACATCTACCGTATATATCCTCCCGACAGGTGAATGGGAACGTAGCCACACATCTTCGGAGGTCGGGTTGAGGATAGTTACTTCGAAATGTCCGTTGATGGAACCTACTAAACAAGTTTGGAGTAGTAAACCTCCCTTCAGGGGAACATCGAATGGCTCTACCATTCCGTTACCGGTGCAATGTGGACCTGATACTGTTACGTTACACGACGACCATGCTGGTATCTTAACTCTAGTATCACCTGCAATTTTCACTACTCTTCCATCGATATCCTGTTTCGGGTTAGTATCATGGGTCTCAATAGTATGAAGTAGTTCCCTTATCTCTGGCATGTCACCCAAAACATTCATACCCAGTATTCCAGACGTTGGTCGGGAGGGGACAAACCCTGGTGGATCTTTTTGTACCAAAATACCTTTGTTCTTAACGACCGTGCCCAACACATTTATATCGGCTGTGAAGTATCCTATATAAGGGAACTCTAGAGCATTGGCTGCTTCCAGCCGTAACCACGCTGATGCGTCCTTTAACCCATTGACTGACGTCATTAAATGTTCATTGAACCACCACTCCTGTAAAATCGTTACTTCAGAGCCCATGTCTAAAACCATATTGGTGTCTTCACCGGATATACAACACGAAATTACTGGTGTCTTACCAATGATGGCGTCAACTAACATAGAGTCTATGTTACTACACCCGCCTGCGTGACGCTCGACAGTAGGGCTACTTAGTTTTCCTGATTATTACGGGGTGTTGCGCTAGAATTTGGTTGCCCCCCGTATGCCCGATTTTCGGTTTGATCTGTAGTACGGCGCATGTCCCCAGCACGTTTCCAACAATTAGTGTAAGTGTGCCCGCTTCGGCCACAATATTCACAAGAGACCGAGCCACTGTTACGGGGCTTCGGTCTGCTAGTTCTATCGCCCCTCTCCACACCCACCGACGACTGTTGTGCTCGCAACAAAGAAACAATTTGCGTCTGAGTTGTCGCGAGTAGTTCTAGCTGGGTGGCAATTCGTTCCAGAATACTCGGGTCGACGGAGGTGTGGTGAGGTTCATGAATTCCCCGAATACATGCATTTTTACACATACTGCTCAATCCGTCCTCCTCGAGACGGATCGCCTCCGACCTCAGAGCACTAAATGAAATCGTAGGCTGGTTGCGGACCGATTTTTTCATTTCCCGTTTGATTTGTGGATCAACCAGATTCTCGCAGAATACCTCTATCAAAGTTTCATTCTTACTCTGTGATTTGTCTGATAAGCCTTCGGAGATTTCTAGAAGTGCCCGGGAAAAATCCCTAACGCTTTCTCTATTTCCTTGACCTCTATCATACAACTCTTTCTTTAACTGCGCATTACTCCGGGTTTCCCCAAAAGTGGACACAAGTAAAGCAAATAGTTTATCGACTGAGTCTTTCTCCTCCTCTGGCGCATACCTGACTTCTTCCCGGGCAGGTCCATCCAGGTGTGCGATCAGGAAATGTAACCGCTCGACCGATGAGATGGAAGACAAACAGTTGCGGGCATCTTCCATCCAGTCGTGTAGATCACACGAACGACCCTCGAACGTCTTTAATTTTCGGGTCGTAGGGGCGGTAACCGTGACGTTGATGGATTGTTGGTTTCGCTTGAGCGTTTCCACCATTTCCTCTAGTCGCTCTAACTTCTCGTCTGCCGACGCCATGCTTTCTCGACTCCCCTGGGAGCTTACTCTGTCGGACCCCACTTCTGGTACCACTTGTAAACAAGTCAGACGACTGTGCTTGTTTGGGCACGACAGAGTTTATTGAATTGTCAATGTTTCAGCTCCCAGAGGGATACTCAACGTTCTGTAACACATAATCACATAATGTTACAACTGGATAGTTCAACAATAAGAGACATAGCAATACACACAAGTGAATTCGAGATAGTACTTCGTATCACTACATTACCTAGCATCTGCCTATGCAGTTGCATTAGTTATATGACAATACTGAACTACCCAGTATATATAACCGCCACGCCCTTATAATCCCCGTCTAAATTGGAAACATAACACGATTAATAATAAATTTAACGTTACGTATTATTCTAATGTATCATATAATAATAATCTAATACAATGCAATGATTAAAACCCCACTACCAATAACGCATACACATAACAAGACTAACTTACCAGACCGTAGGTATAAACGAACTACTGGGCCCAGAGACTCTACCAGTGTGGGTGTATCTCTGTCAATGGCCCAGGGCAAACTGCGCCTGATACAATAGCTGACCGGTTTAGCTCAACTAGCAGGGTGTGGCCTCTAACCCCTAGTGGCCTCTGGTGAATTAACATATATATATAGTACTAGAATATCCACCAGGGTTACACATGGTAGTTTAGGCTCAGTAGTGTGCTGGCAGCTACTAAACCTATAGGCATGTGTGAAAATGATAGTTGGCAGAAGAACTAACTTCAAAGCACCATTGCATCCATTTAGCTAGGCAGCAGTCACACTGTCCCAGTGTCTGCTGCTATGTTTATATAATAATTATATAGGCTTAATGATCCCAATACACCAGTCTGTTGGCGCAATGTCAGATAATAGATAATAAACATCTTAGCAATAACTATAATTAGTTCTGTGGGGCTGTCTTTAGTCCTTTGGCCGAAGGTCGAAGGGACTATTGCCATCAATCTGCGTTCGCCGTCCGCCGTTAGCTGCCGTATCTCAGAAACCGTTCAGCAACTTTTTCTCTAATTTTGCATAGACATAACTTAGGGCACTGCCACTATGCACGAGAAATCTGTATTTGATTGAATCATTTTAAGGGCGCCCTAGGGCCTCCAAGGACCCCAAAACTGGTAAAAATGTAACATTTGGCCTATTTTTTCAAAAACTGTTCAGCAACTTTTTTCTAATTTTGCATAGATGTATCTTAGGGTGCTGCCACTATATACAAGAAATCTGTATTTGATTGAATCATTCTAAGGGGCCCCCAAAGTGGAAAAGTTTTACATTATCTAGTGATGTGGTTTTGAGAAGGGCCCTTGAGACCACCCCCTACAGTAGATTTTGTTTAATGTGCCACAAAGTCAACACCATGACTAAACTCTGCAGCCTAGGGCTACTGTTCCATTGAGACCTTGACTAATCTTTAATTGGTCACAGTGCCCAGGCAGAGTAGACACACTTGACCCCTGTTAGACTGAACAGTTGCCTAACACTTTTTATCTTCAAAACTATTGATTTTCTATAATTGCAAGTTGTGTTTATTTTGATGTTCATTTAATTATTATAAAATGGTGTGACTGTGGTGTCTATTGGTTAAAGATGTATTGTTTGTAGAAACCTGTAGGTGACAAACATAGAAAATTTATATTCTGGACAACTATAGGGTGAAATATCCTACACTTTATTGATATCAAATGCATTCTACTGTTCTGTTTACGCTTGCCATGCCCTGTGTAGACAGGGTACTGTGTAAATCAATTGTATCAATATAGACTAATAATTACAGATTCACAATATAGTTGACACCTGAAACAACCAAATGTCAACCATTAGAAGAGTTGACATAGTTCTGCTATACACAAGCAAGAAATCTGTATTTGATTGAATAACTCTAGTGTCGTCAGCATATAGTAGAACATACATTTTCTACATCATCATCATCACTAAAGTTGTTGTAAATTTCACCAGCTGCCATGTCAAGTCCGTTATAATTGTGACTAACAGTGTTCAAAATGATTCAGGTAAATAGCAAATAACAAAGGACACAAGTTTTCTCCTTGCCATACCTATACATCACATGAGAAGAAGGCTGACACAGCCTGGCCCTGATTTATACATGATTTAGCATTTTTGTACATGTTGTATGTAGTGACACTAAACATACAGTTTCGTTCACTGGGATCGACGACGGAAACTAGAGAAATACAGTTTGTCATTTATCACTCACACTGTTGTTTGTTATCGTCTTTATTGTGCTTATATTCACGGTCTTAACAATGGTGACCCTGACGTGATTATTCTAGAGACTTAGTTGAGATCAAAATACATTCTGTGCTCAATCAAACGCAACAATCGCACAATAGACAGTGATAAAGTGCATCACTTACGTTTCTTGGTCACGTGGTAGACTTGCAAGGCATTGCAATTCCCCCGGAGCGAGTAGAGGCCATCAGACGGTTTCCGGTGCCAACGACCCCAAAAGAGTTGGAACGCTTCTTGGGAATCTGTGCATTTTTCCATCGCTTCGTGCCGCATGCATCCGGGAAAATGGCATCGCTTTCACGATTGAAGAGCGTCAACCGCCAGAAGGATTTCGAAGAGGCGTGGCGGCCGGAACATGACCGCGCGTTTGCGGACATGAAAGCCGCAATCGCTACCGCCACTCTACTCGTCCACCTTCTGCTAGACGCGCCGACCAAGATTTGGTGTGATGCGTCCAACATCGCGGTTGGGGCTGTTCTTGTTCAACTTCAACGTGGAATGTGGAAACCGCTCAGCTTCTAGAGTAGGCAACTTAGCAAAGCACAGCGCAACTACTCGGCCACGGACCGAGAACTGCTCGCTGTGTTATACTCGGTAGACAAGTTCTGTTCATACCTCGAAGGTCAGCCTATCATCGTTCGGACGGACCACAAGCCTCTTGTTGGTTCCGTTACCAAGAAGGCTGACACTGCACTTCCGATCCCGTGGCGCCATTTACTCAAAATCGCACAGTTTGTGGACCAACTACACTACCTGAAGGGAGAACGGAACGGCGTCACTGATGCACTGTCTCGGGTGCTGTTGCAGTCGAAAGTCGCCACTGCGATGAACGCCATCGGCATCTGGTCGTCGCAGCAGGTTGATCTGTGCCATGCAGATACCTTACCGACTGAAGGATCACGTCATGCGATACAGGAAGACGTGCTCGTTGATCAGATGTTCGTACAGCGACTCAAACATCAGCGAGACATGCATTGGAAGCAGCTACGGGCTCCGGTATTTGTTCCAGCAACGCCGTCACTCAATGTTGCCAACACGTCATTGGCAGACTGCGTGACAACACCGGCTTCATCAGAGGTGTCAACTTCGTCTCCACTCGTCACAGTTCTCAGACGCTGATAACCGTACTGCGTGAGTGCAAGCGTGTTGTGCGATTTTCACACCACCACCAGCGCAACTCGTCGCCTTGCCTTCACCTTCAGATATCGGGTCTGTACAAGAACGCGATCAGCCATTGCAGAACTGGATTGCTCATCATCGTTCTTCGGCATCCAGGTTCAGACCAGCCTTGGTCGAATGTGAGGACGGCACTAGTGTGTGGGCGGACATCAGCGCTACGCCCGCGCGCATTCTCGTTCCGACCACGCTACAGCGCATTGTGTTTGACAATCTCCATCGTCTCGCACACCCAGGTTTAAAGGCCGGACTGATCCTCATCAAGTGTTCCTACTGGTGGCAAGGTATCAGCAGGGATGTCGCGAAATGGACGAAATCGTGTGAATCTTGCTAGAAAGCCAAGATTCACGTGCATACGAAAATGCCACTGGAACGATTGCCTGCGCCTACTAAACGATTCAGCCATATTCACATCGATATAGTTGGTCCACTAAACCCAGCGTGTGAAGGCAAGAACACTTTTCTTACTATCATCGACAGATGGACAGGCTGGCCAGAGGCTTACCCCAAGACGATGCACGGTGACGCAGCAAACGCTAAAGCATGTGCAACGGTGCTAGTGCGTGAGTGGCTCTCCAGGTGGGGCATGCCAGATGTCATCACATCCGACCGCGGGTCCCAGTTCGTGTCAGACTTGTGGTTGGAGGTTTGCAGCCTGATGGGAATTGCACGAGACCCAACTACAAGTTACCATCCCCAGCACAATGGGAAAATTGAACGTATGCATCGTTGTTTGAAGAACTCTCTTCGTGCCCGTCTTCTTGGACGAACGAATTGGCTAGCAGAACTCCCATGGGTGATGCTTGGATTGAGAGCGGCTGCTAACCTCGACACTGTTGTTTCTCCGTCCATCCTAGTCACTGGTCAGCAACCTGCACTACCAGGCCAGCAGGTTGTACAGCGAGCTAGTATCGATGACACCTCCTTGTTCGGCAAAGAGTTGTCATCGGCTATGGCGGCTCAGACATTCAACGAAAATCCGTGGCATGGAAAACGGCGAGGTCGCTCACATGATCTGTGGACGGCGACGCGAGTGTTGGTGCGCGCAGACAAGGTGCAACCGTCACTCGTTCCGAAGTACACGGGCCCATTTCGGGTTTTGCGCCGCTGGGGCAAGTGCTTCCGTCTGCAGATGGAGAATAGCGAGGATACTGTCTCAGTGGACAGACTACGACCTTTCTATGAGGACGAGACAGATCTATACATGATTTAGCTTTTTTGTATATGTTGTATACAACTTTCAACACAATACCATTAATACCGCATGAAATTATCTTAGACCACAGGGAGGACTGGTCTACTAAATCAAATGCTTTCTTATAATCGATGAAGGCACAATAAAGCCTTTTGCGTCGAGACAAATACAATTCAACCAATACCCCTATTTGAACACTGCCTGTTCTTCACCTATTACATTCGCTTTGTTTAGGTATGTGGTCAGTCTGGTGTTCTGAACAATCACTAAGGATTAATGAACACTTGTGCAGAATGTCACCCACTTGGCAGGTTTAATTGATCTATTCAGCAATGAGGACACTGCTTAGGCCTCACTCTGGACACTGTCACTCACAGTGTTGTGTATTGTCTTAGTTGGTGCATTGAGCTAATCTACTTGACCATGAATCAGTGGTGGCTCTGGTTGTGTATTACACCCAGCTGTGGAGCTAAGATTTTCTGCCTGCTATTTGATGGAAACTGTGACTAATGTGTAATTGGTCACTGGCAGTAGCTTGTGTCAACAGACAGCATTAAGCCACTAGACCCCTGTTAAACTGGACAGTTGCCTCTAGGTTTTAAACTGTGTCAAACAGTGAGTCTACCTTTTGCTCTCAAATAATCTGTCCTCTTAGTTTTACACATAAAGACATAATCTGGCATAACTTGATAAGTCTTTGTAGCAGCACATTTGTACTTCTAGTGTATCATTGCAACATAACATACATATTACATACTGTGTGCCACATTTGAATGTTGTGCATGTTATATTTCCATGCAATCCATTTGTTTTATAATGTAAAACTTCAACAGCTGTTTTCTTCATTTTCACTTTTTGATCCCTACCATGTTCAATGCTCCATAACTTTGCCAATTTTTGTAGCAGTCATATTTTTTGAAACCGTGTAAAGCACCCTACCAAACCTTTACAAGGATGTAAGAAAATAATGTTACAATTTTTCCGACTTATCACTCATTTGGTCAGCCGGGGTCACATATAGACCTATTAGTCCAAAGGACTTCAGGGCCACTTGGCCCATTTTTTTCAAAAACTGTTCAGTAATTTTTTCTCTAATTTTTCATAGACATTTCATGTGGTAGTGCCTGCTATTGTTTGATAGACTCCTGTTAAACTGGACAGCTGCCTGTAGGTTGTAAACTGTCAAACAGCGAGTCTATCTTTTGCTCTCAAATAATCTGTCCTCTTAGTTTTACATATAAAGACATAATCTAGCACAACTTGATAAGTTTTTGTAGCAGCACATTTGTACTTCCAGTGTATCATTGCAACATAACATACGTACTGTGTGCCACATTTGAATGTCATGCATGTAATATTTCCATGCAGTCCATTTGCATATATAATGTAAAACTTCAATAGCCGTTTTCTTCATTTTCACTTTTTGATCCCTACCATGTTCAATGCTTCATAACTTCACAAATTTTTGTAACAGTCATAATTTTTGAAACTGTGTAAAGCACCCTACCCAACCTCTACAAGAATGTAAGAAAACAATGTTACAATTTTTCCGACTTATCACTCATTTGGTCAGGGGACACTTATAGACGTATTAGTCCAAAGGACTTCAGGGCCACTTGGCCCATTTTTTTCTCAGTAATATTGTATGGCTGAATATTTCATAGCTGTTATTGGAAAGAGGCCTGAAGCGGCACTTTGAATGAATGTCATGATACACAATAACACACCGTTTCTTTTTTAAATAATTAACCCCACTCTGTATATATGTTTTATATCTTTTATGCAATACAGAATTTTCTGCAGTGTTTAAGAAAACATTTAGTAGAGCATTGTGAATGAGTGGTTGTATTTATGTTTAACTCTAGGAGCAGTATGCCAAGAACTTGAAGTGTCGGTTTGCTCTTGGAGGAGGACTGATTGTGTCTGCGAATGTGTCACAACCGGTCACTCCTGAAGCCACTCATGTTACCTGTCATGCTGTTGAGGTGAGTGACCAGAGTTGTTACTCAAAGAATGACCACTTCTGATCAACCAGCACTAAGTAGTAAATGATGTCTACTCAGTGCAGAATACCTCAAAGAGATTGTCACAGAGTTACCCCTCTATCTCTATCATTGTCTGACTATTTGTGCAGAATTTTATATTTTGACTCTGTCTAATGTAGCTATGGATTTCAAGAAGTGAAACAAATTTGATTAAATGTTTTCAATGTTTGACCAGTCGATATATATCAAATCACTGCTTGTAAATGAGCCACAGATAATGACAAGTGTAAAGGAAATAGAGCTACATTGTAAAATACAAAAGTTTTAAACATAGCTTTAAACAAAAAGCAATCAAGCAACAATAGTAGAACAATAAGTTTAAAACTAGAAGTGTAAAACTAGATTTGTACAACAAGTGTAAAAGAATAATGTTTAAAACAAAAAAAGTGTCCGCAGAGTATTCGTATTATAAACAACACAACCATTTACAGTTGTAGCTAGCACAAACAAATTGTTGTGCCATGTTTTTTCTGAAGAGTTCAATGTCCTGCAAGAACTTTCCAAGTAAACAAGTTGTATGAGATAGATAAGTGATGTGATGTGTTCATGTGTTGGTGATGCCTTCAGTTCAACTTTGAAGAGAATCAGCCATTCAAGACGGTGGCCGTCGACGTGTTGTGGGGAGACAATAAGTCACTGGACAGTCCAAACAAGACACATGGTAAGAGTGCACATTGAGGTGACATGTATGTTGATGTGCACGTCTGTTGCAGCAATACTCCACATAGTATTGATTGGGTTTATGAGTGAATAGGTTAATCAGACTGGATAGTTCAGATCAGTATTATTTTTACTTATTTTGTAGTCAGTTTACTGTTTCATCGTGTGAGGTTTTGTTTGCTATAAGCAAGCTTCATCAGAAAATTACCAGGCAACATGTATCATACACATGTATTGCCATGTGTCTACAGGTTACATCTACAAGATGCGTGTGTTTACAGTTGAGATCTGCAAATGTGATGCATGTACTGCATGTGTTTACAGTTGAGATATAATAGTGTGATGTGTGTACTGTGTGTGTTTACAGTTGAGATCTACAGGCGTGATGCATGTACTGTGTGTGTTTACAGTTGAGATCTACTAGTGTAATGTGTGTACTGCATCTGTTTTCAGTTTAGATCTACAAGTGTGATGTGTGTACTGTGTGTGTTTACAGTTGAGATCTGCAAGTGTGATGCATGTAATGCGTGTGTTTACAGTTGAGATCTACAAATGTGATGTGTGTACTGCATATGTTTACAGTTGAGATCTACAAGCGTGATGCATGTACTGTGTGTGTTTACAGTTGAGATCTACAAGTGTGATGTGTGTACTGCGTATGTTTACAGTTGAGATCTACAAGCGTGATGCATGTACTGTGTGTGTTTACAGTTGAGATCTACAGGCGTGATGCATGTACTGTGTGTGTTTACAGTTGAGATCTACAAAGGTGATGCATGTACTGTGTGTGTTTACAGTTGAGATCTACAGGCGTGATGCATGTACTGTGTGTGTTTACAGTTGAGATCTACAAGCGTGATGCATGTACTGTGTGTGTTTACAGTTGAGATCTACAGGCGTGATGTGTGTACTGTGTGTGTTTACGGTTGAGATCTACAGGCGTGATGTGTGTACTGTGTGTGTTTACAGTTGAGATCTACAGGCGTGATGTGTGTACTGTGTGTGTTTACAGTTGAGATCTACAGGCGTGATGCATGTACTGTGTGTGTTTACAGTTGAGATCTACAGGCGTGATGCATGTGCTGTGTGTGTTTACAGTTGAGATCTACAGGCGTGATGCATGTACTGTGTATGTTTACAGTTGAGATCTACAGGCGTGATGCATGTACTGTGTGTGTTTACAGTTGAGATCTACAGGCGTGATGCATGTACTGTGTGTGTTTACAGTTGAGATCTACAGGCGTGATGCATGTACTGTGTGTGTTTACAGTTGAGATCTACAAGTGTGATGCATGTACTGTGTCTGTTTACAGTTGAGATCTACAGGCGTGATGCATGTACTGTGTGTGTTTACAGTTGAGATCTACAAGCGTGATGCATGTACTGTGTGTTTACAGTTGAGATCTACAGGCGTGATGCATGTACTGTGTGTGTTTACAGTTGAGATCTACAAAGGTGATGCATGTACTGTGTGTGTTTACAGTTGAGATCTACAGGCGTGATGCATGTACTGTGTGTGTTTACAGTTGAGATCTACAAGCGTGATGCATGTACTGTGTGTGTTTACAGTTGAGATCTACAGGCGTGATGTGTGTACTGTGTGTGTTTACGGTTGAGATCTACAGGCGTGATGCGTGTACTGTGTGTGTTTACAGTTGAAATATACAGGCGTGATGTGTGTACTGTGTGTGTTTACAGTTGAGATCTACAGGCGTGATGCATGTACTGTGTGTGTTTACATTTGAGATCTACAGGCGTGATGCATGTACTGTGTGTGTTTACAGTTGAGATCTACAGGCGTGATGCATGTACTGTGTATGTTTACAGTTGAGATCTACAGGCGTGATGCATGTACTGTGTGTGTTTACAGTTGAGATCTACAGGCGTGATGCATGTACTGTGTGTGTTTACAGTTGAGATCTACAAGTGTGATGCATGTACTGTGTGTGTTTACAGTTGAGATCTACAAGTGTGATGCATGTACTGTGTGTGTTTACAGTTGAGATCTACAAGTGTGATGCGATGGAAGACACGTGTGGTCAGTGCCTGATCCTTGAGCCTCATTACCATTGTGGCTGGTGCGTTGAACACTGCAGTCTCAAGGACCATTGTCGAGTTGGCTGGCTTGACCGCTCACGCACCTGTCCATACCCACAGATCACCACAGTTAGTACAAGGACGTGGAATGTCTTCTTGAGTGAAAGAGGCATCATTGCGGACATTTTTATTATCTTTGTATATGTGTGTGTGTGCGCATGTGTGCGTGTGTGTGCACATGTGTGTGTGCGTGCATGTGTATGTGTGTGCATGTGTGTGTGTTTGTGAGTGCGTGCATGTGTGTGTGTGTGCGCATGTGTGTGTATGTGAGTGCGTGCATGTGTGTGCGCATGTGTGTGTTGGTGTGTGCATGTGTGTGGTGTGTATACATGTGATTATGTGTGCTCGTATGCGTACATGTGTGTGGCAACATTATGCATTTGTAAAGTAGTTACTGATATATTGGCTCACCAGTGCCTCATCTACCTGTATGTCAAGGATTTATTGAGAAGTTAGTTAAGATGTATATTATGTATTCTATTATGCTAGATAAATACCATTTGAATCAATAAATTGACACATCAGTATCTTAGTTACCTCAGCCATCTTGCCCGGAAACAACAGGATGTAAACATTTGACCCAACACAGCCACAACACCACATCCTGTTGTACATGTCATATAACCACCATCAAGTATTTACTTGCAAACACATTTAATGAATAACATTAGAAAATGATGTAAGATTTGCGGAAACTATGAGAGGCTGATCTAACACCTTGTGACATGTGTACTTCAGTTCTCCCCCATGTCGGGGCCTGTCCGTGGAGGCACAACCATCATGGTGAATGGAACCAACCTCGGCAAGGTTGTTGAAGACCTCATAGGGGGTGTCACAGTTGCTGGTGTCCCCTGCAAAGTTTATTCACAAAATTATGTGCCTTCGATGAGGTTTGCTTTAATTTCTTTGATACTTATCTGATTTGATTAAGGTTTTATTAAAATAATTCGATGTCTCAGTTTCTATTGTGTGAACTGGTGTTGTGATGTACACAACTTATTTGATTGAGGGATCTCAGAAAATTTTGGGTAGAAGTTAATTAAAAAATATGTATGTTTGGAGTTTTTGTTGAAAGCAACTATAGTTTGAGATTATTTTAAAGTGATAGTGATTAATTCTAGATTTTTGGTGCAGCTACTGAGAAAGCATGCTTCCCCAGGTTAAGCTTAGTTTTGAGCAACAGCAAGTTGTGAGATATGCAACAAACTAATGCCCTCCATGATAGTGTTTACATATTCTTATGACAAGCTGTATAACTATCACTAGTTTACTGCTGAAGCATCATTTTATAGTTACTTATTAATTTAGCATGTGGCATATTTATATATTCTAAATTGCGGTATCTTATTTTCTGATTATAATTTAAGTGCATTTATGACTCCCACTGAAGCTATTTGCAGGGTTCTTAAGAATTCAAATATACTAACATTTAGTTTTGATTGGAAGTCACAGAACAATCAGCTTGTTGTGCCACTTTCTTTTCAGCTTCACCTGTGTGACGTCTGCAGCTGCGTGTGTGACGTCTGATGGCGGCTGTGTGATGTCTGAGTCGGGTGATGTTCATACAGGTGTTGTCAAGGTCGTCGTGAATGAGACGTACAAGGCTGAGTCTGTGCTACACTTCCGCTATGTCGTAAGTAGGGCAGACCAGTGGCAACAGTCTTACAAATGTGGTAGTTTCATACCTGTGTGGGGCGCAGTGGAGCACAGAACCCAGGTTCGAATCCTGTGCTGCGGTGTCGAACCTTGGGCAAGTTCGTTCACTCTACGTTGCTCCACTTCACTCGGCTGTACGAATCAGTACCTGGCTATAGATAGTGGTGGATATTTGTGTATGAATAGTCTTCATGCATTGATTGCAGCGTGGCTCAATGCTTCTCAGAGAAGTCGAGATGGTGTTCAGTTGAACAGGTCTGCCAGGGAGTAAAGTGTAAAGCACTTTGAGCAGTCCCAAGGACTGGATACCGCGCTACATAGGAACTTACCTTTTACTGATACAACTGTTGCAATAGTGCCGCCATAGTGTCATGGAATAGCAAATATTGCCGCCATAGTGTCATGGAATAGCAAATAATGCTGCGATAGTGTCATGGAATAGCAAATAATGCTGCGATAGTGTCATGGAATAACAAATAGTGATGAAAGCAGTCTTAAGGACTGGATAACGCGCTACATAAGAACTTACCTTTTACCGATACAACTGTTGCAATAGTGCCACGATAGTATCATGGAATAGCAAGTAGTGATGAAAGCAGTCCCAAACCATAACTTATGGGTAGTGCTCTTATGTAGATAGCTTTGGAGGGAGTCCAAACAAAATGGTGAATCCATGATTGACGCTACTGTGATTGGCAATTGTTGATGATAGGTTAATAAAAAAGTAAAATTACCAAATGAAGTAGAACAAAAACATGATTACTAGTACGAGTGCCCTGCTGATTAACTTTACCAGCGGTTGCTAATATTTATCAATCATAGCAGTAGATAATTCAGTGTAGTATTGGTGATAACTATCAATAGTGAGATATAAAAAATAAATAAAAATAATATTGCATTGTCACATTGACTGTGATGATGCATAAACAGTTTGATGTCATGTGATGCCCCTACTAGATCTTCACATTGTTAGATTCCAACATTGACAGACTTCCACCCAAAGAAAGGTCCTCTTGCCGGGGGGACGTTGGTGACAATCAGGGGAGAGCATCTGGACACAAGCAACGACGCTGTCGTCTTCATACAGAACAACACCGGTGCTGTTGTTCTCAGGTACACAACATTTTTATCTTCGTCATTAAGCTATGCCAGTTTCTGTGTTTGAAGCATGGTACAGTGGACATGCATTGATGATGTAATATGTTTTTGTGGCCCTACGTTCACATGCAGCTGATGCTGCACTTTCCGATAGTTCCCAACTGTAGGCTACATGCAGACTTGGCACTGACCGACTCCTGTTCATAGGCGTCAACTTTTTGGTCATGCCTTTTAACCATTTCAGGTCTGCAGCCCTGACACCGTGTAACTATTGCAGACGGCATTCCCTGGTATAGTTATTAGAAATACTGGTATTACCTATTTCACTTCAGTTGCTTTATTCACCAAGAAATAATAAGTTTTCGAATTGGAACACCTGGCATATTCTTTAACTAGAATGATCAGCAGATAAGTTTGTGCATTTTTTGTAATCTGGTTACCATAGTAACGGATAATTAAAAATTTACCATTGATGTCATCGTCAGAAAACCTATCAAAAATATTGTCAATTTCAGCAGTTGAATCGTCACAGTCACATTAATTAACAATCATGATAATGTGTTAAAACACACATTATCGCCTTCCACGAACATGCTTTCATCAGAGTCTGAATTGTCACTAAAACTGTCCATCAGACATTCCAAAACATTGTTGTCAGTAGCGCTGCTGCAAACAGCATCTGCCATAATCATTGGTAGGCAGAAAAACGAAATAACTTTGGAAATTTCAATAGAACAGTATGACTGTTTTGACAAACAGCATTCAATATGCAAGCTGTAGTGGGGAGCCAACCTGAAATGGTTAATGGGAAATCCAATCCAGTGCACAGAGTTGGTGATCCTGGGTCAAACTTAAGCAGAGAAGTTGGTTTAGTCTGCCAGGTCGGTCTACATGTAGTTTGTCATCAACTGTTACAACCAATAAGGATTATTTGCCTAAATGTTATAATAAATTTTCATTGCATAATGCACGTCACATCTTTTGCCAATGTGAATTATATGTTTTTATTTGTATTTTATTCCTCAGGTTTATTTTAAAGAAATTCATGTATATTTCTTTACTATGTTTATTGATCTATGTGACTTTTCACATTGAACTACAAAAAGTGATGTTGGCTGTAGCTGAGGTATTGCTGTCATTGAATCAATGTTCTTGCTGTCTTCAGTCGCAACGGGACATGTCTTGTGTTTAAAACGATCCCCCAGTCACTGCCAATGATGGCGAGTATACACATTGTCATCGATAACCAGACGTGTCGCCTTGATGACAACAAGTTTGAATACATCACTGATCCAACCATCACTTCGGTGAAGCCTAAAGAAGCCATTTTTAAGTAAGTTAGGTTGATTTTTTAAATCGCTAGCATTTTCTATGTGATAGTTAGTTTTGAAGTAATTATGCATCAGAAAGAACTTGTCAACAGACATGCATGTTGAATATAACATTCCATTTGTATGGACAACTGGTCATGTTCTTGTTTATATGCCCAGCTTGGGATCATGTGATTGCAGTAATTTGTGTGTTTGTGCATTACAGGGGAGGCATTCGTCTGACAGTGCTTGGAACTGCCCTTGACTCTGTTGCTGAGCCAAAATTGGTGCTCAAGTTACCAGGAGATCATGTCCATGTGGTAAGTTATCAGGAGATCATGTCCATGTGGTAAGTTATCAGGAGATCATGTCCATGTGGTAAGTTACCAGGAGATCATGTCCATGTGGTAAGTTATCAGGAGATCATGTCCATGTGGTAAGTTACCAGAGATCATGTCCATGTGGTAAGTTACCAGGAGATCATGTCCATGTGGTAAGTTATCAGGAGATCATGTTCATGTGGTAAGTTATCAGGAGATCATGTCCATGTGGTAAGTTACCAGGAGATCCTGTCCATGTGGTAAGTTACCAGGAGATCATGTTCATGTGGTAAGTTATCAGGAGATCATGTCCATGTGGTAAGTTACCAGGAGATCCTGTCCATGTGGTAAGTTATCAGGAGATCACGTGTATGTAGTAATTAATATAGTGTTGTGGCCACAGGCTTGGTCTTTGGCTTGGTGATGAATACCTTAATGATTTGGCTTGATATCTGTCTGAACACTCGCTAAGATAGGGCCATTCAGAATAATATTTGTATTTTCCTGACTGACCCTGTTAAATATAGCCGAACCTAGAGGTTGTGACAAAATGACAAGGAAGATACATTATTTTTTGTAACCTTTTATAAACCCAAGCACAAGGATAAACAGCAG
Source organism: Escarpia spicata (assembly GCA_963995525.1). Taxonomy (NCBI): domain Eukaryota; kingdom Metazoa; phylum Annelida; class Polychaeta; order Sabellida; family Siboglinidae; genus Escarpia; species Escarpia spicata. Next base: position 46,572,306 of record OZ023205.1, on the reverse strand, counting down.
TCTTTACTGCCTTTAGCTGTCAAAATACCAGAAATATGTTTTGTCATATTTTTCTAAAGAAATTTTGGTGTCATCTTCACAAAAAATTATAATGGAAATACTCCCATGCCTACCTAAAATAATAAATTAAGAACATTTGGCCTACCTAAATGTAGTGCTTTAAAGGCCAGAAGAAATGGTGTTTTTAGAAAAAAAATGCTCAAAATTGTTTTCTGCCGAATTATGATACCTTTGTATGTATACTATCAATAAAGTTCACTTCTGTGACAATTATATACAGTTGAACCTCGATTTATGATCACCTCGGTAATCCGGTCACCTCGCAATTACGGTCACCTTGGGACAGTCCCAAATTATTTACACAGTAAAAGAGGATGTTAGTCCTGCTAATCCGGTCACCTCGCTACTCAGGAATACAGTCAGTAACCCAGTGCACAAAGGTGAGATTGCCTGCAGATTACCCCCGCACTTATGGTCAGTCACAGCTGGGAAGCCAAGATTGGCGGTTGACGTGGCCGATCAGCAATGTGAAGCCATGAACTTTGTGCCTGGATGTTTACTTGATGACTGGCATATTGAAAACAATATAAAAGATGCAAGACCCCAGTTATCCTTTGCCTTTATGTGGCACTTCAAAGTCAAATTCTTTCTGGCTGAGCAAATTTTACAGACAAATGCAGTGGCGAGGAAAGCAACGCCAGCAGACTTCGTCGTCGACACTGACAATATAGCACCATCAGTTAGGCATCTGGCTATTTGCTTAACGATCGAAGAAGTCTGTTTGGAGTAGCATAGGTGTCTTGATTTTCCATCACAAAACAATGTGTTTTATAAATTGTTGTAAAATTTTGTTTAACATTTAGAAACCGGTCGCGCGATATATATCGCGCGACGGCATAGGGGTGGTCATATGTGGTCTGTTGCGGTAATTTCATTGCTCTGGTAGAGGGGTGTAGGGGATTAATCAATAGAGCAATAGCCTAGGCATTCCCTGTAGTAATGGTGTCGCAAATTTTTTGATATTAGTGTTGTTATAGCGTTTTGAAGATTGTTGTTGATAATTTGTGTTCCGCCGTAAAAGTAAGTAATGGCGCTGCGATCGCGCTTGATCGCAGATCCACACGAGGTGCTTCGAATTATTGATGATATGGAAGATAGTGAATTATCGAATGAAGATGACAGCGAGACTGACGAAGAAGCCGAAATATCGCTCGCTGTGACGCCTGTTCATTCGGACAGTGAGATTGAAACGATTGATTCGATCGATCCAATCCCGAGTGGAAGTGGACTGGTTTCGACAGTTGTAGCAAGGACTGTGCATTGTGTACGAGAAAGGCCAAAGCATTGCAACCTGGTGGCGTGATTCCACGAGGTGTGAGTCGACACACTTTGGGCATCCGTCGATCGAGTATCAGATGTGTGCAGTGCGGTGTGCATTTGTGTGTAAAAAATGACACTAATTGTTGGATTGATTGGCACACAAAAGTATAGGCAATGTGTCAATCCAAATGTGCTTTGCTAAAAAATGGCATGTGCATAAAACTAGAAATAATGACGCTACACAGTACTTCAAAATGACTTGTATAGAACAGGAAACAATGAAGATATTTTCTTCAAACTTTGCATCTTTGTGTAGTTTTTAGTGCAGTTTCTGAATATGTAAACAGTTTTCATATGGGAGTAGTACTTTTTTTGTTATTGTCTAATAAATGTGATGATGTGTCGCCAGCGATAATGATTGTCAGCCATTTTGAATAAAGTGTGATGTCTGACAACTTATAAACACAAATATTTCACTGTGACTGAATTCTTGAGAATATTACCTTTCCAAAAATGTATACATGTGTATTGAAATTCTTTATAGTAATGAAATGACATGCGTTTAAAGAATAGCATAGCAATTTCTTGAAAAAAATCCGGGTCTCTAAAGGTTAAACATGTTATTTTACTGGCATGATTGAGTGATAATAGGTTACTCGAAATATCCCTAAGCACCTCTGGTGGATAATATAAAACTTAATCTAAAATTAAGAATGTTCGAACTGTTTGTATTCACCCAACGCCTATTTGATCATAATTAGTAAATATCAAAATAAACATCATGTCAACAAATAATAGATTGTACCAAGAATGGCATTTAGTGGTATAATGTATGGACCCCATAATTTATAACAAAATCCACAACGCTGTCAGTAATATCAATACACAGACATTGTGCGGTGTGTGGTGCGTGTGTATGAGTGTGTGTGTGTCTATCTGTTAATTGTAATCAAAGTTCCTGATGACCAATTCATCACACAAATAACTGTATCCAGTAATAAAACATGCAACAACTCACATGACAATATACACTTCATTGCTGTTAAACTGGCATGCATGTGTAGGCCTATGGCGATATTTTTCCCGAGATGCTTCAGTCCACAATTCAGTATTAAGGTCACCTCACTATTAAGGTCACTTTGGTCCAGTCCCATGGCTGACCATAATACTAAGGTTCCACAGTACCTCTAAGTGAGTTTTAGTCATGGATCAAGCATGTCAATATCAAGTAATCAAACCCATTATGCAATCTTTGACGTTTTCTCAAAAAATGTTTTCTAAAATTTATAATTTGGAAACGGAATATCTGTGGGAGTAATAATGCTATACAAATAAGGTTTTCAGTGTTGCATTCAGCAGACTATGCTCTGTGAAATGATCAGACACTTTTTTAAAATCATCTATAATTTGACAGATATATAAGCATATTTGTTGCCAAAGAACACGTTTTTTACACTTTACAAAAAATAATTAAAAAAATAAAACATGGAAAAATGCTCTGATCATTTCACAACAGAATGTATACAGAACTTGGATTTGCAAGAATTATAGTTATATTTGTGCTCAAGAAAGAATGGCAGTGTTTCCAAATTTGCCAACATTTGCTCAGAATGGTGGCCATTTTATTTGTTACCATGGAAACTGGAGGTCTGGCCAAAAAAGTTCAATATATTTTTTACTTGGTGTGATCCATTCCATACTTTGGGCAGAAACAATTGCACAATATACACAAATTAAAAAATAATCCTATCTACCTGCGGTGTCTGGCCTTAAGCAGTCCAAAGGACTGAATACTGCACTGTATAGGAACTTACCTTTTACTTACCTACCCTAAATCTTGAGAGCATGTAACAGATTTTAAACTGTTATTGTGAAAGGCCTAACTGAGACGTGTACGTTTGTTGCAGCCGTGCACTGTGATATCATCGACAGAGATGCACTGTCTAGTGCCGCCCCTGGAGATCAGGCAGCGTAGTACCCTGTACGTTAAGTTTGGCTTCATCATGGACGGAGTGGGGCCACTAAAAAACATCAGCACGACACAACCCAACATCGGCAGAATGACGCTACTTCCCAACCCCGTAGCCCACCCCTTCCACGAGGAGGGACGGGTGAGGGAGTACGACGCAGAGGGACTCGTCATTCTGGTGAGTGGCGTCATTGAGGTGTGTCATCATGTGTTATCTATGTCATTGCGCATTGTGTGTGTCATCCTGTGTCGTCATGTACCTTCTGTATCATCACACCATCTTCAGTCATATATGTCATCATGTGTCATCACGTGTCATCATGTGTCATCTATGTCATCACATATCTTGAGTCATCTATGTCATCACATGTCATTGTGTATCATCTATGTCATCATATGTCGTCTAAGTCATATTGTTATGATTGTATTGGCCACTGTTTAAACAAATTCTGATCCAGATGAACTGTTGGTATATTGCAACTTTTGATCTGTACATCAAACCCATAAGATTGCACCACTGTATGATGATGAATCAAACCCATAAGATTGCACCACTGTATGATGATGAATCAAACCCATAAGATTGCACCACTGTATGATGATGAATCAAACCCATAAGATTGCACCACTGTATGATGAAGAATCAAACCCTTAAGATCGCACCACTGTATGACGATGAATCAAACCCATAAGTTTGCACCACTGTATGACAATGAATCAAACCCATAAGATTGCACCACTGTATGATGATGAATCAAACCCATAAGATTGCACCACTGTATGATGATGAATCAAACCCATAAGATTGCACCACTGTGTGATGATGAATCAAACCCATAAGATTGCACCACTGTATGATGAAGAATCAAACCCATAAGATCGCACCACTGTATGACGATGAATCAAACCCATAAGGTTGCACCACTGTATGACGATGAATCAAACCCATAAGTTTGCACCACTGTATGACGATGAATCAAACCCATAAGATTGCACCACTGTATGATGAAGAATCAAACCCATAAGATTACACCACTGTATGAAGATGAATCAAACCCATAAGATTGCACCACTGTATGATGATGAATCAAACCCATAAGATTGCACCACTGTATGATGAAGAATCAAACCCATAAGATCGCACCACTGTATGATGATGAATAAAACCCATAAGGTTGCACCACTGTATGACGATGAATCAAACCCATAAGGTTGCACCACTGTATGACGATGAATCAAACCCATAAGTTTGCACCACTGTATGACGATGAATCAAACCCATAAGATTGCACCACTGTATGACGATGAATCAAACCCATAAGTTTGCACCACTGTATGACGATGAATCAAACCCATAAGATTGCACCACTGTATGATGAAGAATCAAACCCATAAGATTACACCACTGTATGAAGATGAATCAAACCCATAAGATCGCACCACTGTATGACGATGAATCAAACCCATAAGATCGCACCACTGTATGATGATGAATCAAACCCAAAAGATCGCACCACTGTATGACGATGAATCAAACCCATAAGATCGCACCACTGTATGATGATGAATCAAACCCATAAGGTTGCACCACTGTATGATGATGAATCAAACCCATAAGGTTGCACCACTGTATGACGATGAATCAAACCCATAAGTTTGCACCACTGTATGACGATGAATCAAACCCACAAGATTGCACCACTGTATGATGAAGAATCAAACCCATAAGATTACACCACTGTATGAAGATGAATCAAACCCATAAGATTGCACCACTGTATGACAATGAATCAAACCCATAAGTTTGCACCACTGTATGATGAAGAATCAAACCAATAAGATCGCACCACTGTATGATGATGAATCAAACCCATAAGATCGCACCACTGTATGAAGATGAATCAAAACATAAGATCGCACCACTGTATGACGATGAATCAAACCCATAAGATCGCACCACTGTATGATGATGAATCAAACCCATAAGGTTGCATCACTGTATAACGATGAATCAAACCCATAAGTTTGCACCACTGTATGACGATGAATCAAACCCACAAGATTGCACCACTGTATGATGAAGAATCAAACCCATAAGATTACACCACTGTATGAAGATGAATCAAACCCATAAGATTGCACCACTGTATGACAATGAATCAAACCCATAAGTTTGCACCACTGTATGATGAAGAATCAAACCAATAAGATCGCACCACTGTATGATGATGAATCAAACCCATAAGTTTGCACCACTGTATGATGATGAATCAAACCCATAAGATTGCACCACTGTATGATGATGAATCAAACCCATGAGATTGCACCACTGTATGATGATGAATCAAACCCATAAGATTGCACCACTGTATGATGATCAATCAAACCCATAAGATTGCACCGCTGTATGATGATGAATCAAACCCATAATATTGCACCACTGTATGATGATGAATCAAACCCATAAGATTGCACCACTGTATGATGATGAATCAAACCCATAAGATTGCACCACTGTATGATGATTAATCAAACCCATAAGATTGCACCACTGTATGATGATGAATCAAACCCATAAGATTGCACCACTGTATGATGATGAATCAAACCCATAAGATTGCACCACTGTATGATGAGGAATGAAATCCATAAGATTGCACCACTGTATGATGATGAATCAAACCCATAAGATTGCACCACTGTATGATGATGAATCAAACCCATAAGATTGCACCACTGTATGACGATGAATCAAACCCATAAGATTGCACCACTGTATGATGATGAATCAAACCCGTAAGATTGCACCACTGTATGATGATGAATAAAACCCATAAGATTGCACCACTGTATGATGATGAATGAAATCCATAAGATTGTACCACTGTATGATGATGAATCAAACCCATGAGATTGCACCACTGTATGATGATGAATCAAACCCATAAGATTGCACCACTGTATGATGATGAATCAAACCCATAAGATTGCACCGCTGTATGATGATGAATCAAACCCATAAGATTGCACCACTGTATGATGATGAATAAAACCCATAAGGTTGTACCACTGTATGATGATGAATCAAACCCATAAGATTGCACCACTGTATGATGATGAATGAAATCCATCAGATTGCACCACTGTATGATGATCAATGAAATCCATAAGATTGCACCACTGTACGATGAGGAATCAAACCCATGAGATTGCACCACTGTATGACGATGAATCAAACCCATAAGATTGCACCACTGTATGATGATGAATCAAACCCATAAGATTGCACCACTGTATGATGATGAATCAAACCCATAAGATTGCACCACTGTATGATGAGGAATCAAACCCATGAGATTGCACCACTGTATGATGATGAATCAAACCCATAAGATTGCACCACTGTATGATGAAGAATCAAACCCATAAGATTACACCACTGTATGAAGATGAATCAAACCCATAAGATCGCACCACTGTATGACGATGAATCAAACCCATAAGATCGCACCACTGTATGATGATGAATCAAACCCATAAGATCGCACCACTGTATGATGATGAATCAAACCCATAAGGTTGCACCACTGTATGATGATGAATCAAACCCATAAGGTTGCACCACTGTATGACGATGAATCAAACCCATAAGTTTGCATCACTGTATGACGATGAATCAAACCCACAAGATTGCACCACTGTATGATGAAGAATCAAACCCATAAGATTACACCACTGTATGAAGATGAATCAAACCCATAAGATTGCACCACTGTATGACAATGAATCAAACCCATAAGTTTGCACCACTGTATGATGAAGAATCAAACCAATAAGATCGCACCACTGTATGATGATAAATCAAACCCATAAGATCGCACCACTGTATGAAGATGAATCAAACCCATAAGATCGCACCACTGTATGACGATGAATCAAACCCATAAGATCGCACCACTGTATGATGATGAATCAAACCCATAAGATTGCACCACTGTATGATGATCAATCAAACCCATAAGATTGCACCGCTGTATGATGATGAATCAAACCCATAATATTGCACCACTGTATGATAATGAATCAAACCCATAAGATTGCACCACTGTATGATGATGAATCAAACCCATAAGATTGCACCACTGTATGATGATTAATCAAACCCATAAGATTGCACCACTGTATGATGATGAATCAAACCCATAAGATTGCACCGCTGTATGATGATGAATCAAACCCATAATATTGCACCACTGTATGATGATGAATCAAACCCATAAGATTGCACCGCTGTATAATGATGAATCAAACCCATAAGATTGCACCACTGTATGATGATGAATCAAACCCATAAGATTGCACCACTGTATGATGATGAATCAAACCCATAAGATTGCACCACTGTATGATGAGGAATGAAATCCATAAGATTGCACCACTGTATGATGATGAATAAAACCCATAAGATTGCACCACTGTATCATGATGAATCAAACCCATAAGATTGCACCACTGTATGACGATGAATCAAACCCATAAGATTGCACCACTGTATGATGATGAATCAAACCCATAAGATTGCACCACTGTATGATGATGAATAAAACCCATAAGATTGCACCACTGTATGATGATGAATGAAATCCCTAAGATTGTACCACTGTATGATGATGAATCAAACCCATGAGATTGCACCACTGTATGATGATGAATCAAACCCATAAGATTGCACCACTGTATGATGATGAATAAAACCCATAAGATTGCACCACTGTATGATGATGAATGAAATCCATAAGATTGTACCACTGTATGATGATGAATCAAACCCATGAGATTGCACCACTGTATGATGATGAATCAAACCCATAAGATTGCACCACTGTGTGATGATGAATCAAACCCATAAGATTGCACCACTGTATGATGAAGAATCAAACCCATAAGATCGCACCACTGTATGACGATGAATCAAACCCATAAGATCGCACCACTGTATGACGATGAATCAAACCCATAAGTTTGCACCACTGTATGACGATGAATCAAACCCATAAGATTGCACCACTGTATGATGAAGAATCAAACCCATAAGATTACACCACTGTATGAAGATGAATCAAACCCATAAGATTGCACCACTGTATGATGATGAATCAAACCCATAAGATTGCACCACTGTATGATGAAGAATCAAACCCATAAGATCGCACCACTGTATGATGATGAATAAAACCCATAAGGTTGCACCACTGTATGACGATGAATCAAACCCATAAGGTTGCACCACTGTATGACGATGAATCAAACCCATAAGTTTGCACCACTGTATGACGATGAATCAAACCCATAAGATTGCACCACTGTATGACGATGAATCAAACCCATAAGTTTGCACCACTGTATGACGATGAATCAAACCCATAAGATTGCACCACTGTATGATGAAGAATCAAACCCATAAGATTACACCACTGTATGAAGATGAATCAAAACCATAAGATCGCACCACTGTATGACGATGAATCAAACCCATAAGATCGCACCACTGTATGATGATGAATCAAACCCATAAGATCGCACCACTGTATGACGATGAATCAAACCCATAAGATCGCACCACTGTATGATGATGAATCAAACCCATAAGGTTGCACCACTGTATGATGATGAATCAAACCCATAAGGTTGCACCACTGTATGACGATGAATCAAACCCATAAGTTTGCACCACTGTATGACGATGAATCAAACCCACAAGATTGCACCGCTGTATGATGATGAATCAAACCCATAAGATTGCACCACTGTATGATGATGAATCAAACCCATAAGATTGCACCACTGTATGATGATGAATCAAACCCATAAGATTGCACCACTGTATGATGAGGAATGAAATCCATAAGATTGCACCACTGTATGATGATGAATAAAACCCATAAGATTGCACCACTGTATCATGATGAATCAAACCCATAAGATTGCACCACTGTATGACGATGAATCAAACCCATAAGATTGCACCACTGTATGATGATGAATCAAACCCATAAGATTGTACCACTGTATGATGATGAATCAAACCCATGAGATTGCACCACTGTATGATGATGAATCAAACCCATAAGATTGCACCACTGTATGATGATGAATAAAACCCATAAGATTGCACCACTGTATGATGATGAATGAAATCCATAAGATTGTACCACTGTATGATGATGAATCAAACCCATAAGTTTGCACCACTGTATGACGATGAATCAAACCCATAAGATTGCACCACTGTATGATGAAGAATCAAACCCATAAGATTACACCACTGTATGAAGATGAATCAAACCCATAAGATCGCACCACTGTATGACGATGAATCAAACCCATAAGATCGCACCACTGTATGATGATGAATCAAACCCAAAAGATCGCACCACTGTATGACGATGAATCAAACCCATAAGATCGCACCACTGTATGATGATGAATCAAACCCATAAGGTTGCACCACTGTATGATGATGAATCAAACCCATAAGGTTGCACCACTGTATGACGATGAATCAAACCCATAAGTTTGCACCACTGTATGACGATGAATCAAACCCACAAGATTGCACCACTGTATGATGAAGAATCAAACCCATAAGATTACACCACTGTATGAAGATGAATCAAACCCATAAGATTGCACCACTGTATCACAATGAATCAAACCCATAAGTTTGCACCACTGTATGATGAAGAATCAAACCAATAAGATCGCACCACTGTATGATGATGAATCAAACCCATAAGATCGCACCACTGTATGAAGATGAATCAAACCCATAAGATCGCACCACTGTATGACGATGAATCAAACCCATAAGATCGCACCACTGTATGATGATGAATCAAACCCATAAGGTTGCATCACTGTATGACGATGAATCAAACCCATAAGTTTGCACCACTGTATGACGATGAATCAAACCCACAAGATTGCACCACTGTATGATGAAGAATCAAACCCATAAGATTACACCACTGTATGAAGATGAATCAAACCCATAAGATTGCACCACTGTATGACAATGAATCAAACCCATAAGTTTGCACCACTGTATGATGAAGAATCAAACCAATAAGATCGCACCACTGTATGATGATGAATCAAACCCATAAGTTTGCACCACTGTATGATGATGAATCAAACCCATAAGATTGCACCACTGTATGATGATGAATCAAACCCATGAGATTGCACCACTGTATGATGATGAATCAAACCCATAAGATTGCACCACTGTATGATGATCAATCAAACCCATAAGATTGCACCACTGTATGATGATCAATCAAACCCATAAGATTGCACCACTGTATGATGATCAATCAAACCCATAAGATTGCACCGCTGTATGATGATGAATCAAACCCATAATATTGCACCACTGTATGATGATGAATCAAACCCATAAGATTGCACCACTGTATGATGATGAATCAAACCCATAAGATTGCACCACTGTATGATGATTAATCAAACCCATAAGATTGCACCACTGTATGATGATGAATCAAACCCATAAGATTGCACCACTGTATGATGATAAATCAAACCCATAAGATTGCACCACTGTATGATGAGGAATGAAATCCATAAGATTGCACCACTGTATGATGATGAATCAAACCCATAAGATTGCACCACTGTATGATGATGAATCAAACCCATAAGATTGCACCACTGTATGACGATGAATCAAACCCATAAGATTGCACCACTGTATGATGATGAATCAAACCCGTAAGATTGCACCACTGTATGATGATGAATAAAACCCATAAGATTGCACCACTGTATGATGATGAATCAAACCCATAAGATTGCACCACTGTATGACGATGAATCAAACCCATAAGATTGCACCACTGTATGATGATGAATCAAACCCGTAAGATTGCACCACTGTATGATGATGAATAAAACCCATAAGATTGCACCACTGTATGATGATGAATGAAATCCATAAGATTGTACCACTGTATGATGATGAATCAAACCCATGAGATTGCACCACTGTATGATGATGAATCAAACCCATAAGATTGCACCACTGTATGATGATGAATCAAACCCATAAGATTGCACCGCTGTATGATGATGAATCAAACCCATAAGATTGCACCACTGTATGATGATGAATAAAACCCATAAGGTTGTACCACTGTATGATGATGAATCAAACCCATAAGATTGCACCACTGTATGATGATGAATGAAATCCATCAGATTGCACCACTGTATGATGATCAATGAAATCCATAAGATTGCACCACTGTATGATGAGGAATCAAACCCATGAGATTGCACCACTGTATGACGATGAATCAAACCCATAAGATTGCACCACTGTATGATGATGAATCAAACCCATAAGATTGCACCACTGTATGATGATGAATCAAACCCATAAGATTGCACCACTGTATGATGAGGAATCAAACCCATGAGATTGCACCACTGTATGATGATGAATCAAACCCATAAGATTGCACCACTGTATGATGAAGAATCAAACCCATAAGATTACACCACTGTATGAAGATGAATCAAACCCATAAGATTGCACCACTGTATGACAATGAATCAAACCCATAAGTTTGCACCACTGTATGATGAAGAATCAAACCAATAAGATCGCACCACTGTATGATGATGAATCAAACCCATAAGTTTGCACCACTGTATGATGATGAATCAAACCCATAAGATTGCACCACTGTATGATGATGAATCAAACCCATGAGATTGCACCACTGTATGATGATGAATCAAACCCATAAGATTGCACCACTGTATGATGATCAATCAAACCCATAAGATTGCACCACTGTATGATGATGAATCAAACCCATAAGATTGCACCACTGTATGATGATTAATCAAACCCATAAGATTGCACCACTGTATGATGATGAATCAAACCCATAAGATTGCACCACTGTATGATGATGAATCAAACCCATAAGATTGCACCACTGTATGATGAGGAATGAAATCCATAAGATTGCACCACTGTATGATGATGAATCAAACCCATAAGATTGCACCACTGTATGATGATGAATCAAACCCATAAGATTGCACCACTGTATGACGATGAATCAAACCCATAAGATTGCACCACTGTATGATGATGAATCAAACCCGTAAGATTGCACCACTGTATGATGATGAATAAAACCCATAAGATTGCACCACTGTATGATGATGAATCAAACCCATAAGATTGCACCACTGTATGACGATGAATCAAACCCATAAGATTGCACCACTGTATGATGATGAATCAAACCCGTAAGATTGCACCACTGTATGATGATGAATAAAACCCATAAGATTGCACCACTGTATGATGATGAATGAAATCCATAAGATTGTACCACTGTATGATGATGAATCAAACCCATGAGATTGCACCACTGTATGATGATGAATCAAACCCATAAGATTGCACCACTGTATGATGATGAATCAAACCCATAAGATTGCACCGCTGTATGATGATGAATCAAACCCATAAGATTGCACCACTGTATGATGATGAATAAAACCCATAAGGTTGTACCACTGTATGATGATGAATCAAACCCATAAGATTGCACCACTGTATGATGATGAATGAAATCCATCAGATTGCACCACTGTATGATGATCAATGAAATCCATAAGATTGCACCACTGTATGATGAGGAATCAAACCCATGAGATTGCACCACTGTATGACGATGAATCAAACCCATAAGATTGCACCACTGTATGATGATGAATCAAACCCATAAGATTGCACCACTGTATGATGATGAATCAAACCCATAAGATTGCACCACTGTATGATGAGGAATCAAACCCATGAGATTGCACCACTGTATGATGATGAATCAAACCCATAAGATTGCACCACTGTATGATGAAGAATCAAACCCATAAGATTACACCACTGTATGAAGATGAATCAAACCCATAAGATCGCACCACTGTATGACGATGAATCAAACCCATAAGATCGCACCACTGTATGATGATGAATCAAACCCATAAGATCGCACCACTGTATGATGATGAATCAAACCCATAAGGTTGCACCACTGTATGATGATGAATCAAACCCATAAGGTTGCACCACTGTATGACGATGAATCAAACCCATAAGTTTGCATCACTGTATGACGATGAATCAAACCCACAAGATTGCACCACTGTATGATGAAGAATCAAACCCATAAGATTACACCACTGTATGAAGATGAATCAAACCCATAAGATTGCACCACTGTATGACAATGAATCAAACCCATAAGTTTGCACCACTGTATGATGAAGAATCAAACCAATAAGATCGCACCACTGTATGATGATGAATCAAACCCATAAGATCGCACCACTGTATGAAGATGAATCAAACCCATAAGATCGCACCACTGTATGACGATGAATCAAACCCATAAGATCGCACCACTGTATGATGATGAATCAAACCCATAAGATTGCACCACTGTATGATGATCAATCAAACCCATAAGATTGCACCGCTGTATGATGATGAATCAAACCCATAATATTGCACCACTGTATGATGATGAATCAAACCCATAAGATTGCACCGCTGTATGATGATGAATCAAACCCATAATATTGCACCACTGTATGATAATGAATCAAACCCATAAGATTGCACCACTGTATGATGATGAATCAAACCCATAAGATTGCACCACTGTATGATGATTAATCAAACCCATAAGATTGCACCACTGTATGATGATGAATCAAACCCATAAGATTGCACCGCTGTATGATGATGAATCAAACCCATAATATTGCACCACTGTATGATGATGAATCAAACCCATAAGATTGCACCGCTGTATGATGATGAATCAAACCCATAAGATTGCACCACTGTATGATGATGAATCAAACCCATAAGATTGCACCACTGTATGATGATAAATCAAACCCATAAGATTGCACCACTGTATGATGAGGAATGAAATCCATAAGATTGCACCACTGTATGATGATGAATAAAACCCATAAGATTGCACCACTGTATCATGATGAATCAAACCCATAAGATTGCACCACTGTATGACGATGAATCAAACCCATAAGATTGCACCACTGTATGATGATGAATCAAACCCATAAGATTGCACCACTGTATGATGATGAATAAAACCCATAAGATTGCACCACTGTATGATGATGAATGAAATCCCTAAGATTGTACCACTGTATGATGATGAATCAAACCCATGAGATTGCACCACTGTATGATGATGAATCAAACCCATAATATTGCACCACTGTATGATGATGAATCAAACCCATAAGATTGCACCACTGTATGATGATGAATCAAACCCATAAGATTGCACCACTGTATGATGATTAATCAAACCCATAAGATTGCACCACTGTATGATGATGAATCAAACCCATAAGATTGCACCACTGTATGATGATGAATCAAACCCATAAGATTGCACCACTGTATGATGAGGAATGAAATCCATAACATTGCACCACTGTATGATGATGAATCAAACCCATAAGATTGCACCACTGTATGATGATGAATCAAACCCATAAGATTGCACCACTGTATGACGATGAATCAAACCCATAAGATTGCACCACTGTATGATGATCAATGAAATCCATAAGATTGCACCACTGTATGATGAGGAATCAAACCCATGAGATTGCACCACTGTATGACGATGAATCAAACCCATAAGATTGCACCACTGTATGATGATGAATCAAACCCATAAGATTGCACCACTGTATGATGATGAATCAAACCCATAAGATTGCACCACTGTATGATGAGGAATCAAACCCATGAGATTGCACCACTGTATGATGATGAATCAAACCCATAAGATTGCACCACTGTATGATGAAGAATCAAACCCATAAGATTACACCACTGTATGAAGATGAATCAAACCCATAAGATCGCACCACTGTATGACGATGAATCAAACCCATAAGATCGCACCACTGTATGATGATGAATCAAACCCATAAGATCGCACCACTGTATGATGATGAATCAAACCCATAAGGTTGCACCACTGTATGATGATGAATCAAACTCATAAGGTTGCACCACTGTATGACGATGAATCAAACCCATAAGTTTGCATCACTGTATGACGATGAATCAAACCCACAAGATTGCACCACTGTATGATGAAGAATCAAACCCATAAGATTACACCACTGTATGAAGATGAATCAAACCCATAAGATTGCACCACTGTATGACAATGAATCAAACCCATAAGTTTGCACCACTGTATGATGAAGAATCAAACCAATAAGATCGCACCACTGTATGATGATGAATCAAACCCATAAGATCGCACCACTGTATGAAGATGAATCAAACCCATAAGATCGCACCACTGTATGACGATGAATCAAACCCATAAGATCGCACCACTGTATGATGATGAATCAAACCCATAAGATTGCACCACTGTATGATGATCAATCAAACCCATAAGATTGCACCGCTGTATGATGATGAATCAAACCCATAATATTGCACCACTGTATGATGATGAATCAAACCCATAAGATTGCACCGCTGTATGATGATGAATCAAACCCATAATATTGCACCACTGTATGATAATGAATCAAACCCATAAGATTGCACCACTGTATGATGATGAATCAAACCCATAAGATTGCACCACTGTATGATGATTAATCAAACCCATAAGATTGCACCACTGTATGATGATGAATCAAACCCATAAGATTGCACCGCTGTATGATGATGAATCAAACCCATAATATTGCACCACTGTATGATGATGAATCAAACCCATAAGATTGCACCGCTGTATGATGATGAATCAAACCCATAAGATTGCACCACTGTATGATGATGAATCAAACCCATAAGATTGCACCACTGTATGATGATAAATCAAACCCATAAGATTGCACCACTGTATGATGAGGAATGAAATCCATAAGATTGCACCACTGTATGATGATGAATAAAACCCATAAGATTGCACCACTGTATCATGATGAATCAAACCCATAAGATTGCACCACTGTATGACGATGAATCAAACCCATAAGATTGCACCACTGTATGATGATGAATCAAACCCATAAGATTGCACCACTGTATGATGATGAATCAAACCCATAAGATTGCACCACTGTATGATGATGAATGAAATCCCTAAGATTGTACCACTGTATGATGATGAATAAAACCCATGAGATTGCACCACTGTATGATGATGAATCAAACCCATAAGATTGCACCACTGTATGATGATGAATAAAACCCATAAGATTGCACCACTGTATGATGATGAATGAAATCCATAAGATTGTACCACTGTATGATGATGAATCAAACCCATGAGATTGCACCACTGTATGATGATCAATCAAACCCATAAGATTGCACCACTGTGTGATGATGAATCAAACCCATAAGATTGCACCACTGTATGATGAAGAATCAAACCCATAAGATCGCACCACTGTATGACGATGAATCAAACCCATAAGATCGCACCACTGTATGACGATGAATCAAACCCATAAGTTTGCACCACTGTATGACGATGAATCAAACCCATAAGATTGCACCACTGTATGATGAAGAATCAAACCCATAAGATTACACCACTGTATGAAGATGAATCAAACCCATAAGATTGCACCACTGTATGATGATGAATCAAACCCATAAGATTGCACCACTGTATGATGAAGAATCAAACCCATAAGATCGCACCACTGTATGATGATGAATAAAACCCATAAGGTTGCACCACTGTATGACGATGAATGAAACCCATAAGGTTGCACCACTGTATGACGATGAATCAAACCCATAAGTTTGCACCACTGTATGACGATGAATCAAACCCATAAGATTGCACCACTGTATGACGATGAATCAAACCCATAAGTTTGCACCACTGTATGACGATGAATCAAACCCATAAGATTGCACCACTGTATGATGAAGAATCAAACCCATAAGATTACACCACTGTATGAAGATGAATCAAACCCATAAGATCGCACCACTGTATGACGATGAATCAAACCCATAAGATCGCACCACTGTATGATGATGAATCAAACCCATAAGATCGCACCACTGTATGACGATGAATCAAACCCATAAGATCGCACCACTGTATGATGATGAATCAAACCCATAAGGTTGCACCACTGTATGATGATGAATCAAACCCATAAGGTTGCACCACTGTATGACGATGAATCAAACCCATAAGTTTGCACCACTGTATGACGATGAATCAAACCCACAAGATTGCACCGCTGTATGATGATGAATCAAACCCATAAGATTGCACCACTGTATGATGATGAATCAAACCCATAAGATTGCACCACTGTATGATGATGAATCAAACGCATAAGATTGCACCACTGTATGATGAGGAATGAAATCCATAAGATTGCACCACTGTATGATGATGAATAAAACCCATAAGATTGCACCACTGTATCATGATGAATCAAACCCATAAGATTGCACCACTGTATGACGATGAATCAAACCCATAAGATTGCACCACTGTATGATGATGAATCAAACCCATAAGATTGCACCACTGTATGATGATGAATGAAATCCATAAGATTGTACCACTGTATGATGATGAATCAAACCCATGAGATTGCACCACTGTATGATGATGAATCAAACCCATAAGATTGCACCACTGTATGATGATGAATCAAACCCATAAGATTGCACCACTGTGTGATGATGAATCAAACCCATAAGATTGCACCACTGTATGATGAAGAATCAAACCCATAAGATCGCACCACTGTATGACGATGAATCAAACCCATAAGATCGCACCACTGTATGACGATGAATCAAACCCATAAGATCGCACCACTGTATGATGATGAATCAAACCCATAAGATCGCACCACTGTATGACGATGAATCAAACCCATAAGATCGCACCACTGTATGATGATGAATCAAACCCATAAGGTTGCACCACTGTATGATGATGAATCAAACCCATAAGGTTGCACCACTGTATGACAATGAATCAAACCCATAAGTTTGCACCACTGTATGACGATGAATCAAACCCACAAGATTGCACCGCTGTATGATGATGAATCAAACCCATAAGATTGCACCACTGTATGATGATGAATCAAACCCATAAGATTGCACCACTGTATGATGATGAATCAAACGCATAAGATTGCACCACTGTATGATGAGGAATGAAATCCATAAGATTGCACCACTGTATGATGATGAATAAAACCCATAAGATTGCACCACTGTATCATGATGAATCAAACCCATAAGATTGCACCACTGTATGACGATGAATCAAACCCATAAGATTGCACCACTGTATGATGATGAATCAAACCCATAAGATTGCACCACTGTATGATGATGAATGAAATCCATAAGATTGTACCACTGTATGATGATGAATCAAACCCATGAGATTGCACCACTGTATGATGATGAATCAAACCCATAAGATTGCACCACTGTATGATGATGAATCAAACCCATAAGATTGCACCACTGTGTGATGATGAATCAAACCCATAAGATTGCACCACTGTATGATGAAGAATCAAACCCATAAGATCGCACCACTGTATGACGATGAATCAAACCCATAAGATCGCACCACTGTATGACGATGAATCAAACCCATAAGTTTGCACCACTGTATGACGATGAATCAAACCCATAAGATTGCACCACTGTATGATGAAGAATCAAACCCATAAGATTACACCACTGTATGAAGATGAATCAAACCCATAAGATTGCACCACTGTATGATGATAAATCAAACCCATAAGATTGCACCACTGTATGATGAAGAATCAAACCCATAAGATCGCACCACTGTATAATGATGAATAAAACCCATAAGGTTGCACCACTGTATGACGATGAATCAAACCCATAAGGTTGCACCACTGTATGACAATGAATCAAACCCATAAGTTTGCACCACTGTATGACGATGAATCAAACCCATAAGATTGCACCACTGTATGACGATGAATCAAACCCATAAGTTTGCACCACTGTATGACGATGAATCAAACCCATAAGATTGCACCACTGTATGATGAAGAATCAAACCCATAAGATTACACCACTGTATGAAGATGAATCAAACCCATAAGATCGCACCACTGTATGACGATGAATCAAACCCATAAGATCGCACCACTGTATGATGATGAATCAAACCCATAAGATCGCACCACTGTATGACGATGAATCAAACCCATAAGATCGCACCACTGTATGATGATGAATCAAACCCATAAGGTTGCACCACTGTATGATGATGAATCAAACCCATAAGGTTGCACCACTGTATGATGATGAATCAAACCCATAAGGTTGCACCACTGTATGACGATGAATCAAACCCATAAGTTTGCACCACTGTATGACGATGAATGAAACCCACAAGATTGCACCACTGTATGATGAAGAATCAAACCCATAAGATTACACCACTGTATGAAGATGAATCAAACCCATAAGATTGCACCACTGTATGACAATGAATCAAACCCATAAGTTTGCACCACTGTATGATGAAGAATCAAACCAATAAGATCGCACCACTGTATGATGATGAATCAAACCCATAAGATCGCACCACTGTATGAAGATGAATCGAACCCATAAGATCGCACCACTGTATGACGATGAATCAAACCCATAAGTTTGCACCACTGTATGACGATGAATCAAACCCACAAGATTGCACCACTGTATGATGAAGAATCAAACCCATAAGATTACACCACTGTATGAAGATGAATCAAACCCATAAGATTGCACCACTGTATGACAATGAATCAAACCCATAAGTTTGCACCACTGTATGATGAAGAATCAAACCAATAAGATCGCACCACTGTATGACGATGAATCAAACCCATAAGATTGCACCACTGTATGATGAAGAATCAAACCCATAAGATTACACCACTGTATGAAGATGAATCAAACCCATAAGATTGCACCACTGTATGATGATGAATCAAACCCATAAGATTGCACCACTGTATGATGAAGAATCAAACCCATAAGATCGCACCACTGTATGATGATGAATAAAACCCATAAGGTTGCACCACTTTATGACGATGAATCAAACCCATAAGGTTGCACCACTGTATGACGATGAATCAAACCCATAAGTTTGCACCACTGTATGACGATGAATCAAACCCATAAGATTGCACCACTGTATGACGATGAATCAAACCCATAAGTTTGCACCACTGTATGACGATGAATCAAACCCATAAGATTGCACCGCTGTATGATGAAGAATCAAACCCATAAGATTACACCACTGTATGAAGATGAATCAAACCCATAAGATCACACCACTGTATGACGATGAATCAAACCCATAAGATCGCACCACTGTATGATGATGAATCAAACCCATAAGATCGCACCACTGTATGACGATGAATCAAACCCATAAGATCGCACCACTGTATGACGATGAATCAAACCCATAAGTTTGCACCACTGTATGACGATGAATCAAACCCATAAGATTGCACCGCTGTATGATGAAGAATCAAACCCATAAGATTACACCACTGTATGATGAAGAATCAAACCCATAAGATCGCACCACTGTATGATGATTAATAAAACCCATAAGGTTGCACCACTTTATGACGATGAATCAAACCCATAAGGTTGCACCACTGTATGACGATGAATCAAACCCATAAGTTTGCACCACTGTATGACGATGAATCAAACCCATAAGATTGCACCACTGTATGACGATGAATGAAACCCATAAGTTTGCACCACTGTATGACGATGAATCAAACCCATAAGATTGCACCGCTGTATGATGAAGAATCAAACCCATAAGATTACACCACTGTATGAAGATGAATCAAACCCATAAGATTGCACCACTGTATGACAATGAATCAAACCCATAAGTTTGCACCACTGTATGATGAAGAATCAAACCAATAAGATCGCACCACTGTATGATGATGAATCAAACCCATAAGATCGCACCACTGTATGAAGATGAATCAAACCCATAAGATCGCACCACTGTATGACGATGAATCAAACCCATAAGTTTGCACCACTGTATGACGATGAATCAAACCCACAAGATTGCACCACTGTATGATGAAGAAGCAAACCCATAAGATTACACCACTGTATGAAGATGAATCAAACCCATAAGATTGCACCACTGTATGACAATGAATCAAACCCATAAGTTTGCACCACTGTATGATGAAGAATCAAACCAATAAGATCGCACCACTGTATGATGATGAATCAAACCCATAAGTTTGCACCACTGTGTGATGATGAATCAAACCCGTAAGATTGCACCACTGTATGATGATGAATCAAACCCATAAGATTGCACCACTGTATGATGATCAATCAAACCCATAAGATTGCACCGCTGTATGATGATGAATCAAACCCATAATATTGCACCACTGTATGATGATGAATCAAACCCATAAGATTGCACCACTGTATGATGATGAATCAAACCCATAAGATTGCACCACTGTATGATGATTAATCAAACCCATAAGATTGCACCACTGTATGATGATGAATCAAACCCATAATATTACACCGCTGTATGATGATGAATCAAACCCATAATATTGCACCACTGTATGATGATGAATCAAACCCATTAGATTGCACCGCTGTATGATGATGAATCAAACCCATAAGATTGCACCACTGTATGATGATGAATCAAACCCATAAGATTGCACCACTGTATGATGATGAATCAAACCCATAAGATTGCACCACTGTATGATGAGGAATGAAAACCATAAGATTGCACCACTGTATGATGATGAATCAAACCCATAAGATTGCACCACTGTATGATGATGAATCAAACCCATAAGATTGCACCACTGTATGACGATGAATCAAACCCATAAGATTGCACCACTGTATGATGATGAATCAAACCCATAAGATTGCACCACTGTATGATGATGAATAAAACCCATAAGATTGCACCACTGTATGATGATGAATGAAATCCATAAGATTGCACCACTGTATGACAATGAATCAAACCCATAAGTTTGCACCACTGTATGATGAAGAATCAAACCAATAAGATCGCACCACTGTATGATGATGAATCAAACCCATAAGTTTGCACCACTGTATGATGATGAATCAAACCCATAAGATTGCACCACTGTATGATGATGAATCAAACCCATGAGATTGCACCACTGTATGATGATGAATCAAACCCATGAGATTGCACCACTGTATGATGATGAATCAAACCCATAAGATTGCACCACTGTATGATGAAGAATCAAACCCATAAGATTACACCACTGTATGAAGATGAATCAAACCCATAAGATTGCACCACTGTATGATGATGAATCAAACCCATAAGATTGCACCACTGTATGATGAAGAATCAAACCCATAAGATCGCACCACTGTATGATGATGAATAAAACCCATAAGGTTGCACCACTTTATGACGATGAATCAAACCCATAAGGTTGCACCACTGTATGACGATGAATCAAACCCATAAGTTTGCACCACTGTATGACGATGAATCAAACCCATAAGATTGCACCACTGTATGACGATGAATCAAACCCATAAGTTTGCACCACTGTATGACGATGAATCAAACCCATAAGATTACACCACTGTATGAAGATGAATCAAACCCATAAGATCACACCACTGTATGACGATGAATCAAACCCATAAGATCGCACCACTGTATGATGATGAATCAAACCCATAAGATCGCACCACTGTATGACGATGAATCAAACCCATAAGATCGCACCACTGTATGACGATGAATCAAACCCATAAGTTTGCACCACTGTATGACGATGAATCAAACCCATAAGATTGCACCGCTGTATGATGAAGAATCAAACCCATAAGATTACACCACTGTATGATGAAGAATCAAACCCATAAGATCGCACCACTGTATGATGATGAATAAAACCCATAAGGTTGCACCACTTTATGACGATGAATCAAACCCATAAGGTTGCACCACTGTATGACGATGAATCAAACCCATAAGTTTGCACCACTGTATGACGATGAATCAAACCCATAAGATTGCACCACTGTATGACGATGAATCAAACCCATAAGTTTGCACCACTGTATGACGATGAATCAAACCCATAAGATTGCACCGCTGTATGATGAAGAATCAAACCCATAAGATTACACCACTGTATGAAGATGAATCAAACCCATAAGATTGCACCACTGTATGACAATGAATCAAACCCATAAGTTTGCACCACTGTATGATGAAGAATCAAACCAATAAGATCGCACCACTGTATGATGATGAATCAAACCCATAAGATCGCACCACTGTATGAAGATGAATCAAACCCATAAGATCGCACCACTGTATGACGATGAATCAAACCCATAAGTTTGCACCACTGTATGACGATGAATCAAACCCTCAAGATTGCACCACTGTATGATGAAGAAGCAAACCCATAAGATTACACCACTGTATGAAGATGAATCAAACCCATAAGATTGCACCACTGTATGACAATGAATCAAACCCATAAGTTTGCACCACTGTATGATGAAGAATCAAACCAATAAGATCGCACCACTGTATGATGATGAATCAAACCCATAAGTTTGCACCACTGTGTGATGATGAATCAAACCCGTAAGATTGCACCACTGTATGATGATGAATCAAACCCATAAGATTGCACCACTGTATGATGATCAATCAAACCCATAAGATTGCACCGCTGTATGATGATGAATCAAACCCATAATATTGCACCACTGTATGATGATGAATCAAACCCATAAGATTGCACCACTGTATGATGATGAATCAAACCCATAAGATTGCACCACTGTATGATGATTAATCAAACCCATAAGATTGCACCACTGTATGATGATGAATCAAACCCATAATATTACACCGCTGTATGATGATGAATCAAACCCATAATATTGCACCACTGTATGATGATGAATCAAACCCATTAGATTGCACCGCTGTATGATGATGAATCAAACCCATAAGATTGCACCACTGTATGATGATGAATCAAACCCATAAGATTGCACCACTGTATGATGATGAATCAAACCCATAAGATTGCACCACTGTATGATGAGGAATGAAAACCATAAGATTGCACCACTGTATGATGATGAATCAAACCCATAAGATTGCACCACTGTATGATGATGAATCAAACCCATAAGATTGCACCACTGTATGACGATGAATCAAACCCATAAGATTGCACCACTGTATGATGATGAATCAAACCCATAAGATTGCACCACTGTATGATGATGAATAAAACCCATAAGATTGCACCACTGTATGATGATGAATGAAATCCATAAGATTGCACCACTGTATGACAATGAATCAAACCCATAAGTTTGCACCACTGTATGATGAAGAATCAAACCAATAAGATCGCACCACTGTATGATGATGAATCAAACCCATAAGTTTGCACCACTGTATGATGATGAATCAAACCCATAAGATTGCACCACTGTATGATGATGAATCAAACCCATGAGATTGCACCACTGTATGATGATGAATCAAACCCATGAGATTGCACCACTGTATGATGATGAATCAAACCCATAAGATTGCACCACTGTATGATGATCAATCAAACCCATAAGATTGCACCGCTGTATGATGATGAATCAAACCCATAATATTGCACCACTGTATGATGATGAATCAAACCCATAAGATTGCACCACTGTATGATGATGAATCAAACCCATAAGATTGCACCACTGTATGATGATTAATCAAACCCATAAGATTGCACCACTGTATGATGATGAATCAAACCCATAAGATTGCACCGCTGTATGATGATGAATCAAACCCATAATATTGCACCACTGTATGATGATGAATCAAACCCATAAGATTGCACCACTGTATGATGATGAATCAAACCCATAAGGTTGTACCACTGTATGATGATGAATCAAACCCAAAAGATTGCACCACTGTATGATGATGAATGAAATCCATAAGATTGCACCACTGTATGATGATCAATGAAATCCATAAGATTGCACCACTGTATGATGATGAATCAAACCCATGAGATTGCACCACTGTATGACGATGAATCAAACCCATAAGATTGCACCACTGTATGATGATGAATCAAACCCATAAGATTGCACCACTGTATGATGATGAATCAAACCCATAAGATTGCACCACTGTATGATGAGGAATCAAACCCATGAGATTGCACCACTGTATGATGATGAATCAAACCCATAAGATTGCACCACTGTATGATGATGAATCAAACCCATAAGATTGCACCACTGTATGATGAGGAATCAAACCCATGAGATTGCACCACTGTATGATGATGAATCAAACCCATAAGATTGCACCACTGTATGATGATGAATAAAACCCATAAGATTGCACCGCTGTATGATGATGAATCAAACCCATAAGATTGCACCACTGTATGATGATGAATCAAACCCATAAGGTTGTACCACTGTATGATGATGAATCAAACCCATAAGATTGCACCACTGTATGATGATGAATGAAATCCATAAGATTGCACCACTGTATGATGATGAATGAAATCCATAAGATTGCACCACTGTATGATGAGGAATCAAACCCATGAGATTGCACCACTGTATGATGATGAATCAAACCCATAAGATTGCACCACTGTATGATGAAGAATCAAACCCATAAGATCGCACCACTGTATGATGATCAATCAAACCCATAAGGTTGCACCACTGTATGACGATGAATCAAACCCATAAGTTTGCACCACTGTATGACAATGAAACAAACCCATAAGATTGCACCACTGTATGATGATGAATCAAACCCATAAGATTGCACCACTGTATGATGATGAATCAAACCCATAAGATTGCACCACTGTGTGATGATGAATCAAACCCATAAGATTGCACCACTGTATGATGAAGAATCAAACCCATAAGATCGCACCACTGTATGACGATGAATCAAACCCATAAGGTTGCACCACCTTATGACGATGAATCAAACCCATAAGTTTGCACCACTGTATGACGATGAATCAAACCCATAAGATTGCACCACTGTATGATGAAGAATCAAACCCATAAGATTACACCACTGTATAAAGATGAATCAAACCCATAAGATTGCACCACTGTATGATGATGAATCAAACCCATAAGATTGCACCACTGTATGATGAAGAATCAAACCCATAAGATCGCACCACTGTATGATGATGAATAAAACCCATAAGGTTGCACCACTTTATGACGATGAATCAAACCCATAAGGTTGCACCACTGTATGACGATGAATCAAACCCATAAGTTTGCACCACTGTATGACGATGAATCAAACCCATAAGATTGCACCACTGTATGACGATGAATCAAACCTATAAGTTTGCACCACTGTATGACGATGAATCAAACCCATAAGATTGCACCGCTGTATGATGAAGAATCAAACCCATAAGATTACACCACTGTATGAAGATGAATCAAACCCATAAGATCACACCACTGTATGACGATGAATCAAACCCATAAGATCGCACCACTGTATGATGATGAATCAAACCCATAAGATCGCACCACTGTATGACGATGAATCAAACCCATAAGATCGCACCACTGTATGATGATGAATCAAACCCATAAGGTTGCACCACTGTATGACGATGAATCAAACCCATAAGTTTGCACCACTGTATGACGATGAATCAAACCCACAAGATTGCACCACTGTATCATGAAGAATCAAACCCATAAGATTACACCACTGTATGAAGATGAATCAAACCCATAAGATTGCACCACTGTATGACAATGAATCAAACCCATAATATTGCACCACTGTATGATGATGAATCAAACCCATAAGATTGCACCACTGTATGATGATGAATCAAACCCATAAGATTGCACCACTGTATGATGATTAATCAAACCCATAAGATTGCACCACTGTATGATGATGAATCAAACCCATAAGATTACACCGCTGTATGATGATGAATCAAACCCATAATATTGCACCACTGTATGATGATGAATCAAACCCATAAGATTGCACCGCTGTATGATGATGAATCAAACCCATAAGATTGCACCACTGTATGATGATGAATCAAACCCATAAGATTGCACCACTGTATGATGATGAATCAAACCCATAAGATTGCACCACTGTATGATGAGGAATGAAAACCATAAGATTGCACCACTGTATGATGATGAATCAAACCCATAAGATTGCACCACTGTATGATGATGAATCAAACCCATAAGATTGCACCACTGTATGACGATGAATCAAACCCATAAGATTGCACCACTGTATGATGATGAATCAAACCCATAAGATTGCACCACTGTATGATGATGAATAAAACCCATAAGATTGCACCACTGTATGATGATGAATGAAATCCATAAGATTGCACCACTGTATGACAATGAATCAAACCCATAAGTTTGCACCACTGTATGATGAAGAATCAAACCAATAAGATCGCACCACTGTATGATGATGAATCAAACCCATAAGTTTGCACCACTGTATGATGATGAATCAAACCCATAAGATTGCACCACTGTATGATGATGAATCAAACCCATGAGATTGCACCACTGTATGATGATGAATCAAACCCATGAGATTGCACCACTGTATGATGATGAATCAAACCCATAAGATTGCACCACTGTATGATGATCAATAAAACCCATAAGATTGCACCGCTGTATGATGATGAATCAAACCCATAATATTGCACCACTGTATGACGATGAATCAAACCCATAAGGTTGTACCACTGTATGATGATGAATCAAACCCAAAAGATTGCACCACTGTATGATGATGAATGAAATCCATAAGATTGCACCACTGTATGATGATCAATGAAATCCATAAGATTGCACCACTGTATGATGATGAATCAAACCCATGAGATTGCACCACTGTATGACGATGAATCAAACCCATAAGATTGCACCACTGTATGATGATGAATCAAACCCATAAGATTGCACCACTGTATGATGATGAATAAAACCCATAAGGTTGCACCACTGTATGGCGATGAATCAAACCCATAAGTTTGCACCACTGTATGACGATGAATCAAACCCACAAGATTGCACCACTGTATGATGAAGAATCAAACCCATAAGATTACACCACTGTATGAAGATGAATCAAACCCATAAGATTGCACCACTGTATGACAATGAATCAAACCCATAAGTTTGCACCACTGTATGATGAAGAATCAAACCAATAAGATCGCACCACTGTATGATGATGAATCAAACCCATAAGATCGCACCACTGTATGAAGATGAATCAAACCCATAAGATCGCACCACTGTATGACGATGAATCAAACCCATAAGTTTGCACCACTGTATGACGATGAATCAAACCCACAAGATTGCACCACTGTATGATGAAGAATCAAACCCATAAGATTACACCACTGTATGAAGATGAATCAAACCCATAAGATTGCACCACTGTATGACAATGAATCAAACCCATAAGTTTGCACCACTGTATGATGAAGAATCAAACCAATAAGATCGCACCACTGTATGATGATGAATCAAACCCATAAGTTTGCACCACTGTATGATGATGAATCAAACCCATAAGATTGCACCACTGTATGATGATGAATCAAACTCATGAGATTGCACCACTGTATGATGATGAATCAAACCCATAAGATTGCACCACTGTATGATGATCAATCAAACCCATAAGATTACACCGCTGTATGATGATGAATCAAACCCATAAGATTGCACCACTGTATGATGATGAATCAAACCCATAAGATTGCACCACTCTATGATGATTAATCAAACCCATAAGATTGCACCACTGTATGATGATGAATCAAACCCATAAGATTACACCGCTGTATGATGATGAATCAAACCCATAATATTGCACCACTGTATGATGATGAATCAAACCCATTAGATTGCACCGCTGTATGATGATGAATCAAACCCATAAGATTGCACCACTGTATGATGATGAATCAAACCCATAAGATTGCACCACTGTATGATGATGAATCAAACCCATAAGATTGCACCACTGTATGATGAGGAATGAAAACCATAAGATTGCACCACTGTATGATGATGAATCAAACCCATAAGATTGCACCACTGTATGATGATGAATCAAACCCATAAGATTGCACCACTGTATGACGATGAATCAAACCCATAAGATTGCACCACTGTATGATGATGAATCAAACTCATAAGATTGCACCACTGTATGATGATGAATCAAACCCATAAGTTTGCACCACTGTATGATGATGAATCAAACCCATAAGATTGCACCACTGTATGATGATGAATCAAACCCATGAGATTGCACCACTGTATGACGATGAATCAAACCCATAAGATTGCACCACTGTATGACAATGAATCAAACCCATAAGTTTGCACCACTGTATGATGAAGAATCAAACCAATAAGATCGCACCACTGTATGATGATGAATCAAACCCATAAGTTTGCACCACTATGATGATGAATCAAACCCATAAGATTGCACCACTGTATGATGATGAATCAAACCCATGAGATTGCACCACTGTATGATGATGAATCAAACCCATCAGATTGCACCACTGTATGATGATGAATCAAACCCATAAGATTGCACCACTGTATGATGAGGAATGAAATCCATAAGATTGCACCACTGTATGATGATGAATCAAACCCATAAGATTGCACCACTGTATGATGATGAATCAAACCCATAAGATTGCACCACTGTATGACGATGAATCAAACCCATAAGATTGCACCACTGTATGATGATGAATAAAACCCATAAGATTGCACCACTGTATGATGATGAATAAAACCCATAAGATTGCACCACTGTATGATGATGAATGAAATCCATAAGATTGTACCACTGTATGATGATGAATCAAACCCATGAGATTGCACCACTGTATGATGATGAATCAAACCCATAAGATTGCACCACTGTATGATGATGAATCAAACCCATAAGATTGCACCGCTGTATGATGATGAATCAAACCCATAAGATTGCACCACTGTATGATGATGAATCAAACCCATAAGGTTGTACCACTGTATGATGATGAATCAAACCCATAAGATTGCACCACTGTATGATGATGAATGAAATCCATAAGATTGCACCACTGTATGATGATCAATGAAATCCATAAGATTGCACCACTGTATGATGAGGAATCAAACCCATGAGATTGCACCACTGTATGATGATGAAGCAAAACCATGAGATTGCACCACTGTATGATGAGGAATGAAATCCATAAGATTGCACCACTGTATGATGATGAATCAAACCCATAAGATTGCACCACTGTATGATGATGAATCAAAACCATAAGATTGCACCACTGTATGATGATGAATCAAACCCATAAGATTGCACCACTGTATGATGATGAATGAAATCCATAAGATTGCACCACTGTATGATGAAGAATCAAACCCATAAGATCGCACCACTGTATGATTATGAATCAAACCCATAAGTTTGCACCACTGTATGATGATGAATCAAACCCATAAGATTGCACCACTGTATGATGATGAATCAAACCCATAAGATTGCACCACTGTATGATGATGAATAAAACCCATAAGATTGCACCACTGTATGATGATGAATCAAAACCATAAGATTGCACCACTGTATGATGATTAATCAAACCCATAAGATTGCACCACTGTATGATGATGAATGAAATCCATAAGATTGCACCACTGTATGATGAAGAATCAAACCCATAAGATCGCACCACTGTATGATGATGAATCAAACCCATAAGTTTGCACCACTGTATGATGATGAATCAAACCCATAAGATTGCACCACTGTATGATGATGAATCAAACCCATAAGATTGCACCACTGTATGATGAGTAATCAAACCCATGAGATTGCACCACTGTATGATGATGAATCAAACCCATAAGATTGCACCACTGTATGATGATGAATCAAACCCATAAGATTGCACCACTGTATGATGAGGAATCAAACCCATGAGATTGCACCACTGTATGATGATGAATCAAACCCATAAGATTGCACCACTGTATGATGATGAATCAAACCCATAAGATTGCACCGCTGTATGATGATGAATCAAACCCATAGGATTGCACCACTGTATGATGATGAATCAAACCCATAAGGTTGTACCACTGTATGATGATGAATCAAACCCATAAGATTGCACCACTGTATGATGATGAATGAAATCCATAAGATTGCACCACTGTATGATGAATGAAATCCATAAGATTGCACCACTGTATGATGAGGAATCAAACCCATGAGATTGCACCACTGTATGATGATGAATCAAACCCATAAGATTGCACCACTGTATGATGAAGAATCAAACCCATAAGATCGCACCACTGTATGATGATCAATCAAACCCATAAGGTTGCACCACTGTATGACGATGAATCAAACCCATAAGTTTGCACCACTGTATGACAATGAAACAAACCCATAAGATTGCACCACTGTATGATGATGAATCAAACCCATAAGATTGCACCACTGTATGATGATGAATCAAACCCATAAGATTGCACCACTGTGTGATGATGAATCAAACCCATAAGATTGCACCACTGTATGATGAAGAATCAAACCCATAAGATCGCACCACTGTATGACGATGAATCAAACCCATAAGGTTGCACCACTGTATGACGATGAATCAAACCCATAAGTTTGCACCACTGTATGAC
Organism: Escarpia spicata; assembly: GCA_963995525.1. Lineage (NCBI taxonomy): Eukaryota > Metazoa > Annelida > Polychaeta > Sabellida > Siboglinidae > Escarpia > Escarpia spicata. Next base: position 46,539,970 of record OZ023205.1, on the reverse strand, counting down.
GATGAATCAAACCCATAAGATTGCACCACTGTATGATGAAGAATCAAACCCATAAGATTACACCACTGTATAAAGATGAATCAAACCCATAAGATTGCACCACTGTATGATGATGAATCAAACCCATAAGATTGCACCACTGTATGATGAAGAATCAAACCCATAAGATCGCACCACTGTATGATGATGAATAAAACCCATAAGGTTGCACCACTTTATGACGATGAATCAAACCCATAAGGTTGCACCACTGTATGACGATGAATCAAACCCATAAGTTTGCACCACTGTATGACGATGAATCAAACCCATAAGATTGCACCACTGTATGACGATGAATCAAACCCATAAGTTTGCACCACTGTATGACGATGAATCAAACCCATAAGATTGCACCGCTGTATGATGAAGAATCAAACCCATAAGATTACACCACTGTATGAAGATGAATCAAACCCATAAGATCACACCACTGTATGACGATGAATCAAACCCATAAGATCGCACCACTGTATGATGATGAATCAAACCCATAAGATCGCACCACTGTATGACGATGAATCAAACCCATAAGATCGCACCACTGTATGATGATGAATCAAACCCATAAGGTTGCACCACTGTATGACGATGAATCAAACCCATAAGTTTGCACCACTGTATGACGATGAATCAAACCCACAAGATTGCACCACTGTATCATGAAGAATCAAACCCATAAGATTACACCACTGTATGAAGATGAATCAAACCCATAAGATTGCACCACTGTATGACAATGAATCAAACCCATAATATTGCACCACTGTATGATGATGAATCAAACCCATAAGATTGCACCACTGTATGATGATGAATCAAACCCATAAGATTGCACCACTGTATGATGATTAATTAAACCCATAAGATTGCACCACTGTATGATGATGAATCAAACCCATAAGATTACACCGCTGTATGATGATGAATCAAACCCATAATATTGCACCACTGTATGATGATGAATCAAACCCATAAGATTGCACCGCTGTATGATGATGAATCAAACCCATAAGATTGCACCACTGTATGATGATGAATCAAACCCATAAGATTGCACCACTGTATGATGATGAATCAAACCCATAAGATTGCACCACTGTATGATGAGGAATGAAAACCATAAGATTGCACCACTGTATGATGATGAATCAAACCCATAAGATTGCACCACTGTATGATGATGAATCAAACCCATAAGATTGCACCACTGTATGACGATGAATCAAACCCATAAGATTGCACCACTGTATGATGATGAATCAAACCCATAAGATTGCACCACTGTATGATGATGAATAAAACCCATAAGATTGCACCACTGTATGATGATGAATGAAATCCATAAGATTGCACCACTGTATGACAATGAATCAAACCCATAAGTTTGCACCACTGTATGATGAAGAATCAAACCAATAAGATCGCACCACTGTATGATGATGAATCAAACCCATAAGTTTGCACCACTGTATGATGATGAATCAAACCCATAAGATTGCACCACTGTATGATGATGAATCAAACCCATGAGATTGCACCACTGTATGATGATGAATCAAACCCATGAGATTGCACCACTGTATGATGATGAATCAAACCCATAAGATTGCACCACTGTATGATGATCAATCAAACCCATAAGATTGCACCGCTGTATGATGATGAATCAAACCCATAATATTGCACCACTGTATGATGATGAATCAAACCCATAAGGTTGTACCACTGTATGATGATGAATCAAACCCAAAAGATTGCACCACTGTATGATGATCAATGAAATCCATAAGATTGCACCACTGTATGATGATCAATGAAATCCATAAGATTGCACCACTGTATGATGATGAATCAAACCCATGAGATTGCACCACTGTATGACGATGAATCAAACCCATAAGATTGCACCACTGTATGATGATGAATCAAACCCATAAGATTGCACCACTGTATGATGATGAATAAAACCCATAAGGTTGCACCACTGTATGACGATGAATCAAACCCATAAGTTTGCACCACTGTATGACGATGAATCAAACCCACAAGATTGCACCACTGTATGATGAAGAATCAAACCCATAAGATTACACCACTGTATGAAGATGAATCAAACCCATAAGATTGCACCACTGTATGACAATGAATCAAACCCATAAGTTTGCACCACTGTATGATGAAGAATCAAACCAATAAGATCGCACCACTGTATGATGATGAATCAAACCCATAAGATCGCACCACTGTATGAAGATGAATCAAACCCATAAGATCGCACCACTGTATGACGATGAATCAAACCCATAAGTTTGCACCACTGTATGACGATGAATCAAACCCACAAGATTGCACCACTGTATGATGAAGAATCAAACCCATAAGATTACACCACTGTATGAAGATGAATCAAACCCATAAGATTGCACCACTGTATGACAATGAATCAAACCCATAAGTTTGCACCACTGTATGATGAAGAATCAAACCAATAAGATCGCACCACTGTATGATGATGAATCAAACCCATAAGTTTGCACCACTGTATGATGATGAATCAAACCCATAAGATTGCACCACTGTATGATGATGAATCAAACCCATGAGATTGCACCACTGTATGATGATCAATCAAACCCATAAGATTGCACCACTGTATGATGATCAATCAAACCCATAAGATTGCACCGCTGTATGATGATGAATCAAACCCATAATATTGCACCACTGTATGATGATGAATCAAACCCATAAGATTGCACCACTGTATGATGATGAATCAAACCCATAAGATTGCACCACTGTATGATGATTAATCAAACCCATAAGATTGCACCACTGTATGATGATGAATCAAACCCATAAGATTACACCGCTGTATGATGATGAATCAAACCCATAATATTGCACCACTGTATGATGATGAATCAAACCCATTAGATTGCACCGCTGTATGATGATGAATCAAACCCATAAGATTGCACCACTGTATGATGATGAATCAAACCCATAAGATTGCACCACTGTATGATGATGAATCAAACCCATAAGATTGCACCACTGTATGATGAGGAATGAAAACCATAAGATTGCACCACTGTATGATGATGAATCAAACCCATAAGATTGCACCACTGTATGATGATGAATCAAACCCATAAGATTGCACCACTGTATGACGATGAATCAAACCCATAAGATTGCACCACTGTATGATGATGAATCAAACCCATAAGATTGCACCACTGTATGATGATGAATAAAACCCATAAGATTGCACCACTGTATGATGATGAATGAAATCCATAAGATTGCACCACTGTATGACAATGAATCAAACCCATAAGTTTGCACCACTGTATGATGAAGAATCAAACCAATAAGATCGCACCACTGTATGATGATGAATCAAACCCATAAGTTTGCACCACTGTATGATGATGAATCAAACCCATAAGATTGCACCACTGTATGATGATGAATCAAACCCATGAGATTGCACCACTGTATGATGATGAATCAAACCCCTGAGATTGCACCACTGTATGATGATGAATCAAACCCATAAGATTGCACCACTGTATGATGATCAATCAAACCCATAAGATTGCACCGCTGTATGATGATGAATCAAACCCATAATATTGCACCACTGTATGATGATGAATCAAACCCATAAGATTGCACCACTGTATGATGATCAATCAAACCCATAAGATTGCACCACTGTATGATGATTAATCAAACCCATAAGATTGCACCACTGTATGATGATGAATCAAACCCATAAGATTGCACCGCTCTATGATGATGAATCAAACCCATAATATTGCACCACTGTATGATGATGAATCAAACCCATAAGATTGCACCACTGTATGATGATGAATCAAACCCATAAGGTTGTACCACTGTATGATGATGAATCAAACCCAAAAGATTGCACCACTGTATGATGATGAATGAAATCCATAAGATTGCACCACTGTATGATGATCAATGAAATCCATAAGATTGCACCACTGTATGATGATGAATCAAACCCATGAGATTGCACCACTGTATGACGATGAATCAAACCCATAAGATTGCACCACTGTATGACAATGAATCAAACCCATAAGTTTGCACCACTGTATGATGAAGAATCAAACCAATAAGATCGCACCACTGTATGATGATGAATCAAACCCATAAGTTTGCACCACTATGATGATGAATCAAACCCATAAGATTGCACCACTGTATGATGATGAATCAAACCCATGAGATTGCACCACTGTATGATGATGAATCAAACCCATAAGATTGCACCACTGTATGATGATGAATCAAACCCATAAGATTGCACCACTGTATGATGAGGAATGAAATCCATAAGATTGCACCACTGTATGATGATGAATCAAACCCATAAGATTGCACCACTGTATGATGATGAATCAAACCCATAAGATTGCACCACTGTATGACGATGAATCAAACCCATAAGATTGCACCACTGTATGATGATGAATCAAACCCATAAGATTGCACCACTGTATGATGATGAATAAAACCCATAAGATTGCACCACTGTATGATGATGAATGAAATCCATAAGATTGTACCACTGTATGATGATGAATCAAACCCATGAGATTGCACCACTGTATGATGATGAATCAAACCCATAAGATTGCACCACTGTATGATGATGAATCAAACCCATAAGATTGCACCGCTGTATGATGATGAATCAAACCCATAAGATTGCACCACTGTATGATGATGAATCAAACCCATAAGGTTGTACCACTGTATGATGATGAATCAAACCCATAAGATTGCACCACTGTATGATGATGAATGAAATCCATAAGATTGCACCACTGTATGATGATCAATGAAATCCATAAGATTGCACCACTGTATGATGAGGAATCAAACCCATGAGATTGCACCACTGTATGATGATGAAGCAAAACCATGAGATTGCACCACTGTATGATGAGGAATGAAATCCATAAGATTGCACCACTGTATGATGATGAATAAAACCCATAAGGTTGCACCACTGTATGACGATGAATCAAACCCATAAGTTTGCACCACTGTATGACGATGAATCAAACCCACAAGATTGCACCACTGTATGATGAAGAATCAAACCCATAAGATTACACCACTGTATGAAGATGAATCAAACCCATAAGATTGCACCACTGTATGACAATGAATCAAACCCATAAGTTTGCACCACTGTATGATGAAGAATCAAACCAATAAGATCGCACCACTGTATGATGATGAATCAAACCCATAAGATCGCACCACTGTATGAAGATGAATCAAACCCATAAGATCGCACCACTGTATGACGATGAATCAAACCCATAAGTTTGCACCACTGTATGACGATGAATCAAACCCACAAGATTGCACCACTGTATGATGAAGAATCAAACCCATAAGATTACACCACTGTATGAAGATGAATCAAACCCATAAGATTGCACCACTGTATGACAATGAATCAAACCCATAAGTTTGCACCACTGTATGATGAAGAATCAAACCAATAAGATCGCACCACTGTATGATGATGAATCAAACCCATAAGTTTGCACCACTGTATGATGATGAATCAAACCCATAAGATTGCACCACTGTATGATGATGAATCAAACCCATGAGATTGCACCACTGTATGATGATCAATCAAACCCATAAGATTGCACCACTGTATGATGATCAATCAAACCCATAAGATTGCACCGCTGTATGATGATGAATCAAACCCATAATATTGCACCACTGTATGATGATGAATCAAACCCATAAGATTGCACCACTGTATGATGATGAATCAAACCCATAAGATTGCACCACTGTATGATGATTAATCAAACCCATAAGATTGCACCACTGTATGATGATGAATCAAACCCATAAGATTACACCGCTGTATGATGATGAATCAAACCCATAATATTGCACCACTGTATGATGATGAATCAAACCCATTAGATTGCACCGCTGTATGATGATGAATCAAACCCATAAGATTGCACCACTGTATGATGATGAATCAAACCCATAAGATTGCACCACTGTATGATGATGAATCAAACCCATAAGATTGCACCACTGTATGATGAGGAATGAAAACCATAAGATTGCACCACTGTATGATGATGAATCAAACCCATAAGATTGCACCACTGTATGATGATGAATCAAACCCATAAGATTGCACCACTGTATGACGATGAATCAAACCCATAAGATTGCACCACTGTATGATGATGAATCAAACCCATAAGATTGCACCACTGTATGATGATGAATAAAACCCATAAGATTGCACCACTGTATGATGATGAATGAAATCCATAAGATTGCACCACTGTATGACAATGAATCAAACCCATAAGTTTGCACCACTGTATGATGAAGAATCAAACCAATAAGATCGCACCACTGTATGATGATGAATCAAACCCATAAGTTTGCACCACTGTATGATGATGAATCAAACCCATAAGATTGCACCACTGTATGATGATGAATCAAACCCATGAGATTGCACCACTGTATGATGATGAATCAAACCCATGAGATTGCACCACTGTATGATGATGAATCAAACCCATAAGATTGCACCACTGTATGATGATGAATCAAACCCATAAGATTGCACCACTGTATGATGATTAATCAAACCCATAAGATTGCACCACTGTATGATGATGAATCAAACCCATAAGATTACACCGCTGTATGATGATGAATCAAACCCATAATATTGCACCACTGTATGATGATGAATCAAACCCATTAGATTGCACCGCTGTATGATGATGAATCAAACCCATAAGATTGCACCACTGTATGATGATGAATCAAACCCATAAGATTGCACCACTGTATGATGATGAATCAAACCCATAAGATTGCACCACTGTATGATGAGGAATGAAAACCATAAGATTGCACCACTGTATGATGATGAATCAAACCCATAAGATTGCACCACTGTATGATGATGAATCAAACCCATAAGATTGCACCACTGTATGACGATGAATCAAACCCATAAGATTGCACCACTGTATGATGATGAATCAAACCCATAAGATTGCACCACTGTATGATGATGAATAAAACCCATAAGATTGCACCACTGTATGATGATGAATGAAATCCATAAGATTGCACCACTGTATGACAATGAATCAAACCCATAAGTTTGCACCACTGTATGATGAAGAATCAAACCAATAAGATCGCACCACTGTATGATGATGAATCAAACCCATAAGTTTGCACCACTGTATGATGATGAATCAAACCCATAAGATTGCACCACTGTATGATGATGAATCAAACCCATGAGATTGCACCACTGTATGATGATGAATCAAACCCATGAGATTGCACCACTGTATGATGATGAATCAAACCCATAAGATTGCACCACTGTATGATGATCAATCAAACCCATAAGATTGCACCGCTGTATGATGATGAATCAAACCCATAATATTGCACCACTGTATGATGATGAATCAAACCCATAAGATTGCACCACTGTATGATGATCAATCAAACCCATAAGATTGCACCACTGTATGATGATTAATCAAACCCATAAGATTGCACCACTGTATGATGATGAATCAAACCCATAAGATTGCACCGCTCTATGATGATGAATCAAACCCATAATATTGCACCACTGTATGATGATGAATCAAACCCATAAGATTGCACCACTGTATGATGATGAATCAAACCCATAAGGTTGTACCACTGTATGATGATGAATCAAACCCAAAAGATTGCACCACTGTATGATGATGAATGAAATCCATAAGATTGCACCACTGTATGATGATCAATGAAATCCATAAGATTGCACCACTGTATGATGATGAATCAAACCCATGAGATTGCACCACTGTATGACGATGAATCAAACCCATAAGATTGCACCACTGTATGACAATGAATCAAACCCATAAGTTTGCACCACTGTATGATGAAGAATCAAACCAATAAGATCGCACCACTGTATGATGATGAATCAAACCCATAAGTTTGCACCACTATGATGATGAATCAAACCCATAAGATTGCACCACTGTATGATGATGAATCAAACCCATGAGATTGCACCACTGTATGATGATGAATCAAACCCATAAGATTGCACCACTGTATGATGATGAATCAAACCCATAAGATTGCACCACTGTATGATGAGGAATGAAATCCATAAGATTGCACCACTGTATGATGATGAATCAAACCCATAAGATTGCACCACTGTATGATGATGAATCAAACCCATAAGATTGCACCACTGTATGACGATGAATCAAACCCATAAGATTGCACCACTGTATGATGATGAATCAAACCCATAAGATTGCACCACTGTATGATGATGAATAAAACCCATAAGATTGCACCACTGTATGATGATGAATGAAATCCATAAGATTGTACCACTGTATGATGATGAATCAAACCCATGAGATTGCACCACTGTATGATGATGAATCAAACCCATAAGATTGCACCACTGTATGATGATGAATCAAACCCATAAGATTGCACCGCTGTATGATGATGAATCAAACCCATAAGATTGCACCACTGTATGATGATGAATCAAACCCATAAGGTTGTACCACTGTATGATGATGAATCAAACCCATAAGATTGCACCACTGTATGATGATGAATGAAATCCATAAGATTGCACCACTGTATGATGATCAATGAAATCCATAAGATTGCACCACTGTATGATGAGGAATCAAACCCATGAGATTGCACCACTGTATGATGATGAAGCAAAACCATGAGATTGCACCACTGTATGATGAGGAATGAAATCCATAAGATTGCACCACTGTATGATGATGAATCAAACCCATAAGATTGCACCACTGTATGATGATGAATCAAAACCATAAGATTGCACCACTGTATGATGATGAATCAAACCCATAAGATTGCACCACTGTATGATGATGAATGAAATCCATAAGATTGCACCACTGTATGATGAAGAATCAAACCCATAAGATCGCACCACTGTATGATGATGAATCAAACCCATAAGTTTGCACCACTGTATGATGATGAATCAAACCCATAAGATTGCACCACTGTATGATGATGAATCAAACCCATAAGATTGCACCACTGTATGATGATGAATCAAACCCCTAAGATTGCACCACTTTATGGTGATGAATCAAATTGATAGCGCGGTGCTTTAGCAGAATTTTTTGTAGATTGTAGAGAAATATCAATTATACTATCCTGATTTGTTGAGCTGCAGAGACTTACCTACATTGTATTTGTTACAGAAAACACGAATGTCCTGAATCACATCCCCCAGATTTACAGTGATCATTTGATGTATTTGGGATGGGGCTTACAATGATCCTTTAATGTGTTTGTGACTTAAATAGTCCTGTGATGTGTTTGTGACATGGAGAGAATGTGAACATCCTGGGCCACTTTCCCCAGACTTACAGTGATCCTTTTATATGTTTGTGACAGGACTTACCGCGGTCCTTTGATGTGTTTGTGACATGACTTACAATGATCCTTTTATATGTTTGTGACAGGACTTACAGCGGTCCTTTGATGTGTTTGTGACATGACATACAATGAACCTTTGATGTGTTTGTCGGGATGGGATTTACAATAATCCTTTGATGTGTTTGTGACATGACTTACAATGAACCTTTGATGTGTTTGTGACGGGACTTACAATGATCCTTTGATGTGTTTCCTGCAGGGAGAGAACCTGAATGTGCTGGGCCACTTCCCCCAGACCTTCCACATCCTGGTGGGCAGCTCCCCGTGCAATGTGACCGCCTTCCAGACCAATCAGATCCTGTGTGTGCCGCCACGTCAACCACTACATCTCAGTGAAGACAGGAAGGCTGAAGTTGTGGTGAGGAGGAATGAGAACTCTTGTTTTTTATGAATGAATGATTGAATGAATCCATGTTTGATTGAATGATTGAATGATTAAAACACAACTTTATATAGCACCATATAATCAGTGCATGCTCTATGGTGCTTTACGCCACATTATATTAAAACAAATTGTGGTTCATTGCCATAAATTCTGGTGATCAAGATGTTATTCTGAGATGGGTTGTGACATTTCAGACCTTACGGTACATTTTGGTGCTATGGAGTTATGAGCACCATGTTAAAGGGCATCTATGAGCACCATGCTAAAGGGCATCTATGAGCACCATGTTAAAGGGCATCTATGCATACAGTAAAAGTAACATTGTATGTGCAGTGGTTTGAACGTTTATTATTTTTCGAACATTATGATCAACGCCAAGTTAGGTTTTTAGTCCTTTGGCCGAAGGTCCAAGGGATTATTGCCATCACTCTGCGTCCGCCGTCCGCCGTCTGCCGTTAGCTGCCGTATCTCAGAAACCGTTCAGCAACTTTTTCTCTAATTTTGCATAGACATATCTTAGGTCACTGCCACTATGCACAAGAAATCTGTATTTGATTGAATCATTTTAAGGGCTCCCTAGGACCTCAAAGAACCCCAAAACTGGTAAAAATGTAACATTTGGCCTATTTTTTCAAAAACTGTTCAGCAACTTTTTTTCTAATTTTGCATAGATGTATCTTAGGGTGCTGCCACTATGTACAAGAAATCTGTATTTGATTGAATCATTCTAAGGGCACTTAAGGGGCCTCCAAAGTGGAAAAGTTTTACATTATCTAGTGATGTGGTTTTGAGAAGGGCCCTTGAGACCACCCCAAGAGTAGATTTTGTTTAATGTGCCGCAAAGTCAACAGCATGACTAAACTCTGCAGCCTAGTGGTACTGTTCCATTGAGACCTTGACTAATCTTTAACTGGTCACATCGCCCAGGCAGAGTAGACACCCCCAACAATAGATTTTGTTTAATGTGTCACAAAGTCAACACCATGACTAAACTCTGCAGCCTAGTGCTACTGTTCCATTGAGACCTTGATTAATCTTTAATTGGTCACAGTGCCCAGGCAGAGTAGACACACTTGACCCCTGTTAGACTGAACAGTTGCCTAACACTTTTTATCTTCAAAACTATTGATTTTCTATAATTGCAAGTTGTGTTTATTTTGATGTTCATTTAATTATTATAAAATGGTGTGACTGTGGTGTCTATTGGTTAAAGATGTATTGTTTGTAGAAACCTGTAGGTGACAAACATAGAAAATTTATATTCTGGACAACTATAGAGTAAAATATCCTACACTTTATTGATATCAAATGCATTCTACTGTTCTGTTTACACTTGCCATGCCTTGTGTAGACATGGTACTGTGTAAATCAATTGTATCAATATAGACTAATAATTACAGATTCACAATATAGTTGACACCTGAAACAACCAAATGTCAACCATTAGAAGAGTTGACATAGTTCTGCTATACACAAGCAAGAAATCTGTATTTGATTGAATAACTCTAGTGTCGTCAGCATATAGTAGAACATACATTTTCTACATCATCATCATCACTAAAGTTGTTGTAAATTTCACCAGCTGCCATGTCAAGTCCGTTATAATTGTGACTAACAGTGTTCAAAATGATTCAGGTAAATAGCAAATAACAAAGGACACAAGTTTTCTCCTTGTCATACCTATACATCACATGAGAAGAAGGCTGACACAGCCTGGCCCTGATTTATACATGATTTAGCTTTTTTGTATATGTTGTATACAACTTTCAACACAATACCATTAATACCGCATGAAATTATCTTAGACCACAGGGAGGACTGGTCTACTAAATCAAATGCTTTCTTATAATCGATGAAGGCACAATAAAGCCTTTTGCGTTGAGACAAATACAATTCAACCAATACCCCTATTTGAACACTGCCTGTTCTTCACCTATTACATTCGCTTTGTTTAGGTATGTGGTCAGTCTGGTGTTCTGAACAATCACTAAGGATTAATGAACACTTGTGTAGAATGTCACCCACTTGGCAGGTTTAATTGATCTATTCAGCAATGAGGACACTGCTTAGGCCTCACTCTGGACACTGTCACTCACAGTGTTGTGTATTGTCTTAGTTGGTGCATTGAGCTAATCTACTTGACCATGAATCAGTGGTGGCTCTGGTTGTGTATTACACCCAGCTGTGGAGCTAAGGTTCTCTGCCTGCTATTGTTTGATGGAAACTGTGACTAATGTGTAATTGGTCACTGGCAGTAGCTTGTGTCAACAGACAGCATTAAGCCACTAGACTCTTGTTAAACTGGACAGTTGCCTGTAGGTTTTAAACTGTGTCAAACAGTGAGTCTACCTTTTGCTCTCAGATAGTCTGTCCTCTTAGTTTTACACATGAAGACATAATCTGGCATAACTTGATAAGTCTTTGTAGCAGCACATTTGTACTTCCAGTGTATCATTGCAACATAGCATACATATTACATACGGTGTGCCATATTTGAATGTTCTGCATGTTATATTTCCATGCAATCCATTTGCATATATAATGTAAAACTTCAACAGCTGTTTTCTTCATTTTCACTTTTTGATCCCTACCATGTTCAATGCTCCATAACTTTGCCAATTTTTGTAGCAATCATATTTTTTGAAACCGTGTAAAGCACCCTACCAAACCTTTACAAGGATGTAAGAAAACAATGTTACAATTTTTCCGACTTATCACTCATTTGGTCAGCCGGGGTCACATATAGACGTATTAGTCCAAAGGACTTCAGGGCCACTTGGCCCATTTTTATTTTTAAAATCACATGTCATTCCAACAAAAACTTGCATCAAAACACTGTTTTGATATATTAATCCAAAATTGTATTATTCAAACCAATAAGAAATTAATTTTTATTTCAAAAATTGAAAAAAAATTGTGCTATGTTATTAATACTGCACATTGTCCTTAGCTTCTTAGCAATTCCATCCACCTGTTGATGACTTTTGTTTTTTCTACACGGTTATTAGAACGCTTAATAGTTTGGTTTTGTTGCACCGCTGAGCTTCGACTTTCCAAGGATGTTGGTGCTAAAGAAGTTATTTTATTATTAGTGTTATTATTGTTATCATGTATCATCATGTAATGTTATTAACCAGAAGCTAACCATGAGCCTGTTTGCTCAGGTGACTCTGGGCAACTTCCGTGCTGACATTGGCTTCCTGCACTACACGGAGGAGAGCGGCTCCCTGCCGATGCTCCTCATCCTGGGGATTGCTCTAGGTGTCTCCCTCCCTCTCCTCCTCCTCCTCCTCTTTCTCCTCTTCATCTGCCTGCGACGCCACTACTCCCAGACGCACAAGAAGCCAATGGTCAAGCTGGTGCCGGACGCTGCGGGCAGTCTGCGGCCAATGTACCGCTACCAGCAGGATAACGCAGCGAATACTGACCGCAATGGCCAGGCCCTCGAGATGGTCCCTCTGAGGTCGGACGAGGACGCGGCGAGTGACCTCAACGATGGTCAGGCCAGCAGCAATGGTCAGGGTGGCTTCTAGTGTGCCTTGGATAGATTTAATGAAACTTGTACGTTTGGTTAAGCATTTGTTTAAAAAAATACTGTTGTCTCTTTTTGCTGTCATTCCACTTGATTGTAAAGTATGTCTTGTGCTGCGCATAACCTTTGATCACGTTAGCCTAATCTCACCATCTCTGCAAATGTGTGTAAATGTTTTGGTCACTGTGTGTAAATGTTCCTATGTCTGTGTATATATCCCTGTATATATGAGGATCTATGTTTATTGCATTGATGAAAATTCCTGTTACATGTTCTTGTAACTATTGGTGAATGTAATCGTAACTTTCTGTATGTGTCATTGTAACTATCAGTAAGTGTCATCTATCTGTAAGTGTTATTGTTGTAATTGTCTATAAGTGTCATTGTAACTGTCTGTAAGTATTATTGTTGTAACTATCTGTAAATGTCATTGTACCTGTATGTAACTGTCTATATACCTATGTAGATGTTGTGTAACTTTATGTGTGAATGTCTACTCATGTTTAACTGTGTACCATGCAGCCTGTCTGAGCGCTGTCCTTGATGGCATTCATGACACCATCCTGAAGCGCACCATTCAGGAGGTGCTGGTGCCACGAGAGAGGCTCGAGATTGGTGATGTCATTGGAAAAGGTACATTTCCCCCTACAATAGTTTATTAACAAAATATTCTCAATGTAATTACTGTCACAACTTGGCCAATGTTACACTTATAATGGTATTAGTGTCAACAAGTGAACAATTATGATTATAATTCAATTTAAAGTTTTTTATATTGTCATTTACACGATCAGGTATAGCCAGATTATCAACTAATACTTCAACCACAGAAGCCCTTGTAATTAGACCATTATACAACTGTAGAGATTGGCTATATTTGAAGTTACAAGTAGTTAGTGTCATGCATGTAGCCTACTGTTGTTTCTCTTCCCCAGGTCACTTTGGTTGTGTCTACGTGGCTCGCATGCGAGATGCTGAACTTGGATTTGCTGTGAAAGTTGCAGTGAAAACTCTGCAAGGTACATTGAAAAGATACATTCTCCTGGGGAGCTGTCAGCGGGTTTGTGTAGCACACTGATGCATTGTCACAGAAAACATTCTCCTAGGGAGCTGGCAGCGGGTTTGTGTAGCACACTGATGCATTGTCACAGAAAACATTCTCCTGGGGAGCTGGCAGCGGGTTTGTGTAGCACACTGATGCATTGTCACAGAAAACATTCACCTTGGGAGCTGGCAGCGGGTTTGTGTAGCACACTGATGCATTGTCACAAAAAACATTCTCCTGGGGAGCTGGCAGCGGGTTTGTGTAGCACACTGATGCATTGTCACAGAAAACATTCTCCTGGGGAGCTGGCAGCGGGTTTGTGTAGCACACTGATGCATTGTCACAAAAAACATTCTCCTGGGGAGCTGTCAGCTGGTTTGTGTAGCACAATGATGCATTGTCACAGAAAACATTCTCCTTGGGAGCTGGCAGCGGGTTTGTGTAGCACACTGATGCATTGTCACAGAAAACATTCTCCTGGGGAGCTGTCAGCGGGTTTGTGTAGCACACTGATGCATTGTCACAGAAAACATTCTCCTGGGGAGCTGGCAGCGGGTTTGTGTAGCACACTGATGCATTGTCACAGAAAACATTCTCCTGGGGAGCTGGCAGCGGGTTTGTGTAGCACACTGATGCATTGTCACAGAAAACATTCTCCTTGGGAGCTGGCAGCGGGTTTGTGTAGCACACTGATGCATTGTCACAAAAAACATTCTCCTGGGGAGCTGGCAGCGGGTTTGTGTAGCACACTGATGCATTGTCACAGAAAACATTCTCCTGGGGAGCTGGCAGCGGGTTTGTGTAGCACACTGATGCATTGTCACAAAAAACATTCTCCTGGGGAGCTGTCAGCGGGTTTGTGTAGCACAATGATGCATTGTCACAGAAAACATTCTCCTTGGGAGCTGGCAGCGGGTTTGTGTAGCACACTGATGCATTGTCACAGAAAACATTCTCCTGGGGAGCTGTCAGCGGGTTTGTGTAGCACACTGATGCATTGTCACAGAAAACATTCTCCTGGGGAGCTGGCAGCGGGTTTGTGTAGCACACTGATGCATTGTCACAGAAAACATTCTCCTGGGGAGCTGGCAGCGGGTTTGTGTAGCACACTGATGCATTGTCACAGAAAACATTCTCCTTGGGAGCTGGCAGCGGGTTTGTGTAGCACACTGATGCATTGTCACAAAAAACATTCTCCTGGGGAGCTGGCAGCGGGTTTGTGTAGCACACTGATGCATTGTCACAGAAAACATTCTCCTGGGGAGCTGGCAGCGGGTTTGTGTAGCACACTGATGCATTGTCACAAAAAACATTCTCCTGGGGAGCTGTCAGCGGGTTTGTGTAGCACAATGATGCATTGTCACAGAAAACATTCTCCTTGGGAGCTGGCAGCGGGTTTGTGTAGCACACTGATGCATTGTCACAGAAAACATTCTCCTTGGGAGCTGGCAGCGGGTTTGTGTAGCACACTGATGCATTGTCACAAAAAACATTCTCCTGGGGAGCTGGCAGCGGGTTTGTGTAGCACACTGATGCATTGTCACAGAAAACATTCTCCTGGGGAGCTGGCAGCGGGTTTGTGTAGCACACTGATGCATTGTCACAGAAAACATTCTCCTGGGGAGCTGGCAGCGGGTTTGTGTAGCACACTGA
Source organism: Escarpia spicata (assembly GCA_963995525.1). Classification (NCBI taxonomy): domain Eukaryota; kingdom Metazoa; phylum Annelida; class Polychaeta; order Sabellida; family Siboglinidae; genus Escarpia; species Escarpia spicata. Next base: position 46,523,713 of record OZ023205.1, on the reverse strand, counting down.
TGCATTGTCACAAAAAACATTCTTTATTTTATCACAGTTCCTATAGGTTTAGATTTTGAGTCTAGTTGTGCATTATCATGGCTGAAATGTCACCTCACAAATACCAAAGTTGCCAAAAGTCAATGAAATTCAAAGATCCTTGTAGAGGGGAAGGGGGTCTGAGGTTACATCAAATAAAATTAAAAGTATCTATTTCCAATATCACATAACAGTAATAATACACTAATATAACATTATATATTTATTTAAAATAATAAAATAATCATGCATGCACACATGCACAAACACACACACACACACACACACACACACCGCACACACCACAAACACCGCACACACCGCACACAATGCACACATGCACACACACATGCAGCACTGTGCTAAAATGTAAATTTTTGAGACCTCTCACTGCCTTAGTCAGTAACAAAGCATCTGTTTGCTGTAGGCAACAACTTCAACCAGGAGGCGATTGAGTCATTCTTGGCAGAGGGGGTCATCATGAAGGACTTCAACCACCCCCACATCCTACGGCTACTCGGCATGTCCATTGACGAACGCGGCAATCCCATGGTCATCCTGCCTTATATGGCCAATGGCGACCTGCGCAGCTATGTCAAAGACAAGACACGGGTGAGGTCACATGACATACAACTCTTGATGAGTTGGTTAGAATTACATTGTGTCGAACCGAAGTGTTTCCTTGTGGAATGTGATTGAGACAGTTTTAATTGACACAGCATTTAGTAATGACAATGGATGTATTTATTACAGTAGGGTATTAATTATATTTTAATACATTGTTGTTCTCCTTTTTTCCCAAGAAGTCCTGGTTGAGGCTGGCCTCACTACTGATCCGTGATTTCTATTTTCTTTTCATTCCCTATCAGGGTTCTTGCACTGCTGCCTCCTCCATACACTGCCACTCCTCTCTATTTTTGTTCTTGTTCATGAATCCTCCCAATCCAAATAAATCTTTCTATACAGTCCTCACATCTCAATCTTGGTTGTCCTTCATCTCCTTTTTCCTTCTAGTGTCGTATTTATAATGCTAGTTTGATAAGTGACAGTGGCATATTTAGTGGGCCCATTAGGCCATTGCCCCACTTTTGCCATTTGTAGGGTTAATTTTTCCAATATAACTTGTCGCGTACTGTGCTGTATTTTCGCAAGGAGAACTAACAGATAAACAAAGATATCAAATTGTCATGGCTGATTTATTCAGCCGGATCTAGGGTCTGAAAAATAACTTTGTGTATTTTTTCATTTAGACAACTGAAACTTTCAGACATTCTAAGGTGTACCAAAGTAGAGATCATGTTTCTTTCTGAATTTTTCAATGCATTTGTTCCATAATATGGCATCCATCTTAAATGTGACATGAGTTTCATTTGGAAACTACTTCTAACTGATTGCTCAAATTTGATATGCAGTTATCTTGTAAAATCCTAAGCTGTACATGCTGAGTGGATTTTCCATGTTTGTTAAAAAAAATTAGAAGTAAAACAAAACTTTTGAAAACATCCCTTTAGAAGATACATTTGATAATGTAGATTAAGAGATGAGAGTTGTGTATGTTGCAGAGTTTCACGGCACGCCAGTTGTTACGGTTGGCGCAGCAGGTGGCGGAGGGCATGGCCTACCTTGCCAGTCTCAACTTCATCCACCGTGACCTTGCCGCCAGGAACTGCATGTCAGTACCTCACACCCTCTCCCAATACCCCATGGCATCTCCCAAAACTCCACACCCTCTCCCAGTACCTCACAACTTCTCCCAGTACCTCAAGTCCACTCCCAGTACCACACATCCTCTCCCAGTATCTCACGCCCTCTCCCAGTACCTCACATCCTCTCCCAGTACCCGATGCCGTCTCCCACTACCTCATACCCTCTCCCAGTACCGCACACCCTCCCAGTATCTCATGTCTTCTCCCCATACCTCTTGCCCACTCCCAGTACCTCACACCTTCTCCCAGTACCTCACGCTCTCTCCCAGTACTACACGCTCTCTCCCAGTACCTCACACTCTCCCAGTACCTCATGCACTCTCCCAGTACCACACACCCCTTCCCAGTACAGCATGCCCTCTCCTAGTACCTCACGCCATCTCCCAGTACCTCATGCCCTCTCCCAGTACCCTATGTCCTCTCCCAGTACCTCACACCCTCTCCCAGTACCTCATGCCCTCTCCCAGTACCCGATGCCGTCTCCCACTACCTCATACCCTCTCCCAGTACCGCACACCCTCCCAGTATCTCATGTCCTCTCCCCATACCTCTTGCCCACTCCCAGTACCTCACACCTTCTCCCAGTATTTCACACCCACTCCCAGTACTTCACACCCTCTCCCAATACCTTATGCCCTCTCCCAGTACCTCATGCCTTCTCCCAGTACCTCATGCCCTCTCCCAGTACCTCACACAATATCCCAGTACCTCAAACCCTCTCCCAGTACCTCATGCCCTCTCCCAATATATCACACTCTCCCAGTACCTCACACACTCCCAGTACTGCGTGCTCTTTCCCAGTACCTCATACTCTCTTCCAGTACCTCAAGCCCTCTCCTAGTACCTCACACTCTCTTCCAGTACTTCACACACTCTCCCAGTACCTCACACCTCTCCCATTACCCCATGCACTCTTCCAGTACCTCACACCCTCTCCCAATACCCCATGCCCTATCCCAGTACCCCACACCCTCTAGCAGTACCCCATGTCCTCTCCCAGTACCTCACACCCTCTCCCAGTACCGTATGCCCTCTCCTGCAATTAATGCACATTACTTTTGTTTTGAAAAAATTGGGAATTTTTGCTTATCAAAAGAGAACAATCTTGGACGAATATAAACATGACCATGTTCTGTGTGTTGGATTGATGATGGGATGACAGTGAAGGATATAAACATGACCATGTTCTGTGTGTTGGATAGATGATGGGATGACAGTGAAGGATATAAACATGACCATGTTCTGTGTGTTGGATTGATGATGGGATGACAGTGAAGGATATAAACATGACCATGTTCTGTGTGTTGGATAGATGATGGGATGACAGTGAAGGATATAAACATGACCATGTTCTGTGTGTTGGATAGATGATGGGATGACAGTGAAGGATATAAACATGACCATGTTCTGTGTGTTGGATAGATGATGGGATGACAGTGAAGGATATAAACATGACCATGTTCTGTGTGTTGGATAGATGATGGGATGACAGTGAAGGATATAAACATGACCATGTTCTGTGTGTTGGATAGATGATGGGATGACAGTGAAGGATATAAACATGACCATGTTCTGTGTGTTGGATAGATGATGGGATGACAGTGAAGGATATAAACATGACCATGTTCTGTGTGTTGGATAGATGATGGGATGACAGTGAAGGATATAAACATGACCATGTTATGTGTGTTGGATTGATGATGGGATGACAGTGAAGGATATAAACATGACCATGTTCTGTGTGTTGGATAGATGATGGGATGACAGTGAAGGATATAAACATGACCATGTTCTGTGTGTTGGATTGATGATGGGATGACAGTGAAGGATATAAACATGACCATGTTCTGTGTGTTGGATAGATGATGGGATGACAGTGAAGGATATAAACATGACCATGTTCTGTGTGTTGGATAGATGATGGGATGACAGTGAAGGATATAAACATGACCATGTTCTGTGTGTTGGATAGATGATGGGATGACAGTGAAGGATATAAACATGACCATGTTCTGTGTGTTGGATAGATGATGGGATGACAGTGAAGGATATAAACATGACCATGTTCTGTGTGTTGGATAGATGATGGGATGACAGTGAAGGATATAAACATGACCATGTTCTGTGTGTTGGATAGATGATGGGATGACAGTGAAGGATATAAACATGACCATGTTCTGTGTGTTGGATTGATGATGGGATGACAGTGAAGGATATAAGCATGAATGTGTTCTGTGTGTAGGATTGACGATGGGATGATGGTGAAGGATATAAACATGACTGTTATGTGTGTAGGATTGACGATGTGATGACAGTGAAGGATATAAACATGACTGTTCTGTGTGTAGGATTGACGATGTGATGATGGTGAAGGATATAAACATGACTGTTGTGTGTGTAGGATTGACGATGTGATGACAGTGAAGGATATAAACATGACTGTTCTGTGTGTAGAAATGACGATGTGATGACAGTGAAAGATATAAACATGACTGTTCTGTCTGTAGGATTGACGATGTGATGACAGTGAAGGATATAAACATGACTGTTCTGTGTGTAGGATTGACGATGTGATGACAGTGAAGGATATAAACATGACTGTTCTGTGTGTAAGATTGATGATGTGATGACAATGAAGGATATAAACATGACTGTTCTGTTTGTAGGATTGACGATGTGATGACAGTGAAGGATATAAACATGACTGTTCTGTGTGTAGGATTGACGATGTGATGACAGTGAAGGATATAAACATGACTGTTGTGTGTGTAAGATTGATGATGTGATGACAATGAAGGATATAAACATGACTGTTCTGTTTGTAGGATTGACGATGTGATGACAGTGAAGGATATAAACATGACTGTTCTGTGTGTAGGACTGATGATGTGATGACAGTGAAGGATATAAACATGATTGTTCTGTGTGTAGGATTGACGATGTGATGACGGTGAAGGATATAAACATGACTGTGTGTAGGATTGACGATGTGATGACAGTGAAGGATATAAACATGACTGTTCTGTGTGTAGGATTGACGATGTGATGACAGTGAAGGATATAAACATGACTGTTCTGTGTGTAGGATTGACGATGTGATGACAGTGAAGGATATAAACATGACTGTTCTGTGTGTAGGATTGACGATGTGATGACAGTGAAGGATATAAACATGACTGTTCTGTGTGTAGGATTGACGATGTGATGACAGTGAAGGATATAAACATGACTGTTCTGTGTGTAGGATTGACGATGTGATGACAGTGAAGGATATAAACATGACTGTTCTGTGTGTAGGATTGACGATGTGATGACAGTGAAGGATATAAACATGACTTCTGTCTGTAGGATTGACGATGTGATGACAGTGAAGGATATAAACATGACTGTTCTGTGTGTAGGATTGACGATGTGATGACAGTGAAGGATATAAACATGACTGTTGTGTGTGTAAGATTGATGATGTGATGACAGTGAAGGATATAAACATGACTGTTCTGTGTGTAGGATTGACGATGTGATGACAGTGAAGGATATAAACATGACTGTTCTGTGTGTAGGATTGACGATGTGATGACAGTGAAGGATATAAACATGACTGTTCTGTGTGTAGGATTGACGATGTGATGACAGTGAAGGATATAAACATGACTGTTCTGTGTGTAGGATTGACGATGTGATGACAGTGAAAGATATAAACATGACTTCTGTCTGTAGGATTGACGATGTGATGACAGTGAAGGATATAAACATGACTGTTGTGTGTAAGATTGATGATGTGATGACAATGAAGGATATAAACATGACTGTTCTGTTTGTAGGATTGACGATGTGATGACAGTGAAGGATATAAACATGACTGTTCTGTGTGTAGGACTGATGATGTGATGACAGTGAAGGATATAAAGATGATTGTTCTGTGTGTAGGATTGACGATGTGATGACGGTGAAGGATATAAACATGACTGTGTGTAGGATTGATGATGTGATGACAGTGAAGGATATAAACATGACTGTTCTGTGTGTAGGATTGGTGATGTGATGACAGTGAAGGATATAAACATGACTGTTTTGTGTGTAGGATTGACGATGTGATGACGGTGAAGGATATAAACATGACTGTTCTGTGTGTAGGATTGGTGATGTGATGACAGTGAAGGATATAAACATGACTGTTTTGTGTGTAGGATTGACGATGTGATGACGGTGAAGGTGGCAGACTTTGGCCTGGCGCGCTGCCTCTACCAGAAGGAATATTACAGCAGCAGGGAACACAAGGGCAAGATGCCCATCAAGTGGATGGCCCTCGAGAGTCTAGAAGACCTCATCTTCACCACCAAGTCAGACGTGGTCAGTCTCCTCTTGTGGCGGTCTGACCCCTTTGTGGTCTGTTCCACTAGTAGTGGTCTGACCCCTTTGTGGTCTGTGTCGTTAGTAGCAGTCTGTGCCACCAACAGTGGTCTGACCCCTTTGTGGTCTGTGTCACTAGTAGTGGTCTGTCCACTTATTGTGGTCTGTGCCACTAGTAGTGGTCTGACCCCATTTTGGTCTGCCACTAGTAGTGGTCTGTAATGGTCTGTCCACTTAGTTGTGGTCTATGTCACTAGTAGCGGTCTGTCCACTTAGTTGTGGTCTCTGCCTCTGTAGCAGTCGAATTCAGCCTATTACAATACAATAAAAGACCCAACAACCGTTTGTTTTGTTAAAACAATCCATTACCATCTAGTCATTTATATTCACTATCGAGTGTCATCTGACTTATTTGAGCTGCTGAAGTACAGTGTCACCATCTAGTGGTTGTCTGATGATGGTCTCTGAGTGCAATCGACATGAAAAAAATGTAAATTGGTTGTGAATAAAAAATTATACCGGCTAGAACCATCCAGTCTGATGAACCTCTTCACTCATACAAGGCTGTATTGAATGTATCGTCTCCCTCCAGTGGTCCTTTGGTGTGTTGCTATGGGAACTGATGACCCGCTGTATGACTCCATACCCGGACGTTGACGTCTTTGACATCCGCAACTATCTGGCGAGTGGAGAGAGGCTGAGACAACCCAAGTACTGCCCGGACAGCATGTAAGTAGAATACAGGTTTCACACCCTCATAGGTCTGTTTGCAAATTACAGCATTTTGCAGGATTGTTCATTCATTATATTTACTCCACAGCTACAAAATAGATAACATGTTGTGTTTGCTCCGCAGCTACAAGATCACATGTTGTGTTTGCTCTGCAGCTACAAGGTAACATGTTGTTTTTGCTCCGCAGCTACAAGATAACATGTATTTACTCCACAGCTTTAAGATGACATGTTGTGTTTGCTCCGCAGCTACAAGATCACATGTTGTGTTTGCTCCACAGCTACAAGATCACATGTTATGTTTGATCCACAGCTACAAGATCACATGTTATGTTTGATCCGCAGCTACAAGATAACATGTTGTGTTTGCTACACAGCTACAAGATCACATGTTATGTTTGCTCCACAGCTACAAGATCACATGTTGTGTTTGCTCCACAGCTACAAGATCACATGTTATGTTTGATCCACAGCTACAAGATCACGTTATGTTTGATCCGCAGCTACAAGATAACATATTGTGTTTGCTCCACAGCTACAAGATAATGTGCGAATGTTGGCACGCGAAGCCAGAGAAGCGGCCGAGCTTCATTGACCTGGTCAACCAACTTGAACTGTTGCTCAACCCACCGTCAAAGAAACGCTTCCCCCTGGAAGGAGGCGAACCAATGTACATGAACATCCGACTGGAGTCGTCCGATTATCTAGAACCAATATCTACGGAGGAAGGAGACAATGGCAGAAAGAGTGGGCAGGAACCTGGAAAGGTGGACTTTGTGTGAACAGCGGGTTCTTTCCTCTGTGTTCACTCTGTTGCTTATACCTGTCTCATTGGAAGGTTTGTTGTATCCTGGCATTGTACTGTTATTTAAGGGCGGCGTTGTCTATGTTGAAAGGTCAACCATACAAACATTTCTGTTGTTGAAAACTGCAGAATATTTGAGTAATTCGGGATGAGGTATGTTGTTTGTTTGCTGGGTCAGAGGAATGTTGTTTTTTATAGAGGAATGTTGTTCCTTGTGTTGTAGAGGAATAATGTTTCCTGTGTCATAAAGGAATGTTGTTTCCTGTCATAGAGAAATGTTGTTTCCTTTGTCATAGAGGAATGTTGTTCCCTATGTCATAGAGGAATGTTGTTCCCTGTGTCATAGAGGAATGTTGTTTCCTGTGTCATAGAGGAATGTTGTTCCCTGTGTCATAGAGGAATGTTGTTCCCTGTGTCATAGAGGAATGTTGTTCCCTGTGTCATAGAGGAATGTTGTTTCCTGTGTCATACAGGAATGAAGTTCCCCATGTCACAGAGGAGTGTTGCTCTTTGTTTAACAAAAGAAAGTCATTCAAAATGTCACAAAGAAAAATCTTTCAGAGTGTCACAGAGGATTTACTTGAGTGTCCTAAGAAAGTTGTGCAAAGTATGATAAAGGAAAGTTTATCAGTGTCACAAAAGAAAGATGTATGTTATGTCATAGAGAAAGGTTGTTGTTGGCAGTCACAGCTGAATCCACCAATTGTATGACATTTTGTACTTCATTGTTTGAAGTGAGTCAGAATAATTGTAAACATTTTAAATAGATATATATGACATGTTGAATATTTTCAGATCGCCATGTTCATTCTGTAGAAGACAGGTTTGGCAGGTGTTATATTTGATACACAAGTGACAGTAGTTTTCTTACAAGGAATATCTGGGAAGCTTTTATGGAGATGTTTAGCATTTGTGGGATCAATATTTGTGTGTTTCTCCGACACGCACTGAATGCAGTTAATGCTGTATCTGATTAGTGTATACGGCACCCTACAAAGATGTTGCACATGCCCGGTGGAGACATGCACTTTTGATGGTGTCTCACACAGTGTCCATGTCTGTTATTTTTTAAAATTCACTTTGTTACCATACTGTATTTAACTTTGTGTTAAAAAATGTTAAACTAAATGTGTTTTTAAGTAGAACTACAAGCTATGTAAGTGTTTAATGTGCGTTTGGGAGAAACATGCGCCAAATATAATGGTTAAGGTCATTGAGGTGGTTGACCTTTTGATGTCCCTTCCCCAGCTGATCCAGGGGGGTCGTTCTGCCAACATTTGCATCCCCGAACCTAGTTTTACCTCAAATTTGTAAAGTTCTATTATTGGGTCGCAAAACTGGTTACAGGGTGATTGGTGTAGAGGCAGCTTCCTTGATAATGTCTCGACACAATACTTTACTAGAGCATTTTGTTGAGGATGCTCTCGGCTGTTTTTGAGACCGCCCCCGTAAGTTAGTGTGAAACCACTGGTGTTGTAGACCGCCTGTCTTCATGCGTTGTAATTTGCTTTTATTTAATCTAATTAATTCTTAGTGGATACGTATATACATGTGTGCTTGTAAAATGGTGTCACTCAAGTTTTTACTCGCGTTTCCCGTGCCCGGGACACAATAATTTATATCAGTTAATCAATCATATACAGCTCTTGATATTTAATATAATTATACTGTTGATGTGGGCGGAAACTGTGAACAAGTTAAATTTTAAGTGCAATACATTAAGCGTTTGTGTATGTTATTTTTGTGTATGCCTGTATTATGTATATGCCTAGTTTCATGTCGCAGCATTGGGAGATTTATAAAATGAGCCAGATTGGTCCTTTGAAAGTTTCAATAGACAAACACACAATGTTAAAAGCTGTTTTTGCACTTCATTTGGCCCATCATGAATTAGGTTTGTTGATGTCCAAATTTGTGATGGATGAATCTTCACATGCCGGGGTGCTGCTGATTACACCAGTCTCAATGTCTCATGGCATGACACCTTGCAAAAATGATCAAGTTAAGTGGAACCAATTTAAGATTCAGCTGTTTGGGTTTGGGATATAGAAGTTATTATTTGAGATTTTGAATACACATTACTGCCGAGCTGCTCGTGAAAATAGTTGAATGAGTAATTATATTTAGATTCCTTTGAGTCGTCATTTGTGTTTGATATGGGGCATGGACATCTGCTCTGTTCTCATGAGTGGTGCAGTTGCAACCAGCAGAGTCAGTTACTAGGACAAATTACATCTGATTCAGCTAACTCCCATTAACATCGCGTAGGATATCTGCCAAGGGTAGTGTTGTCAACTATTACACCGGCCGGCGGGTATGAATAGGTTAAGTAGGATATCTGCCAAGAGTAGTGTTGTCAACTATTACACCGGCCGGCGGGTATGAATAGGTTAAGTAGGATATCTGCCATGGGTAGTGTTGTTAACTATTACTCCGGCTGGTGGGTATGAATAGGTAAGTCACATGCACAACAGGTCTTGTAGGAGTGTTGTTTTGTTAAACCATCAAAAGAACTCGCTTTGATCATTTGATGAGGTAACTTGTGTTAGTGTTGTGTTATGGTGTATAGAGACAGGCTACGTGCCACTTATTATCTCGATAGTTTGTCTGATGATTTATCAAAATTAAAGCAACTCATTTGTACAGATGAACCAGCGTGGCATAGGTTAATTGTTTGCGAAATGAGATGAGAAGAAACATGTAAAGGCAGCTTTAGGGTGTACATTTGTCACTTTGTCTGTAATTATGATGTTGCTCTGAATTCAAAGAAGCATCCGTACCATAATAATGTGCCAAATGTAGCTAAGTAATTTGTAATTTCGTAAACTCCCGATGTTTGTTGTGGTGCACTTGTTCATATGCTCATTAGAAAGAGGATGCTTAAAGTTTATTTAAAATAAACATTTAGATGAAACCTAAATTAAGATTGATATGCTCTTGAAATAATTATATATATTATAGAAATAAGACCTATAAATAATCTGACTTTAATAAAATAGTTTTCTGTATGTATACATTGTGTGCTATATATAAGCATATCGCACATAGATTAATGGTAACATTTTAAATGTCTTATAAATTGTGTCATAGGTTTAGTTTTATTATATAATAATTAAGGTTTATGCCAAGTGGTCAAAATGTTTATGTATACAGTGTAGTAGCAACTTAATTAATTGTGTGCATGCTTTGTTGCATTTATAGTATTGGGTAGAATTATTTTAGGCGTAATATTGTCATGTATATGTTAGGGGATTTTGTAGTGACATGTCACAATGTCTGACATAACTGTTACAAAATATACTTTACTTAATTGTTACAACATATGTACTGTGTCACATGTAACCAACCATACACAATCAACTAAACTTGATGTGTGTCACATGTAACCAACCATACACAACCAGCTATACTTGATGTGTGTCACATGTAACCAACCATACATAATCAACTAAACTTTGTGTGTCACATGTAACCAACCATACACAATCAGCTATACTTGATGTGTGTCACATGTAACCAACCATACACAATCAACTGTACTTGATGTGTGTCACATGTAACCAACCATACACAACCAGCTATACTTGATGTGTGTCACATGTAACCAACCATACATAATCAGCTATACTAGATGTGTGTCACATGTAACCAACCATACACAATCAACTGTACCGGTACTTGATGTGTGTCACATGTAACCAACCATACACAATCAGCTGTACTTGATGTGTGTCACATGTAACCAACCATACACAATCAACTGTACTTGATGTGTGTCACATGTAACCAACCATACACAATCAACTGTACTTGATGTCTGTTTTTAAGATGCCAGGCAGAATGAAAATAATTCTGTATAGCTCGCATTGTTTCAACAGGATTTGTACAACAGCTGTTAAACATCATTTTTGTTTGCGCAAAACCTTACTGTTAAATGAAATGCATCGTCAGTGGGATTCTACTTCTAGCATTGTGCTAGATGTGTTGTGTGTTGAATCCTGTAAAATCATGACAGTGCAGTTCTATTTGAAATAATGCAGTGAAAAGACCCCTTAATTTATATATTATAAGCAGTAGTAGTCGCTGGTGCGAGGGTAGCCATGGGTGCATTGTATCAACGCATCCACGCAGCCTTCTGAAACACAGCTTAGTTTACGGTGGCCATATTGTGGAAAGCATTGTCAGTATTTCCGTTAGATTCGAGTGACAAGTGTTTCTTCCTGCTAATGTGATTGTTCTACTGTTACAGTTAGCTTTTGTAAGATTTTTTAGTAGAATTTAAAACATTTTCTACCGCTTTTGTATTTGTGACATGACAGATATTTTTGAGCTTGTATAATGTGTTTGTGCCTAGTGCAGACTAGACTTGTTACTGTAACCCCGGTTTGACTACCCCCCCACCCCTTGTGGGGTGGGTTATGTGGAAGGAGAGGGGGTTTACAGCAACTGTTTGTACCCAATCCTGGTTGTGTTAGTATAATAAGCCATTGGCTGAACTGGTGTCATATGCCTATCTTCAAGGCCCCTTGACCTGTGCAAAAGTTCTTTCAAGGGTTAACGTAAATGTATGGTTTTTATTGGTTAACTGAACGATTGTTTAACGGGATGTTACAAAACTTATTTATTTGTGGAAAAATTGTACAGATTGCTTTTAGACCTTCATTACTTAATTTATTAGTTTTTATAATATGCCATTTGATAAAAAATACACATACATGTTAGTATCATGATCTTTTCTCAATATTTTTGAGAGAAAAAACAGTATGGCGGTGAAATAAAATTCACGTTATATATAGAGACCAATAAATGTTTAGTTGTTTCAAAGTTGAAATGTAATGTTTTTCAACACATTAATTGGTCTGTCAAAGAACATCATTCTATCCAATTTCTCTCCATAAATAGGTTGGAGCAATAGAGATTAAAATGTGAAGTATATGAGTTAATTGAGATGGCACTTTGAGAAAAAATTTATTCACAATTATATGAATTGTCCAATTAATTTTTTATCAGTTAACCAATGAAAATCATTATAGATTCTGTTTAACTGTAACCATTACTTCAGTCATAATTGTAACCAGCCATTACACTGTGTTGTGTGTAATGTTACGTGTTAATGGATCCCGATTACTTTTTGTATATTGCTTGTGCATATGAACATATGAAATGCTCATCTGCAAAATGTGTCGAAAGCCCATATCATAAATTGTTTTCTGCTGCCATCTGGTTGATAGTAGTAGATGTGTTTTTGCAGAAAAATACATTTTACTGATGAAATAAAGTTTTTTCTGTATGGCACTTAACAGAAACCAGGATTTATGGGGTATCTTGAAATGCACTACTTGGATGTGTTACGTGGACAAATGCCCCATATACACTATTTAATGAAATGTATTCTTAATCACAAGGGTCAGATGTTTTAGGCCATCGAAAATGTCTGTTTTGTCACAGACCTAAAATATGAACAGAAGTTATTACTTGCATGTTAACAAACAAAATATATCATGTGATAATTCACATGGATAAACTTGAACATATTTGATATGAGCTGTGGGTTTTCCTAAGATGTAGTGCATTTTTTGATGCTGGTTGGTGTGCCTGGCAAGTGTTGGTGACATACAAAGCTGCTTTGTTAGTTTTATAAATTTAGCACACTATGGTCACAACAACCTTCATCTTCCAAATAATGTACCCTCTTTGTAGGGAGATAGCAACTGACAGAACCACATCTGGGGAAGTAGTGAACCATGTTCCATTTGAACCCGCATTTTCAACTCGGGAATTGGAGCAAAATGAGATAACTACTTTGTTTTGTCTACCATTATTGCATCACCTAAGTAGAAGATATTTAAACTTACTTTTTCATTTAGTAGTTTTATTTAGTGTTTTGTGTATAGTAATAACGTGGTATTATTAGTTATTTATGTCGCTACTGCTGCCTACTGTGAAAATGTACCTTGCATGTATGTATGTATATAATTAGCATGTAATTATTGTCTTCTTTTTATATGAAAAATCGTCATCTCCATGGTAATGTGTATGGAGCATGTGCCAGAACTTGATGTGGTACAACTGTAAGATTTAGCAAGTCATTAAAAATGTAGTGATTAAATTGTGTCTCTGTGTTTTTGCTCAAGCTGTGTGAATGGTTAGGTGAGAGTAATAGTAGCCAGCCCAGAGATGTAGAGCTATGGGTCAGTTACTGGTTTGCCCAACATTCAATTCATATTTTTGACTTGAAATTCTGCATATAAATCCATAATTTGTATTTCATTGGTTAATAACTATTAATATACTATTTTGATCAAATGTTGCCATCTATCAAACTGCTAAATATATCTTAGGGCAGCTAAATAAAACAAAATCTGCTATGTTTTGTAAGAAATCAGCTTGGCACCAATGTATTTGTTCATGGACAAGTTTGTCATTCAAGTTTATACTGGTGTGACAAATACAAAGAAAATACATATCTTACCATAAGTTTTATATCTGATGCATGTCTAGTAAAACAGGAAATAATGACATGACAGCCTAGCAGGTTTTTACCCTCTATCCAACAAACTCCACACTGTGTTCATCTAGTTCTACTCAAACAACCAAACTGCATCCAACTCACACACACAATTACAAAGTAGGAAAAATGAGAATTGTCAAAACAGAATCTACCACAGAGTTGAATTCCTGCATAACAAAACATGCCCTGAATAGGTCTTTTCATATTTAACTCATTTTGATAAACTACATGAAACAGTCCTCATAACTGCATTGTATCATAGGAACAATTTAATTCAAAGACCACATTCCTGGTATCTAACCATTTAACATCATGGAATTATAACAACTATATAAATGTATTCAATCAGTAATCACGATAATTAATATTCATTACCTATTTGTCTGACACGTCATGATATATATGTGCAAAAGTCTCCAATCTTTGCAATTATTATGAACACCCCATGTACACTTTCCTGAATTAATGTCTCTGTTATTAGGTCATGGTAGGCGGTGACTTGGAATAAAACGGCGTCTGTGATATGCTCGATACCGGTTCTCTGTTCTCAGCATCTGATCTTGCCTTGTCCTGAAACAATAAATTGTTATTCCTATGTTCACATCATAGTGAAGACCTCAACTAGCTCATAATGTTGTGTAAGTGTTGCGTGATCAAGAGAGGTTTCAAAGCCAAGCCAAGTTTATGAGAGAAGAGAGTGGGCAAGATTGCCAGGTAAAGACCACATGTATAAACAATTAATAACAGTTGTTTATTGGCTAACAATCGTGGGTATGATGGGTATTAAGGAAGTATCTGTGCATGCCCCATTTTCACACCGATATTTAACTAAAACCAACTTTAAAACAATTTCTTTGCATAAATTGAATAAAGGAAATGTAACAGAAATAGAATTTATCTGCCATGTTTAATTTGTCGGCTTATCCAACTAAGGAGAAACGTCAAAAGACAACTGTGATAACATAAACCCTAAGTTTGGTTACACGAGGGTACAATCGGCCTGCTTGTTAATAAGTTTTTTACTTTTAAAATATAAATAATAATTTAGAAACACCCAAACAGAAGAGGCTGGTAAAAGAGGAAGACCAAAATTATGACCAAGAAAATGTCAAGAAAGATCTTGAAAGGGACGATCATCCCAATGTGGGATAAAATCACAAAAGGTTGGAATCGGTAGACAAGTATCATCAAGACGGCGAAACAGACCGAGTGATGTGGCTCCCTCCCCATAAGGAACAAAAGGGAAGAAACATTTAGAAACACCCCTGAGATGTGACTTACATGACGATCTCGACGAAGTCAATGGCCCACTGGTCCTTCCCTTTCCCGCGGTGTTCAGGCTGCCACCAGCGGAACTGTACCCCATAGGTACGCGTCTCCCTGGGGATATCGTACCCCACCCTATGGGGCGTCAGGAACTCATGGGGGTCGTGGGTGGCCAACAAATGCCAATTTATGCCCTAGAAAAATGTCAGTCACACAGTGAAAACAATTCATGTTATTTAAAAAAACTAAATAAATTTAAACTGTGTTCATCTAACATTCAGAATTAATCATTTTACTAAATTATGTTGGCAATTTGTTTAGGAGTTGATATCACAGTATTTGAGAGTTCCTTTAAATCAGTCATTATGGAGTAATTATAACTATAATGATATTTATTATTAACTGAAACACATTTGTGTGGTAAGAATTTTTGAAAAGATGTAGTTTATAACAGATGTTGTTTATAACATAACTTTATGATAACGAGGATAATAATAAGATAAGATAACTTCTATTGCGCCTAAATCCTTGGAAACCAAGCTCAGAGGCGCATCAAAACAAAAGGGTTGGTCAATCTCAAAGTCCATAAGTAGTTTTCCAGTTGTCAACAGATGGGTCAAGGCGCTAGGGAGCTAAGGTGGATAAGCAAGGTTGTAAAGATACGTTTTTAAATGACGACGGAATTTTGTAATATTTTCAACTGATCTAACACTAAGAGGAAGCATATTCCAAAGAGTTGGTGCAGCAACAGAAAAAGCCCTAGTTCCAATGTTAGTGTTGGCTCTAGGAACAAAAAGTAGGTCAGAACTAGATGATCGAAGCTGGATAGATTTTCTTACAGGAGTAAGCAATAAATGCAAATAAGATGGTTGCTTATTGGACAGTGCCTGATATGTAATGGTACAGATCTTAAAAATTATACGATATCGTACAGGAAGCCAATGTAAAGACTTCAAAAATGGCACAGAGCGAGAAAAACGAGGAGATCTTGTAACTACTCTTGCTAGACAATTTTGGACACGCTGAAGTTTTGTTATATCCTTGCTAGCGATATTATAAAGGAGGGAATTGCAATAGTCAATTCTGCTGCTAACAAGCGCTGTTGCAATAGTCTTAGCAACAGAAAATGACATATACCGGCGAATACGGCGAAGATCACGAATATGATAAAAACAGCAGCGACATGTTTGAGATATATGTTGTCGGAAATTGAAGTTTCTATCGAAGATTACTCCTAGATTACGCACCGAGGTTGCTGGCGTGATGTACTGATTCAAAATACGCGTAGGGAAAAAACCATCCAGTTTACAACACTGCATTCGAGTACCAATAATGATCAATTCAGTTTTATTTGCATTTAATTTCAACTTGCTGTCAGTCATCCAATGGAAGATATCTTGAAGGCAATCACTAAGTTGGTTAAGGGAGCGATTTGTATCCGGGGTAGCCAACGAAATGTAAATCTGAGTGTCATCAGCATAAAGATGATGATCTAAGTTATGTTTTTGTATAACAGAGCTTAGTGGCGTGGTGTAAAGAGTAAAAAGCAAAGGCCCAAGAACAGAACCCTGGGGAACACCAAATAAAGCCGGCAGTGCAGCTGAAAAGCAGTTCCCAATCTTTATAGTTTGGTATCTATCAGTTAGATACGAAGAAAACCAGCTTAGAGCTGTGCCAGATATGCCGTACCACTTTAATAGGCGTTCAATGAGAATGCTGTGATCAATCGTGTCAAACGCGGCAGAGAGATCTAGTAAGGTAAGTGCAGTCACTTTACCATTATTAATGTTCAAGTTAATGTCATTATGAACCTTCAAGAGGGAAGTCTCTGTTGAATGAAACTGTCTATATGCTGATTGTGACACATTAGTTAACACATTTGTGCTAATGTGAGACCTTAGACGACTTGCTACAACCTTTTCTAGTATTTTGGAAATGAAGCTGAGATTAGAAATAGGTCTATAACTGTTTAGGTCTTGCTTAGGCAGAGATGACTTCTTAAGAAGTGGTGTGACATGGGCGTATTTAAAATCATCAGGAAAACAGCCAGAGCAAAGTGATGCATTTATAATATTTGTTATAGGTCCAATTAGTGTATCGAGACATGCTTTTAGCAGCATAAACTCTTATAGTACTGATTATCTTTGAGAAGCATAACTGAAAAGCACTTCAAGTCAGAATTGTTAAGAGTATTCACAAAATGCACAAGTCTTCACCTGAGCAAAGGAATGCAGAAAATTATTTATGGTGGAAATGCTATTTGAATAACTATACCTTCAGTTTTGTTGTGGGATGGCTATAGGGTCAGACTTTGTCGCTGTATGGCTATCAGGAATATTACTTTAATCAACTCTCACCAATATACCCCAGGGGTCATCATAACTCTCTCAACTTTTTTACACATAATTCACTAATGTTTTATATCTGATACCCTTAATGAAATGCACTAGTTATGAGTGTACCTTGTTTTTAGAATACTGCAGCAGAATCATTCCTTGTGACGACCCTCCATTCAGATCAATGTTACAAGACTCGGTCTGTGAGACACTTCCAATCTTCAGCACAAACATCACTTTACTGCAAGGAACAAACATCACTTTACTGCAAGGAACAAACATAATTTTACTACAAGCAAACACCACAACATAACACCTTACCCAACATTACATACTTTACTGCAAGGAAACACACCACAACATAACACACCTTACCCAACATTACACACTTTACTGCAAGGAAACACACCACAACATAACACATCTTACCCGACATTACATACTTTATTGCAAGGAAACACAGCATAACACATCTTACCCAACTTTACACAATTTACTATACGGAAACACACCACAACATAACACATCTTGCACAACATTACACTTTACTGCAAGGAAACACACCACACCATAACACACCTTACCCAACATTACACATTTTACTGCAAGGAAACACTCCACAACATAACACACCTTACCCAACATTACACACATTACTGCAAGGAAACACACCACAACATAACACACCTTACTCAACATTACACACTTTACTTCAAGGAAACACACCACAGCATAACACACCTTACCCAACATTACACTTTACTGCAAGGAAACACAGTGACATAACACACCTTACCCAACATTACACTTTACTGCAAGGAAACACAGTGACATAACACACCTTACCCAACATTACACACTTTACTGCAAGGAAACACACCACAACATAACACATCTTGCACAACATTACACACTTTACTACAATGAAACACACCACAGCATAACAGACCTTACCCAACTTTACACATTTTACTCAACATTACAAACTTTACTCAACACACTTTACTAAGCATTACACACCTTACCCAACATTATACTTTACTCAACATACTTTACTAAGCAGACCTGCCTACCCCAAAAACTTCCTGTCAGTAATCCATCTTCCCATTTACACAGATTTTCAGGAATATAGGCTTGCGTCAGTAATAGATCAGAACCGTGTCAGATAGTGTCACGAAAAGAACACCACTGACACTGTCAGTAATACTTTGATACTGTCACTATGACGACAGTTGTACCCGAAACATAATTGTCTCTAATAATCTATGAGGTGTTTTGAAGTGTCTAGTTAACAAGGTAAGGTAGATGTTCATAACCAGCATTGATGGAAATCAAACGTGAAGAAGCGTAACGGTAACGTAAATGAGTGTATCCACATTGTAATTCTGATTTTATGTAAATTTAAAAAACAGCATGCTGACTACAAAAACTTGACAAATTATAACAATGCATCACATCATTATTTACTTGTGGTGTCATTAGGATTAATATTAGTAGCCGGTATACCTAGGGCCAGGCTATAAACTACACAGTATACTATAGTAGCTTGACTAGATCAAAGACAGTCATGCTGAGGGACGGCAAAACCATTACGTTACGCTAGTCGTCGACATCGTCTAGACTCTAGTATATAAAATTATAAGCCTATCCCTGTATAATAGGCTGTAAATGATAGACTAAACTCAATAAATACACTAACTTAGTCTTAGGACAGTCAGTTGGCCTAACACTACAAGTACAACACCCACTACTCTGTCACTAGTACTAGTCTAACGACGTAGTCAGTACCTGCAATTATCCCGGCCACCACTGGCACCAGTGACCATGTGAAATAGGAAAATAAATGTCGCGTATCCGGCAATATGAGGAAAGGAGATGAGGGAAGGTGATTGGAGGGGAAGAAATTGGAAAATCGACAACAGAAAACGTGACAAGCGTGAAGGTGACAGGGAAGAAAGTGACCGTAGAGAAGGAGGGAAGGAAGATGGAACGGGAGAGGAGAGAGGAAAATGAGATGGGACGAAAGAAGAAGGGACGAAAGGAAGTGAGAGCAAATGTGATAGAAGAGAAGTCGATAAAAGGGATGCTGACAGGAGGAAAGGTGACAAGTGAAAAAGCGACAGGAAAGAATGGATCGGAAGAGAATGTGACAGGAGAGAAGACGACAGGGGGGAAAGACAACAACCAGACAGATGCAAACCAAAGAAGGAGCTATTCTAAGGCAGTGATTGAGGGGGCAATGAGGAAAGAGAGGGTGTTTATGGGCGACTCCATTATGAGAAAGACGGACAAGACACTGAGCGAGGGGAAGGACGTCGTTGTTTGTTTACCGGGGGCTAGGATTGAACATGTAACTGACAGGGTAGAGAAGGTATTGGGACATGGCAAGGGGGGTCTATACTGGTACATGTAGGAACAAATAATGCAGACAGGGAGGGAACAACTGCGATAGTACAGAAGTATAGACAGTTAGTGAGGAAGCTAAAGAAGACGAGAGTTGAACATGTTATTTTGTTAGGAATTTTGCCAGTAATGAGAGGAAGGGGGGCAATGTATAGAAACTGCAATAGGATGGCGATCAATGCACTAGCTGAGCAGATGTGTGAAGAAGAGGGGCTGGGATTCACAGATTTATGGGGATACTTTGTTGGGAGGGAAGATATGTACATGAGAGATGGCCTCCATCTTAGTGGAAAGGGGGCAGCAGTTTTCTCAGAGAACCTGCTGCAATCTGTTGACAGTGGGACAGGTTGCATCTATTTAAACTAGATTCGCAGGGGGGACTCACAGAAAAGCCTGCAAATGGAGGCATAGATAAAGACAGCACAAATAAATCAGCAAATAACAGTCTGGAAAACTCTTCTGAAGCTGGATATAAATGTGTTTGTTTAAATGCAAGGAGTACAGTAAACAAAAGAAATGAACTAAACATTATGGTAGAAGATATTGACCCTCATATAATAGGTATAACCGAATCCTGGACCACCACCGATATATCAGATGCTGAATTGGGACTGACAGGATATGTAATGTTTAGAAAAGATAGAATAGAAAGAAAGGGAGGTGGAGTTATTTTATATATTAAAGAATCTATTCAGGCTTATGAAATAAAATTAGAAAGAGAAGCAGATTGCGAAGAAGCTGTTTGGTGTAACATAGTTACAGGAAACTCAACGTTAACAGTTGGGTTAGTTTATCGAAGTCCAAACATAAGCATAGAAGAGAATGAAAAAATACAAAACGCTATAAGGGAAGTAAGCAAACGGGACTGTATTATTATGGGGGATTTTAACCATGGGCATATACAATGGAAATCTCTACAGAGTATGGGGAGAGAGGATCACAAGTTTTTAGTTTTAGTTCAAGATACATTCCTTTCTCAACATGTGCTAGAACCAACCAGGGGTGAGAATGTGTTAGACATAGTTTTGTCTTCACAGCATGAATTACCGGTAGTTGACAATGTCAAGATATGTGAGCCACTGGGGAGTAGCGATCACAACCAGATACATTTTACCATCAAAGTAAAATCAGAAAGGAATAATAAAAAGCAGTATAGGAGAAATTTCCACAAAAGAAGGTATAAGCACATGAGGAAATATTTAGCAAAGATAGACTGGAATAAGACACTGAAAAATAAGACGGCAACAGAATGCTGGAATATATTAAAGAGTGAAATTAAGTGCATAGTCGATAAATTTGTACCCTTCAAAAAACAAGGAAAACGGTCCAAAAAGAAACACTTATCGAAAGAAGCCATTAGAAGAATTAAGTATAAACAAATGATGTGGAAGTCATATAGATGTACTGGAAATTATGAAGACTACAACAGTTATAAAGAAGCACTTAACCAAGCTACAGCTGAAATTAGAAATTCAAAGAGAAGCTATGAACAACAATTAGCTAGTAATATAAAACATGACAGCAAGAGTTTTTATGCGTATGTTCGAAGCAAACAGAAAGTTCAAGATAAGGTCGGTCCTCTAGAAGATAGTGCTGGAAATATAATATCAGAGGGATTCTTAATGGCAGAAGACCTGAATGAGTACTTTAGTTCAGTGTTTACCAGGGAAGATATTACTTCACTGCCAATACCAGAGGCTAAGTTCAAGGGGGCAGATTCAGACTATTTAGGACAATTAATTGCAACCCCCGAAATGGTAGCTAAGAAAATAAGGGCTATGAAGGATAATAAATCACCTGGAGTGGATGGTATTCCACCCAAACTACTACTGGAAATTGTAGAACAAATTAGCATACCGCTTGCAACAGTTTTCAACTTGTCATTAGAAAAGGGAGTGGTTCCTTTAGAATGGAAAGAAGCAAACATTATACCGTTATTCAAAAAAGGTTCGAGAAACAAGTCAGAGAACTATAGACCAGTGAGTTTAACATCAGTGATTTGTAAATTATTAGAAAGACTAATTAAAGATCACATGGTGGATTTTCTTGTTAAACAAAATTTGATAAACCCATCTCAACATGGTTTTTTTAAAGCGAGGTCATGCTTAACAAATATGTTATGTTTTTTGGAAGACATCACTAAGTGGGTAGATGAGGGATCACCAGTAGATATCGTCTACTTAGATTTTCAAAAAGCTTTCGACAAAGTACCACATCAAAGATTACTGCATAAACTAAAGGCCCATGGCATAGGAAATGGTATAATAAACTGGATAGAACAATGGCTGATTGACAGAAGACAACGTGTAGTAGTTGATGGGGAGGCTTCAAACTGGAAATCGGTATTGAGTGCGGTACCACAGGGATGAGTATTAGGTCCTATATTATTCTTAATATATATCAACGATTTGGATGATGAAATAACAAGCAAGGTGTTGAAATTTGCGGATGATACAAAAGTGTTTAGAAGAATTAAAAGTGATGGAGATAGACAGCATTTACAAGATGATCTTGACAGGTTGATCAAATGGTCTGAAAAGTGGCAAATGCTGTTCAATTTTGGGAAATGTAAATGTCTCCACACAGGACATGGGAACGAAGAAGTAGAATATACAATGGGGGGTACTGTACTAAGTACTACTGTAAAAGAAAAGGACTTAGGGTTAACCATTAGTGCTGATATGAAGGTTTCAGAGCAGTGCGGAATTGCAGCTTCAAAGGGAATTCAAATCCTTGGATTAATTAGGCGAAACATAACGTATAAGGAAAAAGAGCTAATAATACTGCTGTACAAAACAATAGTGAGGCCTCATTTAGAATATTGTATTCAAGCTTGGAGGCCATATCGCAGGAAGAACATAGATATGCTAGAAAGAGTGCAGAGGAGAACAACTAAAATTATACAAAATCTGAGGGATCTTAGTTACGAAATACGCCTAAAAAAATGCGGTTTAACAACACTAGAGACCAGGAGATTGAGAGGAGATCAGATAGAAGTGTTTAAAATATTGAAGGGTTATGAAAATATTGATAGAAATATGTTTTTCTCAGTTAAGAAAGATAGAAGGACTAGAGGACACGAACTTGCATTAGCAAAGGAGCAGAGTAGATTGGATATAAGAAAGTTTTCATTTTCACAAAGGACTATAAATGAATGGAACAGATTACCTGCTGATTGTGTGGATGCTAGTAGCGTGAATGTTTAAAAATAAAATTGACACATACCTCAGACGGGCGGGATAAACATAGATAAAAGGGTCGGACTCTCGATAAGCCAAAGGGCTTCCTTGTCCACCTGCCACCTAGAGTTAATTCTCTGGGTGGCAATCTTGTTAAATCTTGTTAATATGTAAAGCCGACCCCCTTCTTTAAACATGACAATATGGGCCTTGTCTGCGTGCATGCTATTATAAACGTTAGCAGTACACGTTTCTTCTTGGCTGGTAGTGGTGCCGTTTCGATCACCGGCATCATTTCGTGCCGCGTGAGTCGTAACTTCGTTTTGTTTGAGCGCCATGAGCGCGGAAATGCGAATTTGTCACAACGCTGTTTCCTATTGGTCAGATTACGACCAGAAGCAACGAATGAAAAACCACATCACAACAAGCAGCGTATATATGCTGCCACCTGTTGAATAAAGTGAAGCTAAATTTTAGGAGTACAGAAGTGATTGACGCTCATTGGGACAACGAAAGAATCCGTAATATTTTCATCCCTCGCCGTAATACCGTAATTTTAGGTGTATTTCCGGAATGGTAGGCAGGTCTGACTAAGCATTACATATCTTACCCAACATTACATGCTTTACTCAACATTACACTTTACACAACATTATACACTTAGTCAACATTACACACCTTCCCCAAATTTACATACTTCACCGAACATTATACACTTCTCTAAACATTACACACCTTACCCAAACTTACATACTTCACCGAACATTATACACTTCTCTAAACATTACACACCTTACCCAAACTTACATATCTTACCAACATTACCCAAACTTACATATCTTACCAACATTACACACCTTACCCAAACTTACATATCTTACCAACATTACACACCTTACCCAAACTTACATATCTTACCAACATTACACACCTTACCCAAACTTACATATCTTACCAACATTACACACCTTACCCAAACTTACATATCTTACCAACATTACACACTTTACTTAAAATTACATTGACAACAATAAATCTGAATCATCCAGTAAGCATTCATAATGGCATTGCCTGGATTTTCCCAGCAAATGCAGATGTATTCCAGATAAAATAATAACAACAACTTGAATTGTAAAACAGAGATTTCAATGGATCATTATCAATATTAGGAACCATCAAATTTATGACACAAAATGTAGAAATCTGCGGATCCACATAGCACATCATCACGTGTAATAATCATAAGCTCATGACAGTTTATTTTAGGATACCCAGTGTTTCCCTGAGAAAAAAGGCAGTATATGACCCCCCTGAGATCCCACTGCCTCAGATGAATTAAACAAAATCTCAATCTACAAACCACCCCAATTGGTCTGCTAGATTTCAGCACCATACATGCAAAACTGACGGAGATAAGTGCCATTTTAAAAATGTGACCCCCAAGATCCCCACCTCAGACGAAATTTGAAAAAAATCTAATCTGTGAACAACCCCGAGCATACTAGATCACGTCCATAATTTCAGCCCCATACATGCAAAACTAACAGAGAAATGGGTCCACAGACAAACAAATCAACAGACATAGAACCGGATTGTTTTATAATACAGATGATGCAGTAAAGACAAAACACTGACCTGGCTCTAGTAAGGTCCAGTTCGGCAGTGACCGCCTGCCTCAGACCACAGCCGTTGAAGTAAAGATTCTTGCCATGAGACAGGGGGAGTAGGGCACCACACCCCAACCCCACGCTGCCCCCAGACACACGCACCCACCTACTGGGGGAAATGTCCTCCTCAAAGCTGTCTGTCATGTGACTCAGCAGCTGCGATCTGATTGGTTCACACGTCTCTCCTGCAACAGTGGTTTGTAACAGCAAAATCTTGGTTAGAATTAGAATTACATACAGTTATAGATCTTAACCCAAACTCTGAAATCAGCATTTAAAAAAACACGTAAACCTTGTATAACTTATTTCCTTTGGCAATCGAAAGACCGAATAAATGACTGTTTTCCTCTTAACCTTTCTATTATGTTTTATAAATGAAGGTATTAGAGAAAATTAGAGAAAATTGTACAACATTAAGTGCTGGTTGCGTAAGTTTGCAAAGACTCAAAAATATGTGAAGCATTACGTGGGGGTGGTGTGTTGGTTATCACCACGAATTGCCGGAAAAATATTGCTACAGTTGCATCACTTAGTGAGTGAAATATGTTTATGCAAAATTATGCCACTTGTAATTTTATATCATCAAAATTGCATGTTCCACACCACGTATCGGTGGGAGGCGTATTTCGAAACAATGCTAAATACATCATTTTTTGGAGTTTGTAAACTTATGAAATAATCCCTAAATTTATTGAAATTATATTAACAAAGTAATACATACGAGAGGCTTCAAACTGAGACTGATCAACTTACCAACGTATGACGGATCACACACACATTTTCCGTGGACGCAATCGCCGCGACCTTGACACTGCTTGGGACACGCCTCGCCAATGTAGATGTCATCAATGGCCCAGTCGGGCACCTCGCTGTCACTCGGTTCTCGCTGCACCCACCGGAATCTTGTTGTACTGAAATGTATCACTTGTTTATTTGATCACCAATAAAAATGGTTTGGTCTGGTTTGTGTGTGAATAAAATTAGTATAAAATATATTAGTGTCTAGGGTAAAAAAACAATTTGCTTACACGTGACAAAAATATACAGTGCCAAAAAAGCCTAGTCTGAGTTGAGATATGACATTCAGACAATTATAACCCTAAAAGTTAGTGGAGTTGGGTTTAAAATAGTCTCACATCACCAAAAAACATACTTGTACATATGTAGAGAAAAAGTTAGGGAAGATTTATAATGAGAGACTAGAAAACAGAAGAGGGTGGCAAAAGGGGAAGAGGACTGTTGAAACAAAGTGTTAAGAGAGATCTTGAAAGGATGTGGTGAACAGCAATGAACACGGAATGGTCTTCTAAATTTGCAGTCTAACAAACATTATGCATTTAGCATTGATTACCCCTGTCCCTTCAATGTGTGGTGTGGCACTACCGATTTTACAATCCTAGATGGCTATTAACATCAACTTGCACTAACATGTTTCACTTGACAGGTGGCACCATCGTAACAATTTATTTCCTCCACAATAAGTTGTGATGACCAACCCACCCCCGATGAAATGCTTAACATATTTTGGGACTTGTAAACATATACGACAACCCGTAAGAGTAGCAGAGGCTTACGAGAGGTGGAGCCTCGCCAAGAGTGAAGAACAAATAACTTGATCATAATAATTCTGATCCTTCATATAGCGCTTTTCATATAAATAATCACTTGTGAGACTAGCACCGCAGATTGCTCTGTCCAATCGTTTTCATTTACACTGTCACTTTGAGAAGAATGATGATGTCATGCGCTGATTATAGAACACTTGTGTGTATGGGTGATGTCGCCCCTCACAAGGGATTGAGGGGCAGAGGATGTGGGAGAGGTGAGACTGACCTTGAGAAGACCTTGGGGGGTAGCATGAGACTGACCCGTGTCCAGTGGGGGTGAGAGTTGGCCGTGTAGACGCTGCCCTGTCGGACCTGGTATGGTCGACACTGCATGTCCACGCCATGCCCGTTGATGTGGCACTGCGGGAACACTAGTTCCCAGACGTCCACCAAGGGGTCCTTGTTATACTGCAGCTCCACCTGGTGGTCGACGGTGCAACGGAATGGGTCAAGGCCGCATCCCACCATGATCTGTACATAAACACTACCGTCAGTGATCCAACCCACCATGATTTGTGCATGAACGCTACCGTTAATGATCCAACCCATCATGACCTGTACATGAACACTACCGACAATGATTCAAACCATCATGATCTGTGCACAAACACTACCGTCAATGATCCAACCCACCATGATCCGTGGACAAACACTACCGTTAATGATCCAACCCACCATGATCTGTGCACAAACATTGCAACATTTGTAGTCAGAGCTGATTTATGACCTCATTTTATTCCAGTCAATCGATAAAATAATATTTTCAAAAGTTCATCGAAATGTGCAATATCATGCTTACGCCATCTTGCAAGCATAATTGAGTCTGGTTTGTGTGGATTGTTTTTATTGGATTACATTTACATTGAATTTCGAAACAGATTTACTTCTCAAGAAATAGGAGAGTTGTTGAGGTACAAACAATTCAAGGAGCTCCTGGGATTGTTCAAGGAGCTTTCTTGATGATTCAAAGAGCACTCTCAGTGAATTAAGGACTTCATTGAGTGATTCAAGAATTCCCAATGTGAATCAAAGAGCTCCCTGATTGTTTCAAGGAGCTCCTTTGATGGTTTCGAGGGTCTCCCACAATGATTGCAGGAGCTCTCTGGATGATTCAATTAGTTCATTGGATAACTCAAAGAGCTTCTTGGTTGATTCCCTGGATTTTTTCAGGATGTCTTGTGTAATTCAAGGAGCTCCCTGGGTTATCCAAGGAGCTCGCTGGAATCAAACAAATACCCCTCACGGAGACAAATCACCTTGAACTGTAGCATGTGTCCACTCTGTACAATGAGCTGGCGGGTAGTGACCCCCCGGGAGTGACCCCCCTGGCGGTCCCACGCCAGGGCTGTGTTCTTGCGCTGACACACAACGCTGCGGACCGCACCATTGGGATGAGACTCCCACTGTTCCTCGCCTAGTTTCCCGTCAAAGTTCTCATACAGCTCACTGGGGTTGATCTTGGAGCCCCCAATGTAGACATCGTCCAGCGTCCACCCCACGTGGTGCTGGGTGTCTGTCTCCAGTGCCTGCCACCATCTCACCCTCGTACTGTTCGTACGTGCCCCCCTGGGTAGGGGGATGTAGTCTCGCTGGGGGGTGCTCCAGTACGCGCTGTAATCCAGCACATGCATCATGTGCCATGTGATACCTGAGGGACGAGACCGTAATTGTAATGATGTCTTAGTAAAATTATATCTGCTGGATAAGGTGATCATATTGTTTGGATCACATCTGAGTATAAATGTCAGTCTATGAGTGCAGTCTCACATATAAATAATTAATTAGATTTTCTAAAATTATTACCTTATTATATTCTAAAACATAAATATAAACAAAACATTAAGTACACAGAAATAACTATCACAGCCATCACAGTCACCATATTCTATAAACAGTTTAGCTGATGAGATAAGCTATTAAAACAATGCATTATCAGATGTCATTCCTTTACAGTACATGTACAGTAAACTTCATTGTCGGGACAGAAAGACTATATGGATTAGTGGATTATTGTAGAGGGCCGAGTAAATATTCTCACTTGTTTCACTGAAGTATATATATTTTAATGTGCTAACTTTGCAAAGTTAGCATAGTAACTATATCACTTGAGGTGCCGATGTCCACTCGCCTCCTTCTGTGACCATTCACTTCCCTCAACCACTGCATTTTCATTTAATAATTGGTCATGTATTTCAGACAATGTAACAATAGTTATTTAGATTTATTTACTTGACATGCTCTTCTTTCTAAGAGGGCCTTTCTCTGACCTAAGTGAAGTGTGTGGTGATCTCCAGATGGTGCCATAATGGTGACAATTGATGCCCTTGGCTTGCTGCACCATGGGTCGGTGTAAACTAGTTGACAATATAAGTGAAGTGTGTGGTGATCTCCAGATGGTGCCATAATGGTGACAATTGATGCCCTTGGCTTGTTACACCATGGGTCGGTGTAAACTAGTTGACAATATAAGTGAAGTGTGTGGTGATCTCCAGATGGTGCCATAATGGTGACAATTGATGCCCTTGGCTTGTTACACCATGGGTCGGTGTAAACTAGTTGACAATATAAGTGAAGTGTGTGGTGATCTCCAGATGGTGCCATAATGGTGACAATTGATGCCCTTGGCTTGTTACACCATGGGTCGGTGTAAACTAGTTGACAATATAAGTGAAGTGTGTGGTGATCTCCAGATGGTGCCATAATGGTGACAATTGATGCCCTTGGCTTGTTGCTCCATGGGTTGGTGTAAACTAGTTGACAATATAAGTGAAATGTGTGGTGATCTCCAGATGGTGCCTTAATGGTGACAATTGATGCCCTTGGCTTGTTGCTTCATGGGTCGGTGTAGACTAGTTGACAATATAAGTGAAGTGTGTGGTGATCTCCAGATGGTGCCATAATGGTGACAATTGATGCCCTTGGCTTGCTGCACCATGGGTCGGTGTAAACTAGTTGACAATATAAGTGAAGTGTGTGGTGATCTCCAGATGGTGCCATAATGGTGACAATTGATGCCCTTGGCTTGCTGCACCATGGGTCGGTGTAAACTAGTTGACAATATAGGTGAAGTGTGTGGTGGTCTCCATATGGTGCCATAATGGTGACAATTGATGCCCTTGGCTTGCTGCACCATGGGTCGGTGTAAACTAGTTGACAATATAAGTGAAGTGTGTGGTGATCTCCATATGGTGCCATAATGGTGACAATTGATGCCCTTGGCTTGTTGCTCCATGGGTGGGTGTAAACTAGTTGACAATATAAGTGAAGTGTGTGGTGATCTCCATATGGTGCCATAATGGTGACAATTGATGCCCTTGGCTTGCTGCACCATGGGTCGGTGTAAACTAGTTGACAATATAAGTGAAGTGTGTGGTGATCTCAAGATGGTGCCATAATGGTGACAATTGATGCCCTTGGCTTGTTGCTCCATGGGTCGGTGTAAACTAGTTGACAATATAAGTGAAGTGTGTGGTGATCTCCATATGGTGCCATAATGGTGACAATTGATGCCCTTGGCTTGCTGCACCATGGGTCGGTGTAAACTAGTTGACAATATAAGTGAAGTGTGTGGTGATCTCCAGATGGTGCCATAATGGTGACAATTGATGCCCTTGGCTTGTTGCTCCATGGGTGGGTGTAAACTAGTTGACAATATAAGTGAAGTGTGTGGTGATCTCCAGATGGTGCTATAATGGTGATAATTGATGCCCTTGGCTTGTTGCTTCATGGGTCGGTGTAAACTAGTTGACAATATAAGTGAAATGTGTGTGGTGGTCTCCAGATGGTGCCATAATGGTGATAATTGATGCCCTTGGCTTGTTGCTCCAT
Source organism: Escarpia spicata (assembly GCA_963995525.1). Classification (NCBI taxonomy): domain Eukaryota; kingdom Metazoa; phylum Annelida; class Polychaeta; order Sabellida; family Siboglinidae; genus Escarpia; species Escarpia spicata. Next base: position 46,493,305 of record OZ023205.1, on the reverse strand, counting down.
GGGTCGGTGTAAACTAGTTGACAATATAAGTGAAATGTGTGGTGATCTCCAGATGGTGCCATAATGGTGACAATTGATGCCCTTGGCTTGTTGCACCATGGGTGGGTGTAAACTAGTTGACAATATAAGTGAAGTGTGTGGTGATCTCCAGATGGTGCCATAATGGTGACAATTGATGCCCTTGGCTTGTTGCACCATGGGTGGGTGTAAACTAGTTGACAATATAAGTGAAGTGTGTGGTGATCTCCAGATGGTGCCATAATGGTGACAATTGATGCCCTTGGCTTGTTGCTCCATGGGTGGGTGTAAACTAGTTGACAATATAAGTGAAATGTGTGGTGATCTCCAGATGGTGCCATAATGGTGACAATTGATGCCCTTGGCTTGTTGCACCATGGGTGGGTGTAAACTAGTTGACAATATAAGTGAAGTGTGTGGTGATCTCCAGATGGTGCCATAATGGTGACAATTGATGCCCTTGGCTTATTACACCATGGGTCGGTGTAAACTAGTTGACAATATAAGTGAAGTGTGTGGTGGTCTCCAGATGGTGCCATAATGGTGATAATTGATGCCCTTGGCTTGTTGCTCCATGGGTGGGTGTAAACTAGTTGACAATATAAGTGAAGTGTGTGGTGGTCTCCAGATGGTGCTATAATGGTGACAATTGATGCCCTTGGCTTGTTACACCATGGGTCGGTGTAAACTAGTTGACAATATAAGTGAAGTGTGTGGTGATCTCCAGATGGTGCCATAATGGTGATAATTGATGCCCTTGGCTTGTTGCTCCATGGGTGGGTGTAAACTAGTTGACAATATAAGTGAAGTGTGTGGTGGTCTCCATATGGTGCCATAATGGTGATAATTGATGCCCTTGGCTTGTTGCTCCATGGGTGGGTGTAAACTAGTTGACAATATAAGTGAAGTGTGTGGTGATCTCCATATGGTGCCATAATGGTGATAATTGATGCCCTTGGCTTGTTGCTCCATGGGTCAGTGTAAACTAGTTGACAATATAAGTGAAGTGTGTGGTGATCTCCATATGGTGCCATAATGGTGATAATTGATGCCCTTGGCTTGTTGCTCCATGGGTCGGTGTAAACTAGTTGACAATATAAGTGAAGTGTGTGGTGATCTCCATATGGTGCCATAATGGTGATAATTGATGCCCTTGGCTTGTTGCTCCATGGGTCAGTGTAAACTAGTTGACAATATAAGTGAAGTGTGTGGTGATCTCCATATGGTGCCATAATGGTGATAATTGATGCCCTTGGCTTGTTGCTCCATGGGTCGGTGTAAACTAGTTGACAATATAAGTGAAGTGTGTGGTGATCTCCATATGGTGCCATAATGGTGATAATTGATGCCCTTGGCTTGTTGCTCCATGGGTCGGTGTAAACTAGTTGACAATATAAGTGAAGTGTGTGGTGATCTCCAGATGGTGCCATAATGGTGACAATTGATGCCCTTGGCTTGTTACACCATGGGTCGGTGTAAACTAGTTGACAATATAAGTGAAGTGTGTGGTGATCTCCAGATGGTGCCATAATGGTGATAATTGATGCCCTTGGCTTGTTGCTCCATGGGTGGGTGTAAACTAGTTGACAATATAAGTGAAGTGTGTGGTGATCTCCATATGGTGCCATAATGGTGATAATTGATGCCCTTGGCTTGTTGCTCCATGGGTGGGTGTAATCTAGTTGACAATATAAGTGAAGTGTGTGGTGATCTCCAGATGGTGCCATAATGGTGATAATTGATGCCCTTGGCTTGTTGCTCCATGGGTGGGTGTAAACTAGTTGACAATATAAGTGAAGTGTGTGGTGATCTCCAGATGGCGCCATAATGGTGACAATTGATGCCCTTGGCTTGTTGCTCCATGGGTGGGTGTAAACTAGTTGACAATATAAGTGAAGTGTGTGGTGGTCTCCAGATGGTGCCATAATGGTGACAATTGATGCCCTTGGCTTGTTGCTCCATGGGTGGGTGTAAACTAGTTGACAATATAAGTGAAGTGTGTGGTGATCTCCATATGGTGCCATAATGGTGATAATTGATGCCCTTGGCTTGTTGCTCCATGGGTGGGTGTAAACTAGTTGACAATATAAGTGAAGTGTGTGGTGATCTCCAGATGGTGCCATAATGGTGACAATTGATGCCCTTGGCTTGTTGCTCCATGGGTGGGTGTAAACTAGTTGACAATATAAGTGAAGTGTGTGGTGATCTCCATATGGTGCCATAATGGTGATAATTGATGCCCTTGGCTTGTTGCTCCATGGGTGGGTGTAAACTAGTTGACAATATAAGTGAAGTGTGTGGTGATCTCCAGATGGTGCCATAATGGTGATAATTGATGCCCTTGGCTTGTTGCTCCATGGGTGGGTGTAGACTAGTTGACAATATAAGTGAAGTGTGTGGTGGTCTCCAGATGGTGCCATAATGGTGATGTTTGATGCCCTTGGCGTGTTGCTCCATGGGTGGGTGTAGACTAGTTGCACAACAATATGTTCACTCACCAGCATCAGTGGAGTATTGCAGAACTACACTCTCGTTTCTAGACCTCGGTGTGCCACATTCCTTCTTGGTTGATGGACCTCCAATCATGGCGTAGTACTGCACAAACCTGGCCAGAGGATGACATTGCAAGGTCATTAATACAAGGTTCTTATACAGAACAATCACAGCAGGAGCTTCAAAGCTGCCTGCTCAGTTGATTTGGCCCATTTCAAATCAGATTCGTTGATATCAAATTTGTAATGTATGAATAATTTAAGTTACATTGTGTAGTTTTTTCAATGATTTTACATGTCATAATATTTCTCATATGAGATGAGGCGACACCAATTTGATTATTCAGATTAAGGACCTGCCGACGTTGTTTTTGACAAAACAGAAATAAAAATAAAATTGCAATTTTGAACTTTTATTTCATCTTCGGTCTACGATCCAACGAATCCGCAAAAGTCCAACTTGTCATTAATTGATCTAAGCCATGGCTGAACCAGACGCTGCAGTGTGGTTTTGTATCAAGAAAGTGAAGTTTGGCGCTGTTCCCAAAAGGAAGTAACAAAATTTAAATTGTCCAACACGATCAACAATGTCATTTCCCGTGTTTGTAGCGACACCGCTCTGACATCGAAAGTATGTGTTGGCGTCGAATGCGAATGACAACATTAATGCCACCGAAATGAAGCGAAAAGGCAACCGAAAGGCTGACATTTTAGACACAATGCAAAATAGCAATACAGAAAATAAACTGCCAACTCGCAACACAGTGCGCATGTTTAATGCGCTACTCATTCTGTCTACATGCAACAATCTAACATCGGATTTTGGCCAATCAAGTTAACACGCTGGGAAAACGTGTTTCTAGACATTCTCTTCAGTGTCAGCATCGCATTGCATTACTTCGGAATAGAATAATGTAGTTATATTTGGAGGTACGACAATCAAATCCTAATTATGACAGTTAAATTAATATTACCACAGCAAGATATATCCTGCCTCTAATCTACACGTTTATGGCTGTGATGTTAACACACCATAATGGTATCTGCCAAGTCTTGTTATCAGTACTTGTTATTCTAATTTCTAATAGTCTTCAACTTTTATTAAACTTTCATAACAGTACGTGTCTAGTAAGTTTTGATACAAGGCTAAATAATTTATTGAGCAACGTACTGTATGGCTCACATGACAATTCATGTATTTACAAAAACACCTTTCTCGTTCAATTACTTTTATTTTTATTTCCCCCCTCTTCCCTAACAAAAATATCTAAAAAAAACGTAATCCTAACAATCAAATTGGTGTGGCCTGAGCTGCAAAAATTACTTTAGTGTAGCCACTAGTCTTAAATTTGATTTTTTTTGCATTTTGGGATTGCATCATTTTCCAATAGATTAACATGTTGTGCATTCCCAATAAGTTGCATTTTTCAAAATTCTGATTACAAATTCCTATAATCAGATGATGCATCCCTGCCCGTGCCGCTTTACGTATGCCATTCTTATGTAGTTTTGGCCGTTTTCTTAAAACAATATTTTTGACCATTTGTGAAAACGTAAAACAAATTATTTTGGAAAAACTACACAAGATAGAGAATTGAAATTTTCACCAGACAATCAATTAGGGAATTAAAAAAAAAATCTTCACCTAAATGGAATAATTTACTATGGTTATAAAACACGTGAAGTCAGAGCCCCAAACCACATTATTGCACAAAGTAACATTCCAACAAACAAGTTACTGCAATAGTATGATTGTATTCGCTATCACTTACACTGAATAATTTTTCCCGTGGGGGCATATGTCCATAGGCACATAAATCGCTGTTGCCATGGCAACAATTATGCAAATTAGCCAATTTTTTTATATGTTCAATAACCTTTACCCAGCTAATACAATCCTAAAATTTTATGAAGATATGATGAATTTTCATCAAAATATGGCCCGTAGTTACATTAAGACCAGTGGCTACCCTTCGGAAAGCTCTAAAAATAATTTATTTTAATTTTATGAAAGCTGCATTGCTGATAAGAATTCTACTATTAATGGTCCAATTAAAAATTAATTATATTAAAAATATTATTGTATATAGTTATAATTTATATGTTGCATGAATTGTGACTCAAGACAAAACCTACCTTGCATTGCGAAGGTCAAGATCAGTAGTGATGGCCTGGCGCTGACCGTGTCCACTGAAGTGTAGAGCTTGACCCTCAACCAGGGTGCGACATCCTAACCCCACTTGACCCCCTTGCACCAGACTCCACTGGTCAGTGTCAGACCGGCCTGGCTCAAATGTGTCCTTCAAATATATCTGGACAACCAAACAAAGTAAAAAATTTATTGCCTTTTTAAAGTTTCATCAACTGTCATCAACTCACATTTAGAAAGGCTCAACTGCATCCTTCAAAAATGTCTATATAATCAAAATGAAATCACTGATCAATTAACTTATTATTTAAAAATCGCCTAGATAAATTCGGGTCTAGCCAGGCAATATTATATGATTATGAAGCACCACTAACACTAACTACTGTAACCAGAAACTATGAACTCTGAAAAACGTCTGATCAGTGAGGAACCAGGTGGATTCTGCGATCTGATTCGTCAGAAAGGACTTTTTGTAAATTGTCAAGATAGTGGTAATATTTCACCCAGAAAAAACAAATTAAGATATTTACAAATGATGAATCACAAGGGTGAATTATACAAGCAGTGGTGCCATCTGGTGGCAGTAAAAGTCATGTCTCTCCATTGTCAGCACTCTGTCCGGTTGACAAAGACGAGTGATTAGATCGAGATAACACTTTTATATGTACAGGTACCTGTATAGGTGTGAGTTGGTGACAGTTGTGACCACCATATCCCTTGTCACAAATACACAGTGGGTAGTCACAATGACCGTGACCATGACACAAGTCTTGACATGGGGCTCCAATGTAGACATCATCCAGGGCCCAATACTGCTTCTTCGGGTTTGCATCCATAAATTTTAGGGTCTGATACCAACGGAATCGGGTAGCACTGAAATCACAACGAAAATGGTCGATAGAATGTGCTGCAATCTATGGGATTAGGGGAGGCACACAGAAAATAAAATATTCATGAATAGTGCAGTATTGCTCAAAATGCATAAACTTTACGTGCATGTGTGCATGTATGTGTGTGTGAGTGCATGTGTGTGCGTGCATGCGTGTGAGTGCATGCGTGCGAGTGCATGCGTGCGAGTGCATGCGTGCGAGTGCATGCGTGCGAGTGCATGCGTGCGAGTGCATGCGTGCGAGTGCATGCGTGTGAGTGCATGCGTGTGAGTGCATGCGTGTGAGCATGCGTGTGAGTGCATGCGTGCGAGTGCATGCGTGCGAATGCATGCGTGCGAGTGCATGCGTGTGAGTGCATGCGTGTGAGTGCATGCGTGTGAGCATGCGTGTGAGTGCATGCGTGTGAGTGCATGCGTGCGAGTGCATGCGTGCGAGTGCATGCGTGCGAGTGCATGCGTGCGAGTGCATGCGTGTGAGCATGCGTGTGAGTGCATGCGTGCGAGTGCATGCGTGCGAGTGCATGCGTGTGAGTGCATGCGTGTGAGTGCATGCGTGTGAGCATGCGTGTGAGTGCATGCGTGAGTGCATGCGTGTGAGTGCATGTGTGTAAGTCTCAACTGCACACATGAAACTCTTTATATTCATTGCAGAGATTTTGTGTTGCATTCCAAATGGGCTCGTTTCTATCGTATAAATGACTTTGTGATGCCTACTTGACTACAGTTGCATCAATTTACCAGTGATGAAGTCGGGCTGCTTCTGAACTTTCAAGTTTACCAAATCGTATTCTTGGTAAACACAAAGTGATTGGAATGCAGCATTAGTGACAACTTTGACACAAAAGTTAAAATTAGTCCAAACCCTGACAAAAAAACATAAAAATTAAACCGTACCTTGACACAACCGCTCCCTTCAAGAGTAATGTTTCCCTCCGCCACCGACTACTGGAGAAATACAGACTTGGCACCGTCATCTCCCCATTGCATTGTGGGTAGAACGAGAGACACTCCTGAACGAGGTAATGCCATGTCATACCATAGTCTATGGAGTACTGCAGATGTACTGGGGCTATGTCACTATCAGACGACACGTGACACCCGACGCTGATGCTGAACTGTAGGATGTAGTTGTGTTTGATGTGCATGTCAGCCGTCGTCAAAGTTACATCTTCGTCTGTCTCTGCCTCTCCGCTGATGGTGAATGCCGATCCACAGAACGATCCGAGCCTCGCATTGTTGTCCTCAAACCACATGTAACGCCGGATCTGATGGTCGAATCCGTCTCGCATCTCCTCTGGATTGGCAGCCTTGCCAGCGATCAGGATCGTGTCGATCGCCCAATCGCCACTCGATGGACCATCGTGATGCAGCTGCCACCAGCGTATCCTTACACCGTTCTTTTTTGCGTCTGCTGGGACAGCGACGATCTTGAAGCTGCAATAGGACAACGTGTGGTTTATTGGAAGGATTTCGGATCAAAACGTCATAAACGTCAGTTTGGATGACATTTTTGATTCGGCAAAATTTCTGAAATTAATTTTACAAAAAATTGTTTGCTTTTTTCAGTCATTATGTTGTATTCCAAACATTTTGCAATGTCATATGATTTCTTTTACACTCTTAGGATGAACCACAGAAGTGAGCTTTTGTCAGAAACAAAACATGAGTATATCACATTTTGCCATGGGTTTCATCTGTATCAGGCAGTGTCTGACATTGTACAAAAGCTACGTTGTCATTTTGTAATGATTTTGTCTTCTGGATAATGACTAATATGGTAGGCTAACCCATAAAAAGCACATTTCTAATAACAGTAAATTCTGTAAAAATCAAAATGTTGTCAACAATACTGCTTAAAAATTGTTTAAAAAAATTAAAAATTTGGTGACAAATTTTTTAAAAAGAAATTTGGCTAAATCTCTCCTTGTTAAAATGAATAACTAGGGGGTTTACGTGGCATTTCTGTAGTGGTTGTAGAAAAGTTCCACGATCTTGGTCCACTCTGTGCCACCATTGCTCGAGTAATCGATGAGGATGCCGTTGTCACGGTGACGCGGTGGGCTGAGGCAGCCGAACTTGAAGGTGAACTGGATGAAGATGGCGTCACGAAGGTCAAGGTCGGTAGTGATCAGCTGTCGTGTGCAACCCTACAGTGACAGATGGCCACATTGAGATAATCCTTGCATTTGTGTATGTGCGTCGTGATAGCTATTGCAATTGAATATAACACTGTATGTACATGTATTTTATTTGTTGCATCGGTTATATTTGTTTTGTACAATTATTTAATATTATTTATCATAAAGTTTATAAAAAAATTGTTAAGTAAATATTTGCTCAATGAATATAATTTGTGTGAAAAAAATATTGTGTTATGTATTATAGCCATATGTTCTATAGCATAGTTTGTGTTACGAGATTCTGGCTAATGATAATTGTACACAATGTATATGAGTGTTATCATACTGTCTGTTACTTATGAGTACATCTTCGTACATCTTGCAAGGGGTTTAGGGCAGGGACACGTGCACATGTACCTAACGCTTTCCCCTTGTTTAGAATCACAGAATTTCATACCTGTATATAAGATAGTGGGATTCCTCCACCTGCATGTGGTCGGTTCCCCCACCTTTGCTGTCAGTTTTGTGTATTTGTTATGACATGTATAACTAGGTAACAACATTGTATATTATTGTAGTTATGTAATCTAGTTATACATAAAGAGTTGGCTTACTATTAAGCTCTTATACAAACATACATCTGACTTGTGTTATCAGCAAACAAGCCACGTTTCCGAGTCACAACTTTATTTGGTAGTGTGGTCCCACATAAATGTTATTATTTATTACATAAAATAAAAACCAATAAACAATGTGTTATTCAAATGCACAATAAATAAGTTCAAAAATGAAACAGTTGCAGAGCAAATTACTACAAGAATATGATTTTTTAATTAACTCATAACCAGACAAATTCTGTGAAACAGTTGCTGCCACAGCTTGAACTGAAAACAAACTGTCAGCCCTGTTTGTATCCAACAAATTAGGACAGAAGTGTATATACCCCAGTGAAGTGTATACATGTATGCACCCCACTTCACCCCAGTGAAGTGTAAAAGTGTGCATATCCCTGTGATGAGTAAGTGTATATACCCGTGACGTGTAAAAATATAAATGTATGTACCCCAGTGAAGTGTAAGGCAGTGCCTGAAGACAAGACGCCACACTTCTTGGAGATGTCTGCCCCGTTGACAGCGGCCCACAAGTGGGCTTGGGGCGTCTCAGTGAAGGTGTCACTCAGGAGGGTGGGAAGAGGCTCCAGGGGCTCGGAACACGCCCTGCCTCCCCAGCCCTTGTCACAACTGTAACATCAACATGCTGAGTCAGACCACAACTACAACATCAACATGCGGGGTCAGACCACAACTACAACATCAACACACGGGGTCAGACTAAAAGTACAGCATCAACACATGGAGTCAGACCACAACTACAGCATCAACACACGGGGTCAGACCACAACTACAACACATGGGGTCTGACTACAACTACAACATCAACACGTGGGTTCAGACCACAACTACAACATCAACATGCGGGGTCAGACCACAACTACAACCACATCAAGACATGACGTCAGACCACAACCACATCAATATAATGGCTCAGACCACAACTACAAGCACATCAATACAAGCACTCAGACCACAACTACAAGCACATCAATACACGGGTTAGACCACAACTACAACCACATCTACACAAGGGGTCAGACCACAACTACAACCACATTAACACAAGGGGTCAGATCACAACTACAACTACAGAACTTCTTGTCCCATGAATATGAGAGAAGTTCCACGAATATGAGAAGTTCCATGAATTGGAGAGATGCCCCATATATATTCATGAAAGAGGCCCCAAGAATATGAGGATTCAGACAACTTCTTGCTACAGTCATGCTAAACTCATATGCTCCTAATTTCAACAATAAATGATATGGTAATGTGGGGTGTGATAGTGTAATGATACTGGCCTTTCACTCGATGGACCTGATTTTGAATCGTCTTACTGTCGTTTTGAAGCTTTGGAAATTTCTATCACTCCACATTGCTTTAGTTAGGTTATTAGATAAACAATTGTATAATTACCACAGCAAAGACAGAAAGTACGTACTGACATGTGCCGTGGTCGCAGCGGCCGTGTCCAGCGCAGGAGCAGTCACACTCGTCTCCGAGGTAGACCCAGCGCAGGGCCCACGTGTCCTCGGGGTTGAAGCCCGCCGGCTGCACCCACCGAAACCTGGTTGTCTTTGATCTGTGACAGGAGAACTGGGATGACAACAGGCAACTAGGTGGAGGGAAACTTAACTCAGAATAAATTTATTTGACTTGTTTAAACCTACAATGTGTAATTTAAATAATAAGTAAGGGTGGGGAGACTCCTGTTAAAGGAAATAAACATGGGAGATAATCTACACCAGTAAACATACATAGCAAACAGATATTGTATCCAGCTACAGAAAGTAATGTTGTATAATCTCATAATATCCCTAGAATATCAAAGTTGGTTCTTGATTATGAAATATAGTGATTTTAATACTCAAACCATACCATAAGATTTATTATATAACAAAACTTGCAAATATACAAACATAACATTATTATTAGTGATGAGAAAGAAATAGAAAGTGATTAACTAATTAGGGAATTCTGTGAGACACTGTTGATATAGAATACACATGCCACGTGTGTCTACTGAATGGCCCAAATCACCTGACGTAGTGGGGTAACACCATAGTCACTCTCTTCCAGTCGTGATAGACGTCAGACTTGAATGTGCTGCTGCCATGGTAACCAGTACATGTGACGTCTGACGGCATACACTCTGCCTGTACAGTCTTCCACGTCTGACCAAAGTCTAGCGAGTACTGAAGGTGGATACCTGCAAAGATCAGATCTTACATATATAGTGGGCATGGTTTAGCGGGAGTTCTGGTAGTGTCGTATTACTGGTATACCAAGTCCTAAGGGCCATTTATGTTTCACCCACGGCAGATCTGCTCATTCTAAGTTTTTTTGCAAACACCAACTCAACAACTTTGGGAATAATTCAGCCATGCTACAACTACTGCATGAAACTATTTGTTCAGATAGATTCACCAGTGTCTATGGCCAGGTACTCATTTATACACCTGCGTGAACTGAGGCACCATATAGTGTAGGGCACTGAACATTTGAAATTGCAGCAACAGGAAGTGAAGCTGTATCATCTTGATTGAGAGCCCAATGCTCTAACACTGTGCTACTGGGCCTTACAGACATGGCTATGATGTCTTTGTTGAACAATGAACCTACCGTAGCAACGGTCTTTGTATTTGCAGCCCATAGACAGGAAAAATTGAAGGTACGTCGCTTCTGTGATCGTCACATCCGCCGTGACAGCGTAACGCACCGAATTCTCTCCTGTCACAAAGATATACACCACCAGGTCAGGACACCATCACGCAGTTGCAAACAGTCACATTCATAACACTATCGTTTACTACATTGGTCTATGAAAACACAAACTGTATGACAATATTTTAGTTGCTGCCAAAAAATCACTGATTCACTTGACACAGAAATTGATCACCTGTGAAGTGTTAGATCACTATACCTGAGAAGTGTAAAATCAGTATACCTGAGAAGTGTAAGAATGCCATACCTGAGAAGTGTAAGATCACCATACCTGAAAAGTGTCAGATTGCTATACCTGAGAAGTGTACGATCGCCATACCTGAGAAGTGTAAGATTGCCATATCTAAGAAGTGTAAGTTTGACATACCTGAAAAGTGTCAGATTGCCATACCTGAGAAGTGCAAGATCGACATACCTGAGAAATGTAAGATCACCATACCTGAGAAGTGTAAGATCGTCATACCTGAGAAGTGTAAGATCGCCATACCTGAGAAATGCAAGATCGCCATACGTGAGAAGTGTAAGATCGTCATACCTGAGAAGTGCAAGTTCGCCATACCTGAGAAGTGCAAGATCGCCATACCTGAGAAGTGCAAGATCGCCATACGTGAGAAGTGTAAGATCGTCATACCTGAGAAGTGCAAGATCGCCATACCTGAGAAGTGCAAGATCGCCATACCTGAGAAGTGTAAGATCGCCATACCTGAGAAGTGCAAGATCGCCATACCTGAGAAGTGTAAGATCGCCATATGTGAGAAGTGTAAGATCGCCATACCTGAGAAGTGCAAGATCGCCATACGTGAGAAGTGTAAGATCACCATACCTGAGAAGTGCAAGATCACCATACCTGAGAAGTGCAAGATCGCCATACCTGAGAAGTGCAAGATCGCCATACGTGAGAAGTGTAAGATCGTCATACCTGAGAAGTGCAAGATCGCCATACCTGAGAAGTGCAAGATCGCCATACCTGAGAAGTGTAAGATCGCCATACCTGAGAAGTGCAAGATCGCCATACCTGAGAAGTGCAAGATCGCCATACGTGAGAAGTGTAAGATCACCATACCTGAGAAGTGCAAGATCACCATACCTGAGAAGTGCAAGATCGCCATACGTGAGAAGTGCAAGATCGCCATACGTGAGAAGTGTAAGATCGTCATACCTGAGAAGTGCAAGATCGCCATACCTGAGAAGTGCAAGATCACCATACCTGAGAAGTGCAAGATCGCCATACCTGAGAAGTGCAAGATCGCCATACGTGAGAAGTGTAAGATCGCCATACGTGAGAAGTGTAAGATCGTCATACCTGAGAAGTGCAAGATCGCCATACCTGAGAAGTGCAAGATCACCATACCTGAGAAGTGCAAGATCGCCATACCTGAGAAGTGTAAGATCGCCATACGTGAGAAGTGCAAGATCGTCATACCTGAGAAGTGCAAGATCGCCATACCTGAGAAGTGCAAGATCACCATACCTGAGAAGTGCAAGATCGCCATACCTGAGAAGTGTAAGATCGCCATACCTGAGAAGTGCAAGATCGCCATATGTGAGAAGTGTAAGATCACCATACCTGAGAAGTGCAAGATCACCATACCTGAGAAGTGTAAGATCGCCATACCTGAGAAGTGCAAGATCGCCATACGTGAGAAGTGTAACATCACCATACCTGAGAAGTGCAAGATCGCCATACCTGAGAAGTGCAAGATCGCCATACCTGAGAAGTGTAAGATCGCCATACCTGAGAAGTGCAAGATCGCCATACCTGAGAAGTGCAAGATCGCCATACGTGAGAAGTGTAAGATCACCATACCTGAGAAGTGCAAGATCACCATACCTGAGAAGTGCAAGATCGCCATACGTGAGAAGTGCAAGATCGCCATACGTGAGAAGTGTAAGATCGTCATACCTGAGAAGTGCAAGATCGCCATACCTGAGAAGTGCAAGATCGCCATACCTGAGAAGTGCAAGATCGCCATACCTGAGAAGTGTAAGATCGCCATACGTGAGAAGTGTAAGATCGTCATACCTGAGAAGTGCAAGATCGCCATACCTGAGAAGTGCAAGATCGCCATACCTGAGAAGTGCAAGATCGCCATACCTGAGAAGTGTAAGATCGCCATACGTGAGAAGTGTAAGATCGTCATACCTGAGAAGTGCAAGATCACCATACCTGAGAAGTGCAAGATCACCATACCTGAGAAGTGCAAGATCGCCATACCTGAGAAGTGCAAGATCGCCATACGTGAGAAGTGCAAGATCACCATACCTGAGAAGTGTAAGATCGCCATACCTGAGAAGTGCAAGATCGCCATACGTGAGAAGTGTAACATCACGATACCTGAGAAGTGCAAGATCACCATACCTGAGAAGTGCAAGATCGCCATACCTGAGAAGTGTAAGATTGCCATACCTGAGAAATGCAAGATCGCCATACCTGAGAAGTGTAAGATCGCCATACCTGAGAAGTGCAAGATCGCCATACCAGAGAAGTGCAAGATCGCCATACCTGAGAAGTGTAAGTTTGACATACCTGAGAAGTGCAAGATCGCCATACCTGAGAAGTGTAAGATCGTCATACCTGAGAAGTGTAAGATCTCCATACCTGAGAAGTGTAAGATCGCCATACCAGAGAAGTGCAAGATCGTCATACCTGAGAAGTGCAAGATCGCCATACCTGAGAAGTGCAAGATCGCCATACCTGAGAAGTGTAACATCTCCATACCTGAGAAGTGTAAGATCGCCATACCTGAGAAGTGTAAGATCGCCATACCTGAGAAGTGTAGTGCAGTGTTGTGCGTGTCACACACAGCCTGCAAGGTGGCGCCAGGGTTCATCACAAAGTTGTCGTTATTGAGGGTGTCCGTGTTGTCTTGGAGTGTGATACGGCCATTTATGTCTCCTCCGATGTACACCTGAACAATGCATTGCTTGCTGCAACTCTTCCTCATCATGATGTCATTATAACTTAATTTTGTGCAATATACAGCCTATTATCAATTAAGGTGAAACAAAATCATACATCCATATAGATCCATGCATTCATACAGATAGCACCATTTAGTTTTTACACAAAATGTCTTGTTTAAATGGTGAGAAACATCATAATTGAAACATTAGAACACAGCAACATGTTCATTGTGTCATACCGAAAATTTAACTAAACATTTAATATAGAATTTGCAGTGGTCAAAGTAGACTTTAAAATTAACCTACACTGTCATGTTTCTGATACAAATTGATGTGGTTTTATGATGTCAACATCATATTACACTGTCTAGATGATGTCAACATCATATTACACTGTCTAGATGATCCTGATATGCTGTCCAATCACAGATCACATAACATGCTAGCTTTTAGCGATATATACATTTCAATCAGAGATTATATGGTCGATTCCCACGAAACGTTGACAATTGGTGTTGCTAGGGGTGCAAAAATAAACATATGCGTATCAAGTTGTGTTTTCTGTAGTACGAAAAGAACATATTGAGGTAATCGGAGAATAAGATTGGGCAAGTCAAATCATCAAATTGAGCATTTGACAGCTAATAGAAATAGCAAGTGTTTAAGTTCTGAAACCATACGTCTGCACACAAGTCCCTCTACTTTGAAACTGCTACATCTATTTCATCTCACATTTACCTGTGAAATTTAATTTTCAATGTAAACACATGTTAATTTTCAATGTAAACACATGTGTGTTTTAAATTCAGTAAGAAATATGTTTTGGACTTCTTTTTTCATTTTAAGGGGGAGCTTTGAAGTATTTTGCGCTCTCTCAGACTTGATGTTTTATAAAGGTGACTTTCTTTTACATATTACCACTACAAGGGAAATGCATGTTTTATCTTTAAAATACATTCATGGCAAGATATGCACATTGAGCTTTTCAACAGGGTATACCTTATTGACACTGATTTATAACTATCAATGTGTAGACAGTTTATAATTTGCGGTTTCATATAATATACTTTTCAGTACAATGGAATACATTACTGGCGAGACCATTGGACAACTTTAACTTGTTTTAAGAACGTTTTGGTATATATCCGACAGTCTAAATTGATTATGTTAGTGATATGTAGGTGATTCTGTCCTATTCTTATTATTCTAATTAAGAAAACGCCGGAGACGTACGGTTTCATGTACCTCCTCTTATAATGTGTATTGTGTATTAACTGTCAACAGGTCATGATGTAAGTATTTAAATTGGTTGTACAAATGTTACAGATACCAAGCGCTGATGTTACTTCATATACTTTGCAAAAATATTGAGGTGTGGGCTAAGAAACTGTCGGAGACATACGGTTTCATGCCTATGTATGGTTTCAGTAGAATAGAGTATTTTGTTATTATTTGACCACTTTTTACTTAAACTTTGTCTATGTATACATACCCGGGTGTAAATGTAAAACCATTCCTGTGAGTGTTCCATATATGTGTTTCTCAATCATTCTTATCATTTTATTAATATACTGAACAATAGAACATGAATACAATGTTTTTATAACGTTATTTTTTAAAAGTCTAACCGACCACTTTTGTAATTTGTCGAAAGTTAATTTTAAGAATAATTAATGAAACTTGAACTGAATGTTCCAAAAACACCACCGCTCTCTCATCCTTCTCTTGAACCACCTCTCTGTCGTCCCTCTCCCTCACCACCTGTCTGTCGACCCTTTCCACCACCACTTGTGTCTCCCCTCTCCTCCACCACCTGTCTCTCGACCCTTTCCACCTCCATATGTCTGTCACCTCTCTCCTCCACCACCTGCCTCTCTACCCTTTCCACCACCACCTATATGTCATCCATCTCCTCCTCCCCCTCTCCAGCACCAGTTGCGTGCTCTCCCAACCAGAACATGTTGGATCGAACACTTCGTGTAGCAGGAATCCTTGAAGCAGGAAGTACTGCAGATTTTCATGACTGGGCCCAGGACCACAACGGCACAGACATTATGCCACGGACTTCTGGAACATTCCATGTTTTGATCTCATCCTTTCAGTCCTGGATGACTTCGAGGGTTATCTCCAGGAGGGTCATGGTCGTGTCACTAGCACGAATTTGCGTGCCAGAACTCTTAGCTCGTGGTGATTACTCTTCCAGCCTTCACCAGGTTGTCAGTCTTCCTTTTCATGCCACCACCCATTCCGTCACAGGGGCCATTCCTGTGGCCAGCCTCCAGCCATGTGCACGAAGCTCTAAGACCGAACAGTGATGGAAATTTGGCTACTCGGGCACATATTGTGCGGTTCCGGTATGGCGAAGTTGGTGAATCTGTGATGAAGTGCAGAGTCGACAGTTCCGGAAGGATTTCATTGACTTCCTTCAACAGTGTGAGCAGTGACACTTGTAATCTACACGTTGCTCTTGGTACAAAGCTCGCTGTCCTGCTTGAAGTGTACCACCATTGGGTGGATGGTCATCTGGGACCTGACATAGTACACTACCGTTATTTCGTCCTGATATCTGCACAAAGCTTATTTCAGCACCATTAGTGATAAACTGAATGGGTTCAAGCCTTCATTCGAGGAAGCAGCAAAGTCCTGTGGGACCAACGAGCTGTGGACTAGATTCAGAGACACCGTCACCACTCTGATGTCCGACCTCATTCCATCTAAAGAAGTACGGGGCGATAAGATCCACAAACCTTGGATAACACCCAAGGTGAAATCTGCATGGAGAAGACTGCAGCGACTCCACAGCAAGGCAAAGAAATCAAGATCTACTGCAAGTAGAAAGAAATATGTATCAGCCAGAGCTGAAGTCCAGAAACAACAACGTCGTGCATATTGGGACTATGTGAATAACTTGATTGACACCCCTGACTCCAAAGACGACACTATGGACAGACCACCAGCCCAGAAGAGGTTCTGGAACTACATCAAGTCACTGCGTAAGGATACTGCAGGGGTATCCCCTCTTCGAGAAGGAGGCAGGCTGTACTCAGAACCCAAGGACAAGGCAAATATTCTCAACAGACAATATAAGTCGATGTTTACAAGAGAAGACATCACAACCACCCCATCCATGGAAGGCACTCCCCTGCCACCAATGCCTGATATTACGGTTACAGAAGGTGTCCTGAAACTCCTGCTAAAGACCAACCCACACAAAGCCACCGGGCCAGATGGAATCACGGCAAGAATCCTCAAGGAGTGTGCTCATGCCATCGCACCATTGCTCACCATCATCTACAATAAGTCGCTGGAAGAAGGGTCCGTGCCAAAAGACTGGCGACATGCCAACGTGACAGCTATTTTCAAAAAGGGAGACAGAAACACAGCCGCCAACTACAGACCAGTTTCCTTAACCAGTCTCTGCTGTAAACTGCAGGAGCACATCTTGGTCAGCAATACATTGAAGCACCTAGAAGAACATAAAATCCTCACTGACTGCCAACATGGTTTTAGGGCCAAGAGAAGCTGTGAAACCCAGCAACTGACATTAAGTCATGAAATAGCAAACATTCTGGACCGGGGCAAGCAGATGGACCTGGCTATATTAGATTTCTCGAAGGTGTTTGACCGAGCTCATCAGCGACTCCTGTTAAAGCTACATCATTATGGGATCAGGGGATCCACTTACAGGTGGATCGCTGAATTCCTATCCAACAGATCTCAGCAAGTAGTCGTTGATGGAGCATCATCCGACCAAGCCTCTGTTATCAGTGGCTTACCCCAGGGCACGGTCTTGGGGCCACTCCTGTTCCTCCTGTTTATCAACGATCTACCTAATAACCTTCACTTCAGCACTCGTCTATTTGCTGACGACTGCATCATCTACAGGGAAATTAGATCTATGGACGACTGTCAAATTCTCCAGGAAGACCTATCCACCCTAGCATGCTGGGAGAAGAAGTGGGGCATAGATTTTCATCAAAAAAAATGTAACATCATGACCTGCACAAGATCTAGGAAACCCAAGTCCTTTAACTACCAACTTAAGGGCCATACTTTAGAAGTCTCCACCTGCTCAAAGTACTTAGGCGTTGATCTGCAAAGAGACCTCTCTTGGAAACGATCACTGAGCGATCAGCAAAGAAAGCACATGGCATGCTGGGTTTCTTTAAGCGGAATTTGAAGTCAGCTAGTGAAGGCACAAAAACTAATGCCTACAAAGCCCTGGTAAGACCCCACATTGAATATTGTATTGCAATCTGGAATCCTCACTACCAGGACCAAGTAAATAAAGATGAAGCTGTGCAAAGGAAGGCCTCGAGATATGTCACCAACAGATACCATAACACCAGCAGTGTAACATCCATGTTAGACCATCTGCAGTGGGAGTCTCTGGCATCAAGACGCACCAAGACACAACTGACCATGCTCTTCAAGATCATCCACAACTATGTTGATATCGACCCCCAGCCCTACCTCTCCCCTGCCTCATCAAGAACTAGATCCAATCATTCCGTGAAGTTCCGTCAGCTTCCTGCACGCACAGATGTATTTACATTTAGTTTTTTCCCCAGGGTCATTCCTGTGTGGAACTCCTTGCCAGCACGTGTTGCTGAGGCTCCCAGTTTGGGTATTTTCCAAAGGGAGCTTGCCCAGCTTTCCTCCTGATTTATTGGTTTTTGTCCTTGTCCGAATTAGGGTAAATGAGGGACTAGGGCTGTGTTGGCCAGAGTTTATCTCCAGGGACCGCTAGACCTGATACCTGAAAAAGACAACGGCAATTTTATATATCTTTTCTCTGTTCTCTCATACTTTTTGTCTTTTGTATATTTCGTTTTTCCTCTTTTTCTTTTGTTTCCTCCAACAATAAACCAACCGTTGTCTAATGATCAAGATTGATCGGTCAACGTAATATACAGATACATCCAATTTTCAGCATAGTCCATTTGGACCATTGCCTCTGTCTTTTCCGCCGTGGACTGCTTCAAGATGTGGATCTGGTAATATTGGATGGTCACCCAGTGACAGTCTCACGGAACTTGGCCATGCCGGATATGAGTTGGTCTGTGAAGTCTCTTGTACTTTGTACAACTTGGGTCAGTTTCACCTTCTTGAAGACTCTGCCCTTGTGTTCAACATATTGGGCTTGTCATGTTCGGTACAGAACTTCTGTTTTCGCTTGGCGTCATTTGATTCCCGAAAATAACGATAAATGGGGTGACTGGGCCGATGAACCAACTGGCAGTTAAAGCCGAAGTACGGTTGCGGGAGACATACGGTTGAAAAGACCCATAAAAGCAAAATAAATCGAAGGGAATTTTGTCATATAGATACCTTGTTATGTGTTATTTATGACCAATTAATATTTCTTACTAATCTACAAATCTGAAAAACTTCCCCAAATCGGTTTCGTCGCTCAACACAATTTATTAGCCAACACTTTTGGTTTAAAACAGCACAGGACCTATATATCCAGCTGTGGCATCACGTTGAGTGTGAAATCTGTGTTATTTAATGAACTGTTGTACTGCATTTTCCTGTATGAATGACTGCAGACGGACGGTTTCAGAAAAGTTCCCCAACATGAAAATAATCAGGAGAAATCAGGGTTTTGACCTGAAGTTTTCATTTTTTGATCAATAACGCCTGATACATCAACCTTCATAGCCAAACATTAACTGTATACCTACCATATGTTGTTCGAATAATACGATGCGATTTAAAGTACTGATGGCATATATTTCACAAAAATAGTGCAAAAATTACCCATTTTTGGGGGACAGTACTCAGAGAATCCATGGTACATATACAAAAGTAGGGTTCCCCAGAAAGCCCCAACGAAGACGCATGCGTACAGCATCATTCCAGCCTTCCAACTAGTATATTAAATGAGTTATAGCCCTGGAACTTGTTTGTCAACGTTTCGTGGGAATCGACCATATAATAGTTATATTACAGGTTGTTGTGATACACTGTCCAATCAGATATCACACGGGACATGGGAGATAAGTAACATAACCAAACATGGTGAGTTCTTACTGGCATACCAGAAGTAAAATGTAAGATTTTTCAAATCAACCCAACTTATGATACACAAACCTAGCAAAAGCATGACATAAATAACACCACATTAACAAGATCAAGAATAATGATAACTTGTGTGTTTTGTAGAATTGATCTATCCATCACGTGACCTTTTGCCTACTGCAAGTTCCATCAAGTCATCAAAAACTGGATGCTAAACACGTGGTGCGTTCATGCATTCCGTCAGATATTTTGTTGAAATTCTGTTTCTTTCTTTCATAAAAACATAGGGAAAAGTTTCTACAGTGACAACTGTATGCGAGAATGTTTGATTATGATATGTCATGCCGCAATAGTAATATAATTTCTGTTAACATTGGTGGCAAAGGCAAAGCTTGTCTTCAGTCAGGCACAACATTTTGACTGTGCCGTATGCAGACAACATACTGGATACATCAGTTACCTGGTCGATGGCCCAGTCCTGCTGGTACGTGCCGTCTATAGAGGGCTGCCACCAGCGTATACGGGTGCTGTTGGTACGGGCCTTGGCAGGCATGTGTAGGGCGATGTACTTGGGCGTGACTGTGTGCTCACTGAAGCTGAACTGTTCCATCGTCTGCCACACTATACCACCATTCGTTGAATACTGCAGCAGGACTGGGTCGGTCACCAAATCATGCTTTTGTATTTTATCACAGCCCAGTTGGATGAAAAACTGGATGATCCTGAAATGTAGAGGGAGGAGAAATATAGCCACAGGAAGTGGATGTTTTGGCTGTCTTGTAAATACCTCCATATCAGCCACATACTGGATAGAGAGATGAGCAGACAAAAGGAAAAGTAGATGAAGAGTTCGGCCAGAGTAACAGGTGAAAAATAGACAGACAGACAGACAGATAGAAAGATACCAACACAGACAGAAACATACAGGCAGACAGACAGACAAACATACAGATGGACGAATGGATAGTAAAATACAAGTTGAAACAGCTCACGAACTCAGGAGACACCTATTAAGATATACAATAATTTGGCAAAAAACTAAAAATTACATGTAAAAACTAAAAATTACAGTGTT
Source organism: Escarpia spicata (assembly GCA_963995525.1). NCBI lineage: Eukaryota > Metazoa > Annelida > Polychaeta > Sabellida > Siboglinidae > Escarpia > Escarpia spicata. The sequence continues at coordinate 46,472,296 of OZ023205.1, read as the reverse complement.
TGTTGTGCTAGGAGATGCCCTGATATATCTGTAAGTGTTTTCAAACAATCTTTCTAATTAATGAAAAACAGAAGTGAAAGTGTGTCACTCACCTCGCCACCTTCAGGTCAAGGTCATGGGTGATGAGCATGCGATCGCCATTGGCAACAAAATGTAGACTGTAGTTATCCACCAGCTGTCCACACTTCTTGGTCTGGGCTGCCCCGCTGACCGTCTGCCACTTGGTGCGGTCCAGAGTCTTCTGGGAGGTCACTACAACACAGACCTCTATCACCAGCGTGTCATAGTCTAGGTTTCATTGGTTACAATGTCTTAGTTATAGTATATCAATTACAATGTCTCTATTACAATGTCTCAATTGCAATTTTCAACGACAGTACTCATTTACAATGTCCTAATCACAATGCTACGACTGAAAGTGCCTTAATGACAATGTCTTAATTACAATGTCATTGTCCCAATTCCAATATACCAATTACATTATCACAATAACAATGTCTCAATTACAACACCACTACAACACTTCAAATACAATGTTTCAATTACAACTGCTGCACCGCTGAACAAGAATCATTCTGAATTGAATATACATTTGTTCTAGAAGCCATATAATCAAATAATAGTCATATCACTGACAGATGAAGGTAGGACACCTTCTTCAAAGACAGAACATTAAGATACATTGGAGGTAACCATCAGTACAAGTAGATTTTTTAGACATATTTGAAGTCAGTATATTCAAACATAATTTCTAATGTGTTTTCAAAACTATCTGCAATAGGACGCCATAACGATCGATATACAACATTACACTGTTATTTTGGGCTGCATTTGGCTGACTTGAGGTGTCAGTCTGTGGGTGGGTTTGGCTGACTTGAGGTGTCAGTCTGTGGGTGGGTTTGGCTGACTTGAGGTGTCAGTCTGTGGGTGGGTTTGGTTGACTTGAGGTTTCAGTCTGTGGGTGGGTTTAGCTGTCTTGAGGTGTCAGTCTGTGGGTGGGTTTGGCTGACTTGAGGTTTCAGTCTGTGGGTGGGTTTGGCTACTTGTGGTGTCAGTCTGTAGGTGGGTTTGGTTGACTTGAGGTGACAGTCTGTGGGTGGGTTTGGTTGACTTGAGGTGTCAGTCTGTGGGTGGGTTTGGTTGACTTGAGGTGTCAGTCTGTGGGTGGGTTTGGTTGAGTTGAGATGTCAGTCTGTGGGTGGGTTTGGCTACTTGTGGTGTCAGTCTGTAGGTGGGTTTGGTTGACTTGAGGTGACAGTCTGTAGGTGGGTTTGGTTGACTTGAGGTGTCAGTCTGTGGGTGGGTTTGGCTACTTGTGGTGTCAGTCTGTAGGTGGGTTTGGTTGACTTGAGGTGACAGTCTGTGGGTGGGTTTGGTTACTTGTGGTGTCAGTCTGTAGGTGGGTTTGGTTGACTTGAGGTGACAGTCTGTGGGTGGGTTTGGTTACTTGTGGTGTCAGTCTGTAGGTGGGTTTGGTTGACTTGAGGTATCAGTCTGTGGGTGGGTTTGGCTGACTTGAGGTGTCTGTCTGTGGGTGGGTTTGGCAGACTTGAGGTGTCTGTCTGTAGGTGGGTTTGGTTGACTTGAGGTGTCAGTCTGTGGGTGGGTTTGGCTGACTTGAGGTGTCTGTCTGTGGGTGGGTTTGGTTGACTTGAGGTGTCAGTCTGTGGGTGGGTTTGGTTACTTGTGGTGTCTGTCTGTAGGTGGGTTTGGTTGACTTGAGGTGTCAGTCTGTGGGTGGGTTTGGCTGACTTGAGGTGTCTGTCTGTGGGTGGGTTTGGCTGACTTGATGTGTCTGTCTGTGGGTGGGTTTGGCTGACTTGAGGTGTCTGTCTGTGGGTGGGTTTGGCTGACATGAGGTGTCAGTCTGTGGGTGGGTTTGGCTGACTTAAGACCCACTGGGTTTAAAGGTGGTTTGATGATGACGTCTGGGGATCATTTCACCAAAACAATGCCCTGATTAAGAAAATTCATCAATAAACAGAACGTATTGTTAAATTTAAGCAGCTTTACAAAATACAAACCCCCCAACCCTGTCACCAGGGACATTATTTCTGTGACACACCAGCGAAAGTGTCCCAGTGGCACCTCCTGGTGTTGACAGTGTTCAGTGCACAAGGTTATTGGTAAGGAGCATAATCCATTTTGAAGAACAAAATCAGGCTTATGAGCTGATAAGAACATGAGTGAAACGGTCCCTGAGTCCAACTCACACTCAAAGTCATCCTTGAGGTAGGTCTGGTGGCGCTGTATGGCGACGCACTCCTCACTGTTGTATCCTTCATCACACTGACACAACATGCCATTTATACATGTTCCATGGCCTCCACAGTGGCCCCGACATTCCATGCCGATGTAGACATTGTCAATGGCCCACTCGGGTGGAACGTCTTGAGTCGTGAAGAAGCCCTGGTACCAGCGGAACCGCGCCACACTGAGACAAGAACGGGCTTTGTCATTAAAATAATAAATAATCCAACGTTTTTTTAGATGGACTGCCCCAAACACAACATATCAAAATGGAAGCATTGTACATGGATTGGCATTGCAGCAGATGGGAAGTAGACTATCACAAAATATCTAACAGGACAGTGACAATGTGTAGCCCACCAGGTTCTATAAACATAAAGTTAGAAACACTTTCACGAGTTACCTGTAACAATTTAATTAATTCTTTCAATCTCACTATAATTGAGCCAGTGTATGTATGTGTGGGGAGAGTATGTGTGTGGGGGGAGTATGTGTGAGGGGGGTATGTGTGTGGGGAGAGTATGTGTGTGGGGAGAGTATGTGTATGGGGGAAGTATGTGTGTGGGGGGAGTATGTTAAGGTTTTCCTCCTAGATGGCTTGCATCTGGGGTACTAACCTTTCAGGAAATAATCTTTGCCCCTTCAGAAGAAAAGTAACACCACTTTATTTTAATTCCCCTTAGGCTACCTGTAACAATTTAATTAATTCTTTCAATCTCACTATAATTGAGCCAGTGTATGTATATGTGTGGGGAGAGTATGTGTGTGGGGGGAGTATGTGTGTGGGGGGAGTATGTGTGTGGGGGGAGTATGTGTGTGGGGGAGTATGTTAAGGTTTTCCTCTTAGATGGCTTGCATCTGGGGCACTAAACTTTCAGGAAATAATCTTTGCCCCTTCAGAAGAAAAGTAACACCACTTTATTTTAATTCCCCTTAGGCTTAGGGGTTCATAGTGGTGTTAGGGTTAGGTTTAGGGGTTCATAGTGGTGTTAGGGTTGTATCATACATTTTACTGATCTAAACTGAATTTTTATAACTTTACACGTATTTTTTTGCGATTGTTCGGCACCATTGATCAGTTGGGGACGTTTTACATAACTTGCAAAAAACTTTGACAAATGTGCTTCATAACAAATGTCATTTATGAATATTCCGGGAAACCATCTTCTGTGTTTGTGTGCTTATATTGCCATCCAGAGGATGGGCATTTTTGTAAATTCTTTCAATGATTCTTTCAACAAAACTACACACCAGATTTATAAATGTTACAGACTGCATATATTCACACATTACAGATATGAACAACAACAAACTTCTTTAGCAATGAGCTAAATTAATTGTGGAGGCAGTTATCAAGTTAAGAAAAACATAGACCTCCATATTGGTCACATGACATACCCACATATCTGCAGGCCGTTGAGTGGAATGACGACCCTCTGCCAGTATTCTGTCCGTCCTGCGTAGTACACAGTTGTGTCGATCTCACGGTCTGCACACATCGGCAAACGATCCACCGAACAAGGGGGCACCACCAGTCTCCATGTCTTCCCATGATCCTGCGAGTACTCGAGGCGAACGGGAAAGTTGTTGGTCGACTGTGGTGTGCAGCCTACGTTGATCTGGAAGCATCATCACTTAATGACAGCATTTATATGTAATTAAGCTTGTATCTTTGTCAATGCAAACTCATTTGTGTCCGAAACTAGTCAAATCAATCCATTTTTGTGCTGTAACTTCAGGTTATTATCGATAATTGTTATTTTTACTAAATGGTGGTTAAACATTTTTGTTTTTATCGTTGTCATGGGTAAATCATTCATCTTACTAATTTCATGTATAAAAATATAACATATCGGTACACTACTGGATGAGAGTGTGTGATATTGTTATATTATGCACCAGAAGCAGCATATAACCCTCTTTTAAACAGCAATACTTACATCAAACTGTATAATGGTAATGTCGCTAACACTCAGGTCACGTGTAGTTATTGAATGCTCCCCAGTTCCTCGAACAAACGCCATTGATGAAGGTCCTGCCAGAATTGTGTCAGACCTTTGAAGAAATAAAAACACCTTTCAAACAAGTAAATATAAATAATTCTGCCATCCCCAATTCCAAAACCATTAGATCCTCAAATGATTTGGCCTACTGCATATAAGATGGTACAAAGTTCCCTTACCTGGTGTTAAAAGAACAAAATTTGTCGATCTTTCCACCAGGCCAGAAGATCCAGAATGTCGAGTCTGGTTCCCCGTCAAACGTCTCGTATAACATGTCTGGATTGGTCATCGCGCCATCAGCGAAGAAGTTGTCTATGGCCCACACCGACTTCATGTGACCTGCAGGAGGGGCATGCTAATTACTAGCATCAATGGCTCTACAGAGGTTACCAAAAAGTCAAATTTTGGTCCTATTCATCGATGGTTCAGCATTCAAACTGCTGGACAATTGCAGTGGTAATTGTAACCGTGCCAGACATATTCCATGAATGAATGTTAACCAGGAATTGAGAACCGTACAGATCTAAGAAAACTGATAGTGTAATAGCATTAGTAAGTATGAACAATATTCTTGTTGCAGACATCAGTGTTTTCCCTGGGTAAAGTTTGTTTCAACCAAACTTCAATTCCTGGGGTTCAACACATCGCAGGCTCACCCATGGACACTGATAGGGCATATCACTCACTTCTATAAAAACAGTGTTGATTCAAATGAGTCTAAAGACCTTCTAAAGCCAAAGTGAACTAGCATATTAATAAAAAATTTATCATGGTTTCAACATAATGTGCTAAACAATTTGGGTGTGAGAAATAAATAGCTGTGAGAAGGTAATTTCTGAAAATATTTGGCGAGGTACCACATTCGACATGACATGCACTCACCTGCATGTTGTGGCTGCCAGAAACGGAAGCGTGTTGAGTTGGTCCGGGCTGGCATGGCAATACGCACACTGAAGAACTTGGTGACTCCGCGACTATGGAAGTGGACTTCCTTGAGGAGATGCCACAGGATGCCTCCATTGTTGGAGAACTGCAGCAGCACTGTGTACTCTCGTGGCCACCCTGTGGACTCATAGTTACACCCGTACTGGAAGGTGAACTGGATGAAGTGCGACATCGACACGTCAAGGTCCTGTGTCACTACCATGCGAAGGTTATCCTGTTGGAAAGAAGACATGACACATCAAGGTCCTGTGTCACTAGCATGCAAAGGTTCTCCTGTTGGAAACAAGACATGACACGTCAAGGTCCTGTGTCACCAGATGACATATTTAAAGTGAGATCCAGTGAGATTTCAAAAGATAGCAGATTAATTCTAGTAAGTTAGCATATAGGCCTTGATCGAAATTTGGTTATGTGAAATAGAGTTTTGTTCAGATTTCAGTTAGACCACCTCACACACACACATACCCACACACACAACACACACACAACCACACACACAACACAACACAACACACACAACACACACACACAACCACACACACAACACAACACACACAACCACACACACAACACAACACACACAACACAACACACACAACACACACAACACACACAACACACACAACACAACACACACACAACACAACACACACAACACAACACACACAACACAACACACACAACACACACACAACCACACACACAACACACACAACACACACACATACCCACACACACAACACACACACACAACCAAACACACACAACACACACACAACCACACACACAACAAAACACACACAACACACACACAACACAAAACATACAACACACACACAACACACACACAACACACACAACCACACACACAACACACACACAACCACACACACAACACAACACACACACAACCACACACACAACAAAACACACAACACACACACATACCCACACACACAACCACATACACAACCACACACACAACACAACACACACACACAACCACACACACAACACAACACACACAACACACACAACCACACACACAACACAACACACACACAACCACACACACAACACACACACACAACCACACACACAACACACACACAACACAACACACACAACACACAACACAACACACACAACACACAACCACACACACAACACAACACACACACATACCCACACACACAACACACACACAACCACACACACAACACACACAACCACACACACAACACACACACAACCACACACACAACACAACACACACACAACCACACACACAACACAACACACACAACACACACACATACCCACACACACAACCACACACACAACACAACACACACAACACACACACATACCCACACACACAACCACACACACAACACAACACACATACCCACAAACACAACATACAAACACACACACAACACACACACAACACAACACACACACAACCACACACACAACACACACACACAACCACACACACAACACAACACACACACAACCACACACACAACACAACACACACACAACCACACACACAACACAACACACACACAACACAACACACACAACACACACACAACCACACACACAACACAACACACACAACACACACACACATACCCACACACACAACACACACACAACCACAACACAACACACACAACACACACACGTACCCACACACACAACACACACACAACCACATACACAACACAACACACACACAACACACACACACAACACACACAACACACACAACACACACACACAACACACACAACACACACACAACCACACACACAACACACACAACACACACACAACCACACACACAACACAACACACACACAACACACAACCACACACACAACACAACACACACAACACACACACAACACAACACACACAACACACACACAACCACACACACAACACAACACACACACAACACACACAATGCATTACTTTATTTATTTAACTTGCTCATGTCCCAGATTAAATTCTCAAATCTATAACCAACCATGTAAGTCCCAAATGCTCAATTCTCAAGTCAAGTCCCACACTTTGTAAAAGTCCACCAATTCTATTTTTGTCTTTAAAAACATAGCTATTGTTAACTACTTAACCTACCACATTGTATAACTGTTATTTATTTTACACATCTGCAACAATTTAACATATTTTATTATCGTATCGTTACGTGACCTTGAAGAAGGTGAGTGCCGTGCCAGACACCAGTATGCCACACACGCTGGAGATCTCCCCTCCATAGACCTCAGGCCAACTGTCACGTGACAGACGCTTCTCAAATGTCTCCTTCAGTACCATGGGCAGCGGTACGTATGGCACACAGTATACGCCAAAGTAACCTGTGTCACACCTGAAATGTGTAACACGACAACAATTATAGTATATCAGACTTTTTTATCAGCTGAATTTTTACAATTTATATTTGGTTATTACCATACAGGTATTTATTTCGGCTTCTATATTTAATATTAAACTCAAACAGGAAGATGTAATTCCACCACAGTGCAAAGTTATGATTGTTGCAACTCAAACACTTCAATGTATTAAACTTGTCGTGTCTCACTGTGTGTACACTTTTGCATGAACTGCTCAATATATTATTTTGACTGAGGAACAAACACAAAAAGTACGATAGTTTACATATTTCTGATTAAACATTACAAGTTGCACTCTTCCCAAATCCATGTTTCTAAATAACATTCTTAACTGCTCAATAAGCTCCTGCCACAAAACGTACAAATACTAATATTATAAAATTGTGCTGAATACATTTGTACAAAACAGCTAAACCCCACCTTTGCCCTGTAGTAGCCATAGTAAAAGCTTTATGTAATGTCGGTAACCATGTCATGTGCTATATCATGATTTTCAATGAGCCATCACCCAATACACTCTTACATCCACATAAACAGTCTTAGATAAAATATACAATTCAATTATAAATAATAATAATAAAAAATGATTAAAATTACACAACAATTAAAAACAGAATCATGAATCAATTTACCAGTTCAAGAAGAAAAAATAAAAATAGTAAACAAAATCAAAATGAATGAATTAAAACAATTTACTATTAAAATGTAAACAGTTATTCAGGTATATCAACTGGAAAGTGCACACAATTATAAACATCCTTCCTGAGAAATTCTATATGATGCATGATGACAAACCTGCAGATGCCCTGGTCACACTGTCCATGCCCAGAGCACATCCAGGGGCAGCCGTCACCGAGGTAGATGTTGTCTAGGGCCCAGATGTTGCCCCGCAGCGTCACCGTCTGCTGCAGCCAGCGGAACCGAGTGGCTGGCGACCTGGCGGACAAGCCATTATCAAATCAGCATAGCATAACATCATCCAACTTGCATGTGTGTGTGTGTGTGTGTGTGTGTGTGTGTGTGTGTACAGGAAAACAACGAGGTGAGAAGAGTGAAAAGAGTAGACAGGCAAAGAATGGAGGAGTTGAGGGAGGAGGGTGGTGTGAAAGAGTAGACAGGCAAAGAATGGAGGAGTTGGGAGAGGAGGTTGGTGTGAAAGAGTAGACAGGCAAAGAATGGAGGAGTTGAGGGAGGAGGGTGGTGTGAAAGAGTAGACAGGCAAAGAATGGAGGAGTTGGGAGAGGAGGTTGGTGTGAAAGAGTAGACAGGCATAGAATGGAAGAGCTGAGGGAGGAGGTTGGTGTGAAAGAGTAGACAGGCAAAGAATGGAGGTGTTGAGGTAGGAGGTCGGTGTGAAAGAGTAGAGAAGCAAAGAATGGAGGAGTTGAGGAAGGATGTCGGTGTGAAAGAGTAGACAGACAAAGAATGGAGGAGCTGAGGGAGGAAGTTGGCGTGAAAGAGAGTTTCAGGAGGAGTCGGTTAAAGTGGACTGGACATGTGGAGCGAATGGAAGGGGAATGATGAATGAAGAGAGCGGATATCCTGAATGGAGAGCAGTGGGAGGTGAGGAAGACTGAGATAAGATGACTGTGTAAAGAGAGATTTGGTGGCAATGATACGGAGAACGAAAGAGAGAATTAGGGTGAGTGGTGATGTGTGGTGAAGACAGCAGTGAAACAAAATCACTAAAAGAAAAAATGAAGAAAATATGAACCAGTATTGAGCCCTACCTTACCCCAGACTTCTGGAATAAAGAGAAGAGCAACAACTACATTTTTTAATGTGATCGTCTTTGAAAAAATAACGATCTGATCTTCTGACCAGTCACTCACACGGCCGTAGGGGGGAGGTAGCGAGTAACTCGTGTCCAGTTGGCATAGGCGTCCGAGAGGAAGCTGCTACTGAGGTGATAGCCGCTGCAGTCCAGCTGAGGGGGGAGGCAGTCATCGGCCACCATGTGCCAGGAGTGACCCATGTCCACCGAGTACTGCAGCTGGACATTGTAGAGGGCGCTATAGGTACCGCTGCAGCCCATGGCGATGTCGAACTGGAGGAAAGTGGACGGAGTGACGCGGAAGTCCCACGTCTCCGCGTACCGCATCCGACCTGCGCAACATTCACTTCTGTGTCAGATGCAATGATCAACACTTTGGAATTCTCTGCCAGTAAACATTCATCAAATAGACATTGTGACTAATTTGAAGATTCTACTTAAAACACATCTATTTAACATTCATTTCTATGTAAGATGCAATGATCGTAGATACAAACAAAATGACAAGAAATTGTACAATTCCAATCAAAGTTGTTATTCAAATCAATAACTTTATTCCGGAATATTACATGCATATAAAACATACTAGATTATGACTGACAACTAAAAATATATAGCAATTTTGCCAGTGTCAACACAATGATGATGTGTATAATGTATTGTCAACACAGTGATGATGTGTATAATGTATTGTCAACACAGTGATGATGTGTATAATGTATTGTCAACACAATGATGATGTGTATAATGTATTGTCAACACAGTGATGATGTGTATAATGTATTGTCAACACAGTGATGATGTGTATAATGTATTGTCAACACAGTGATGATGTGTATAATGTATTGTCAACACAGTGATGATGTGTATAATGTATTGTCAACACAGTGATGATGTGTATAATGTATTGTCAACACAGTGATGATGTGTATAATGTATTGTCAACACAGTGATGATGTGTATAATGTATTGTCAACACAGTGATGATGTGTATAATGTATTGTCAACACAGTGATGATGTGTATAATGTATTGTCAACACAGTGATGATGTGTATAATGTATTGTCAACACAGTGATGATGTGTATAATGTATTGTCAACACAGTGATGATGTGTATAATGTATTGCTATTCTTAGTACTCTGTAATATTGCATTGTCCGATTTAGCTACACACGTCATAAAACTATATACGTTTTTAGACTTTACATTGGGAATATATATTTTTGTTATGTATCTTAACTATCTTTACAAAGGAAGCATATATGGATCTTTACTGGAGCATAAATTAGTCTTAAAAACAGTGAGCATTCATGGATATTTACAGAGCATACATGAATCTTTACAAAGGAAACAAGAATGTTCAGAGGTGAATCACACATGAATCTTTTGCAGAGGGAGCAGACACTAAACTTCACACAGGGAGCATATATGAATCTTTACAGAGGGAGCCTAGATAAATATTTTGAGGGAACACAAATCAATCCTAATAGAAGGACATACAGGAAACAGTAATGATTTTTTGCACATATATGTTCTTCACAGAGGGAACATACATGATCTTCACAGAGGGATCATACATGATCTTCACAGAGGGAGCATCCATGATCTTCACAGAGGGAGTATACATGATCTTCACAGAGGGAGCATACATGAATCTGCATATCCATGTTTCTCCTAAGGGAGCATACCAGGGACCATTTCACTAACAGCCTTATGAGCTCACAAGCCTGATTGTCATTAGATACAAATTTTGCTCTTTAACAATGAACTTGTATACTGAAAACTGTTTTAACACAAAGACGCACCACCAGGACACTTTCGCTGGAGTGTCACAGAAATAGTGTCTTTGGTGATAGGGCAACGGTTTTTTGCATTTTAAAAAACCTCCCTAAATTTACAAATGGACTCTCTTTAATGATGGATTTAATTTCTTATGAGATCATTGTCTTAGTGAACGCTCCCCAGACCTTTCTTATGAGATCACTGTCTTAGTGAACGCTCCCCAGACCTTTCTTATGAGATCACTGTCTTAGTGAATGCTCCCCAGACCTTTCTTATGAGATCACTGTCTTAGTGAACGCTCCCCAGATCTTTCTTATGAGATCACTGTCTTAGTGAATGCTCCCCAGACCTTTCTTATGAGATCACTGTCTTAGTGAATGCTCCCCAGACCTTTCTTATGAGATCACTGTCTTAGTGAATGCTCCCCAGACCTTTCTTATGAGATCACTGTCTTAGAGAATGCTCCCCAGACCTTTCTTATGAGATCACTGTCTTAGTGAATGCTCCCCAGACCTTTCTTTTGAGATCACTGTCTTAGTGAACACTCCCCAGACCTTTCATGCAGCAAGCTACCTTTACAACTGATGCAACATGGACTAGTCTCGCTTAGCCGACTCTCGCCCAGCTGCGTGACTTCGCCGGGAAGATAGTCTGGTTCGGAATCGCGTTTTGACTGCTCACTGCCAGTTAGCATGTCTATCCCCCAGAATGCTTATATATTATGTATGTTTTCGATAACAAAATAGTGCCTGAAATGAATCTAACTAAATGAACATAAACAACAGTTTCAAGTACTCTACGGGATTCGAACCGAGGACCCTAAAAATAATTATTACTGAACATTCTTCAGGATAGTTCGTTTTCAAATTCGAAACTTTCATTTTTCATATCCAAGAATCATGTTAAATTACCTGGTAGAGGCTTTCGTTGACGTGTCACGTCGACTTCATCAGTACCTATGACGCTGAATGAAAGCCTCTACCAGGTAATTTAACATGATTCTTGGATATGAAAAATGAAAGTTTAGAATTTGACCCTAAAAATAGTTGCTCGACACGCTACCAACTTAGCTACCGAGATCAGCACGTTTTGGTTGTACTTTGGCGACTATATATATTAGTTAGCAATCTGACTGTTGGGCGCAATATCGATTGCACTTTGTTTAGTTAAATTTGTTCTTGTTTAGTACGCATATAAAAGATTATCATTGATAAAATTTATACCCATAGCCTACATGGTTTCACAACTTACATTAAAAACTACTTAATTATAAATGTCATTATGATATCCACAATTGTTATATATGTAATACATAATACTAGTATACAATATGCTATATAATTACATATCTGTATTTATTAACATTGAATTGTGACTATTATTTCTATTCACTGTTGCTATTCACCAACTTGATTTGCTATTATTAAAAGGGGGCTCCCATGTTAGCGACATGTTGTCTTAATGGGAGTCTCATTGACCTTACATTTAAGTTTGTACATTTGTATTTATGTACATTTATGGTCAAAACAAATAAATCTTTCTGTCTGTCTGTCTGTCTGCTTATTCACACTTAGCCTTTTGTTTCTGCTCGAGCATCAGCAAAGAACGTCAATATGAAATCGTTGACAGCCACGAGAGCTGCCACCTAGTGAATATGCATGTGATTAAAAGGCACAAAATTATGAAAAAAAGTTTAATGTCAGTTTATATTTTGTGACATGTTTCAATATAAGTTTATTGTTGAATAGTTATTATAGTATAGTATTATTTGATAAAAGTGTATCCTTATTTAATTTGTTATTTCATAGTTGGCCTGAGAGCCAATCATCGTCTCTACCAGAATCTGGGGTAAAGCCCTCTACCGGTAACATTGGCAGGGCCTTAATATTCCAGGCCGTAGCGAGGAGTGAAAAAGTGCTGCCACCTCACAGCGCCTGAGTAGTCGAGGCTAAAGGACATACCTGTGTTCTTGCTGAACTCGAGTGCGTTCCCAAGGGAGCTGCAGGTTATCTTGGGTACTGCGTTCATTGCCATGTACCAGACGTTAGTCTTCATAGGGTTAAAGTTTTCCTGGAAGCGTTCACTGTTTGTGTCATTGACAGCGATGATGACATCATCAATCGCCCACTCCGCTCGTGGGCTGCCTTCCAGACATAGATGCACATTGTTATAGTCAGTTGTGTATACCTTACGCATCTCTAGGCCGATTATAATATAAGCTTACAATAACATTTCGTGTGTGATCTTTACTTCCTGGCAAAAACACCAGACAGAAGTGTCACATCCGAAAAACAAGGCAATGTACAGTGAATGAAATTGCCCCCAAGTTTCTAAATGGGCATTGGTAGTAGGATTCAAAACCCGGACCCTTCAACCAATGGTCCGGTGCTCTACCCCTCGACCATAGCACCCCACTTGAAATTTGTTGCAACTGATTTCATAATTACCATATTGCATTTTCTCACAAATCTTTTCAAAAATCAAACTTACTGTAATCTGATCAGTCTTTACTATCAAAACAAGTGAAAACCATGCAACATAAATTAATGCCTATATGGTCCTGGACCCGAGCTCACAGATGAAACAAACTAAATCTTTAAGCATTATATCATGAACAGAGACACGCATAAATCATCGCCAGATGCAACACAATGTACTATATGTATATATTTGTCAAAATTACCTCTCAATAAACTGTTTTTGTACATACATTTCAATCTTTATACGTTTTGTTATATACTGTTATATTTTAGTCTACCTTTTTGCTACATAGCTCTTGGTTTTGATTTGTTCATTATGTAAGTTTTATTAACATCAGTAAGTAACATTTCGGTCTACCCTTTCATTACATATATTTGGGTCATTATCTTTATGCTATATACTTCTACTGTTTGAAAGCAGAGCCAAGTGTTACCTGGTGAAATGATGGGCTGCCACCACCTGATGACCGTGGAGGATTTCTTGGCAGCAGGAGGCAGCTGTAGGGTGACTGTCTGGGGTTTATCACTCAGTGTTTCTGGGTCTAAGATCCGGAGGATGTTCCACATGATGCCGTTGTCTGTAGAGAAGTCCACGATGACCCCCTCGTTGCGACCGGATGGTTTGCGACATGTCCGCCAGTCCTCAGAGCTGCCAATCTTGATGAGGAACTGAACTATTCTGTAACACAACAAAACATCTCTCATTCAATGCTTCTTGTCTTCAATGAACAAATAAGTACAACTAACTTACAATCATGAACCACTCACGTACACTGATGCCAGCTGGTGAATCGATCACCACTCAATTCTCTCAGATAGGAGAGAGGTCTGCATGAAAAGCATAGCATATCAAAAACAAGTAAACAATTCTAAATAACTATCATTGTGTTTTCTTAAATACACCACCAATTGGCAGATGAGAGGCCAAAAGTCCAAGGAAGAAAATGGACACACAAAGAGGTGAGTGGACCTTCGAGCTTCGGAGAGGATGCACTTAAATTAGCCAAAGTTAACATATATCTGTATATTATATATATATAAATCAACAGAAGGCAATAAACAAAGGGTGAATTTATTATACGTGTTTTTATTAAATACGCATGCTGAACACCCACCTGACATGTACAATACACCCATCTGACATGTACAATACATCCATGAACACCTACCTGACATGTACAATACACCCATGAACACCCACCTGACATGTACAATACACCCATGAACACCCACCTGACATGTACAATACACCCATGAACACCAACCTGACATGTACAGTACACCCATGAACACCCAACTGACATGTACAATACACCCATGAACACCCACCTGACATGTACAATACACCCATGAACACCCACCTGACATGTACAATACACCCATGAACACCCACCTGACATGTACAATACACCCATGAACACCTACCTGACATGTACAATACACCCATGAACACTCACCTGACATGTACAATACACCCATGAACACTCACCTGACATGTACAATACACCCATGAACACCCACCTGACATGTACAATACACCCATGAACACCTACCTGACATGTACAATACACCCATGAACACCTACCTGACATGTACAATACACCAATGAACACCCACCTGACATGTACAGTACACCCATGAACACTCACCTGACATGTACAATACACCCATGAACACCCACCTGACATGTACAGTACACCCATGAACACCCACCTGATGTTGGTGGTGTTTAGGGCGATAGTCCTCACTTCCCTCGTGCCCTCGCCACTGAGGTACATCGAGTTACCTCCTCCCAACACCCCGCACCCCGTGCCCAGAGTGCCCCCTAGGATCCGCTCCCACATCTCGCTCGGGTTGTTCATGTTGTCGAACCTGTCAATCATTCCGGGCAGCTCTCGCACCGATGTCAAACACCGCTCCCCTACAATGACACACAATGACATGTGTCAGATGACACCGACGCAAGCGAGGAAACAAGACGACATAAATAGGAAGACAATCTAACTATAATCGAGTTAGCATGTGTGTGTGTGTGTGTGTGTGTGTGTGTGTGTGTGTGTGCACGTGCGTGTGTGCGTGTCTGTGGGGGGTATGTTAACGTTACCTTCCTAGATGGTTTGCGTCTTGAGTGCCAAACTTTCAGTGATTAATCTATTACCCTTTGGGAGAAAAGTAACACATTTTTTATTTTTTTATTCCCTGTTGGTTAAGGGTTCTGACCAGTATATCAGACAGATGTCAAACCGATTGCTCAAAATGTTACAAATATTTTCAGTGATTGTTCTGAGGACCACTGATCTGTTGGGAATGTTTTATGTAATAAAGTGAAAAACTGTCTTTTGTGTCATATCAAACATCATTTACAAATACTCCAATAAACAATCTTCTCTGTCTATGTGTATGTGGTGCCACCTGGAGGACAGGCATTTTATACAGACACCGTCTCACAATTGAAGTTCTTGTATGACATTAGAAAGCCCACCTAAAAAAACCTAGATTCTGCTATTATTACAGTTGCCATGGTTACAGCAACCCAGTTGCCAGGCATTAGCCACCTACCTGTATAACCACGGTCGCAGGCACACGCCCCCCGTAGACACACCCCGTGTCCACTGCACATGTTTGGACAGGGTGGGCCAATGTAGACATCATCCAGGGCAAAGTTGTACACCGGCCCACCCTTCTGCCACCAGCGGAAGTTCACACGTCTACAATATCACCGGTATTATTTCTACTAATTTCGTGGTCAATTGCGACCCGCCACAGAGAACCAGGTCTTAAGTTGCACAGGCCTGTTCTGCACACAAGCCAAAAATAGCGGTCTAGGTCATGTCCCATTAATTACGTTATTTTGGTGCAATCAAACCAATCAAATACATGCATTTGCAAACCCACATATTAACAAACGATAGGCAATATTATTCAAAATGCCCTTTCGAAGTTTGCTTCAAATTTAACAATAAATCAAAAACACAGAAGATATGAGGGATTATTTTAGAGCTTGTGATCTGTGGAATTGAAAATGTTACTCAACTCCAGATCACAATTTTGCAACTTAATACCCACGTTGCTGTGGCGGGTCAGTTTCTCAAGGCACAAACATATCTCCAAACTTGTACGAGTACTGCAGGGAATTTTAGTGTATTTCAGTAAAACTTCAGTTGGGTGGTCAATGTGTCAGAATAAATATAGGTTAGGGATCTTCTCAGAACATTGATGTATGATGTAAGACGAAAATACTTTAATCTGGCCACAGTCCCATCCCGCAGATGAAAGTGTATAAACATTGACATGATGATACCAATATATTAATAGCACCGGTCAGAAGTGTAAAATATTGATGTCTAACGCCACATGAAACTGTCTCAGACCCCTCTGCCCAAATGAATGTAATTTCATCTGATAACGGACATCAATGTTCTGAGATGATCTCTTACATTATATAATTTCAAGACAAAAATATCTGTACCTTTAAATCGTTAAACACAGGTGGCGCCACATACCCATTGAGGATCTTGTCGTCGAGCGGGAAGACGACCAACCGCCACTCCCCGTAGGTGCCTGTGTAGTATATACTGCCTTCGCTGTAGCGTCCACTGCACTGGTCATCAATGTAGCATGGCTTGTCGACCAGTTTCCAAGTGAGGCCAGCATCGTGGGAGTATTGGAGTAGCACAGGGTGATGGTAGGAGAAAGCCTTGCTACACCCCACATTGATCTACAATCACGTGAGTATTGGAGTAGCATGGGGTGATGGTAGGAGAAAGCCTTGCTACACCCCACATTGATCTACAATCACGTGAGTATTGGAGTAGCATGGGGTGATGGTAGGAGAAAGCCTTGCTACACCCCACATTGATCTACAATCACGTGAGTATTGGAGTAGCATGGGGTGATGGTAGGAGAAAGCCTTGCTACACCCCACATTGATCTACAATCACGTGAGTATTGGAGTAGCATGGGGTGATGGTAGGAGAAAGCCTTGCTACACCCCACATTGATCTACAATCACGTGAGTATTGGAGTAGCATGGGGTGATGGTAGGAGAAAGCCTTGCTACACCCCACATTGATCTACAATCATGTGAGTATTGGAGTAGCACAGGGTGATGGTAGGAGAAAGCCTTGCTACACCCCACATTGATCTACAATCACGTGAGTATTGGAGTAGCACAGGGTGATGGTAGGAGAAAGCCTTGCTACACCCCACATTGATCTACAATCACGTGAGTATTGGAGTAGCACAGGGTGATGGTAGGAGAAAGCCTTGCTACACCCCACATTGATCTACAATCACGTGAGTATTGGAGTAGCATGGGGTGATGGTAGGAGAAAGCCTTGCTACACCCCACATTGATCTACAATCACGTGAGTATTGGAGTAGCATGGGGTGATGACCGAGTACCTGGTTATAGACAGTGGTGGATGTTTGTGTATGAAATAGTCTATGCACGGCAATTGCGGAATGACTAAATTCTTTCCAGAGATGTCGAGATGGTGTTCAAATTAACAGGTTTGCCAGGGGGTGAAGTGTCATGTGATCTGAGTAATCCCAAGGACAATAGGCCAATTTACCAATAGAAAATGCTATAAGGACTGGTACACCTTTATATATATATATATATATATACAGCTGTATATATATATATAGTATTTCATGTAAAAGATAAGGACTTGAAAAAAATATGTCTGGTATGACATCTTTCAAAGATGGGAATGTTTCACACTCAACAATAAACTCACCCTAAACTGGACAATGTCCCCATACTGCAGCTGCATGTCCTTGGTCATTGCAAACTTCTCGTTCTGCTGGTCAGCAAACATAAGTGTGTCATCCAGGGACTGGCAGTAGGGTGCATACATGCCCTCAGTGATGGTCAGCCAGATGTCTTCCTCCACACTCGCACTGTCCTGCTGCTCGAACACATGTAAATACTTTTTTTGACAAATGTTGTCTTTGAATTTTAATAATAATAAGGTAACTTCTTTTGCACCTAAATCCTTGGAAACCAAGCTCAGAGGTGCATCAAGACAAAAGGGTTAGTCAATCTCAAAATCAATAAGCAGTATTCAAGTTGTCAACAGATGGATGGATACGCCAGGGAGCTGTGGTGGATATGCAAGTTGTAAGGTCATAGAGGTAAGTTTTTAAATGATGCCCAGATTGTGTAACTGATCTAACAATAAGAGGGAGCAAATTCCAAAGAGTCGCAGCAGCAGCAGCAGCAGCAGAAAAAGCCCAAGTTCCAGTGGAGAGACAGGTGGTAAAAGTTCCAGTGGAGAGACAGGTGGTAAAAGTTCCAGTGGAGAGACAGGTGGTAAAAGTTCCAGTGGAGAGACAGGTGGTAAAAGTTCCAGTGGAGAGACAGGTGGTAAAAGTTCCAGTGGAGAGACAGGTGGTAAAAGTTTCAATGGAGAGACAGGTGGTAAAAGTTCCAATGGAGAGACAGGTGGTAAAAGTCAAGGGAAGTTCAATACATCATCTTACTTTAAAAACTATACAATGTGTAAACATGGCAGAAAGTTATAACAACTGGCCTGTTCATTCAAACACCATTTTGACTTCTCTGGGAAGTATTCAGCCATGCCATGACTACAAGGCAAAGACTTTTTATTCATATACATCCAGCAAATTGTTACAGACTGTGAGAGTTGTGTACCTGGAATGTGTCGAGTAGGTTAGCCAAGTCCTTGTACCTGGACAGGACGACCCCGTCCACTGACCACTGGTCAACGTTGGCCCCGGAGTGAGTCGGCTGCCACCAGCGGAGGCGGGTGCTTTCTGTCTTTGACTTTTCCGGCAGTACAATGTGAACAAACCTGCAAGGATACTGTCATAGTGGCTTCCATGTCTACCAAACATCTCTCCTCTCTCTCGCTCTCTCTCGCTCTCTCTCGCTCTCTCTCCCTCCCTCTCTCTCTCTCCATCCCTCCCTCTCTCTCTCTCCCTCCTTATCTCTCGCTCTCCCTCTCTCTCTCCCTTTCTCTCTCACTCTCCCCCTCTCTCTCTCTCACCCTCAGGATAGGGCAAAACGAAGTTCAAATTGAAAGGGAGATTATTGATTCTCTATAAAAAAGTACCTTTCTTCAGGCAATACAAACTTGCTTATAACTGCATTTGTAATCAATTCCAAATGTACCACCCATAAATTATGGTTTTTGTCTGCTTTCCTGACTATTCCCTATGTCATATTACTATATCAATACTACCGCAATAGTTATGAAACTATGACAATCACAATACACCTACCGCAATACACCTTCCGCAATTACAGACAAACCACCCCTCCAAGTCATCACTACCAGCCACAAACCTTGACTGGCTGGGGTCGGTCTCTTGTAGTTCCTTCAGTAGATGCCAGGTGACGCCACCGTTGTTGCTGTACTGGACCAGGACGTGCTCCTCTCGCCTCTCGATGCCGTAGCAACGCAGGTTACTCCCTCCACCCACCTGGATGTAGAACTGTAGGAAGTCGATACTGAGCGTGTGCAGGTCCTTACTCACCAGCTGTCGTGGTCCCACCTGAAACGAAACAACTTCTTTTTTTAGGGAAGATCGCATTAGTTCACAACGTGCCAAAATGCATTAAGTATTACGGAGGATTAGGTCATCACATGGAAATTTTTATTTTTTATGGCGCCTTGATAAATGCTCAAACATGCATAAACAAGTCATTAAAGTCAGATATCCTTGCTCAAAACCACCATACCTAACAAAGGAGCACCCTACCTAGAGATTCTTGACAATTGTATGATTACACATACAGTTGTTAGCCCAGAATAATTTTCAAGAACGCATGTCCTCTATCTCACTAGAAACATTCACTGCCATGATAATACACAAGCAAATGAACCCAAATATCACATACCTTTAATTTAAATAAGTAGTACTCCAAATAGTTATATGTTCAGTATTAACTGACATATGCTCTATTAGTTATATGCCAAGTCTCCCATGAAATCTGGGAGTCTCCTGGATTTTAGGTGTATCTACCAGCAAATCTCCTGGATTTTCTCTGAAAATCTCCTACAGCACCCCTTCCCAATCTTTGAGACAGTGCGACATGGGAGATGTGCTGAGATGTCCTAAACTGCTGAATTTCCAGTGAAAAACCTCCAAGTGCAGCACCTCATCTTCGAAACAGCGAACCGGTGAAGTTCTGGCGAAAAATCTCCAGTAGCACCCCTATCTTCCAATGTTAAGATCTGAGACATTGCGACGACACAGCACGACACGGGAAACATGCTGAACTGCTGATCAATCTCCCGGATTTCAACAAAAAAGTTGGCAGGTATACTCCCTTAAGGTGGCTACATCGGCTATTATATGCTTCTTTTGAATTAATCATTTCTAATATAAGTTTTGAAGATAAGCTAACCATTTTTTCTCAGAGTTTGGCTCAGATACTAAACAATACTCTATACCAAAAAGAATTGATTTTTTTATGTTGTTTAGAGACATTTAAATGTGTTTAAAGACAATTAAAAAATATGTCAAAAATCACCTTAAAATGGCATTTTACTTAATTTTGAGAAACTCCCCAAAAGAAAAATTTGTATGGTTGTAAGTACAAACATGTTATTAACATTCACACATTTTTTTTTTGTAAACAAAGGCATATTAAGTTTGATACAGCTTCATAAACGTTTTTCTACAATGTTGAAAGACAGCAAAAATCAGTACTGCATTTTTGGCACGACCCCTTCACCAAACATAAAACCATCCCATGCAATTTTGGGTAAACACAAGTCGAGTTCATATACCAAGTTATGGCTTTGTAAGTATTGTAGTTTTTATAAAAAAAGTTACATTAAGTAATACTTCCTGGTTGTTATAATTATAAGGGTGTCACCAGATGCTTGTTTTTTGCTTAGAAATGTGACTTTTTTACTGGCATGTGGCTTATTTCAACACAATTTGACAGACACTTCTATTACTGAGATTTCCCCCCAAGGTTTTCCTGCCAAGTTGTCTCATGATATTGTGTTACGAAGGGCCATGTGTTGAACTTGTTGTGGTAGACAAGATTGAGTCAGTCACGTGTCATTGCAACTGGCGGCTGAGGTCGGCATTATCGGAGGATAAACAAAACTACCACTAGTATTTGGTGAATTGACAGCGTGATGCATTTAGGTAATTATAATACAACAGCATAGTGGCATGAGAATAACCAGACTATATGATCTGCATTCATGGTGAATGAATTTATGTTTGAACTGGGCTGACGCTGACGTGATCGTCACTATGGAAACATTGTCAGTTTCCAAGAATCTGAAAAGGGACTTTCCACAGACACACTAAAAATACTAGTTTTTAAAGGACTGATTGGTGACATATGGTGATAGTGCCTTGGTTTTTTTAATAGTACACATGTTCATACTGACACCTACTAATGTTCTATGAAGAAAAAAATATAGGAATCAACTGACATGATACCCGGTGCAGCTACCTTAAAATAGAAATGTGTTTACATGAATGTTTCTCCAACATATTCAATGTTACCTTAGATAAATAGAGTGACTCCCCAGACAAGAGGACGCCACAGCCCTGATTGGCTCCTGCTGATGAATCTCCCGGATTTGAACAAAAAAAGTTGGCAGGTATACTACCCTTAAAGTAGAAATGTGTTTACATGAATGTTTCTCCAACATATTCAATGTTACCTTAGAGAAATAGAGTGACTCCCCAGACAAGAGGATGCCACAGCCCTGATTGGCTCCTGCCACGTCCGCTCCGAGCACAGCCAGCCAATCAGACTCGAGCTTGTGCATCATGGAGAAGTCCGTCTTGAGGCTGTTTGGTAGCTGTCTCTCTGGAGAGCAGGTGAGGCCACTGTACCCCGGGTCACACCTGGAGTACAACACACGAATATTGATTGTTTAAACTGGCAAAAGAGTGCTACATGGCGATACATACACAGATACAAGATGGTTTCCCACAGTAGTCATAAATTATATTTGTTACAACATAAATTTGAAATTTTTTCACCATAATGCAAGCTACATAAAATGTCCCTAACTGATCAGCAGTCCTCCATCAATTGCAGAAGATATGTATAATATTATAAACAGTTACGTCCACCTAACATACAGTATGAACCATAAACCAGTAAGGAACCTTAACTAATGAGGAATTAAAAAATAAAGGTGTTACTTTTCCGAAGGGTCATAGATTAATCCTTGAAAAGTTGACCACCGAGATGAAAATTGAAAAGTTGGCCACCGAGAAGAAAACTGTCTATGACAAACACGTTAACCTACCCCCGTACACAAACACGGTAACCTACCCCCATACACAAACACGGTAACCTACCCCTGTGCACAAATACGGTAACCTACCCCCGTACACAAACACGGTAACCTACCCCCGTACACAAACACGGTAACCTACCCCCGTACACAAACACGGTAACCTGCCCCCGTACACAAACATGGTAACCCACCCCCGTACACAAACACGCTAACCTACCCCCGTACACAAACACGGTAACCTACCCCCGTACACAAACACGGTAACCCACCCCCGTACACAAACACGGTAACCCACCCCCGTACACAAACACGCTAACCTACCCCCGTACACAAACACGGTAACCTATCCCCGTACACAAACACGGTAACCTGCCCCCGTACACAAACACGGTAACCCACCCCCGTACACAAACACGGTAACCTATCCCCGTACACAAACACGGTAACCTACCCCGTACACAAACATGGTAACCCACCCCCGTACACAAACACGCTAACCTGCCCCCGTACACAAACATGGTAACCTACCCCCGTACACAAACACGCTAACCTACCCCCGTACACAAACACGGTAACCTATCCCCGTACACAAACACGGTAACCTACCCCCGTACACAAACACGGTAACCTATCCCCGTACACAAACACGCTAACCTACCCCCGTACACAAACACGGTAACCTACCCCCGTACACAAACACGCTAACCTACCCCCGTACACAAACACGCTAACCTATCCCCGTACACAAACACGGTAACCTACCCCCGTACACAAACACGGTAACCTACCCCCGTACACAAACACGGTAACCCACCCCCGTACACAAACACGGTAACCTACCCCCGTACACAAACACGGTAACCCACCCCCGTACACAAACACGGTAACCCACCCCCGTACACAAACACGGTAACCCACCCCCGTACACAAACACGCTAACCTACCCCCGTACACAAACACGGTAACCTATCCCCGTACACAAACACGGTAACCTGCCCCCGTACACAAACATGGTAACCCACCCCCGTACACAAACACGGTAACCTATCCCCGTACACAAACACGGTAACCTACCCCGTACACAAACATGGTAACCCACCCCCGTACACAAACACGCTAACCTGCCCCCGTACACAAACATGGTAACCTACCCCCGTACACAAACACGCTAACCTACCCCCGTACACAAACACGGTAACCTATCCCCGTACACAAACACGGTAACCTACCCCCGTACACAAACACGGTAACCTATCCCCGTACACAAACACGCTAACCTACCCCCGTACACAAACACGGTAACCTACCCCCGTACACAAACACGCTAACCTACCCCCGTACACAAACACGGTAACCTATCCCCGTACACAAACACGGTAACCTACCCCGTACACAAACATGGTAACCCACCCCCGTACACAAACACGCTAACCTGCCCCCGTACACAAACATGGTAACCTACCTCCGTACACAAACACGCTAACCTACCCCCGTACACAAACACGGTAACCTATCCCCGTACACAAACACGGTAACCTACCCCCGTACACAAACACGGTAACCTATCCCCGTACACAAACACGCTAACCTACCCCCGTACACAAACACGGTAACCTACCCCCGTACACAAACACGCTAACCTACCCCCGTACACAAACACGGTAACCTATCCCCGTACACAAACACGGTAACCTACCCCCGTACACAAACACGGTAACCTACCCCCGTACACACACACGGTAACCTGCCCCCGTACACAAACACGGTAACCCACCCCCGTACACAAACACGCTAACCTACCCCCGTACACAAACACGGTAACCTACCCCCGTACACAAACACGGTAACCTACCCCCGTACACAAACACGGTAACCTACCCCCGTACACAAACACGCTAACCTATCCCCGTACACAAACACGGTAACCTATCCCCGTACACAAACACGGTAACCTACCCCCGTACACAAATGCCAGCTTGATTACAGCTAGATTAAACACAGTGTTATTATTCTGTATAGATTAAAATTCCCTCACTAATACACTGAGTTCATAACAACACAGTTTTGTTGATGTTGAAATTTGTAGTGTGTGAATAGTTTACGTAACTAATTAGGTAAAGATTAGCGGAACTAACTGTGTTCGTCAGATAGGACAACTTGTGAAAGTGTGGACAAATCTTATGTTTAAGTTTAGAGTTGGAAATATTTTGCATTTCTTTTGACGCATTATGGTAAGACAATATATAAATAACTTACTTGCATATTCCCTCGACACATCTACCGTGTCCACTACACATCTGTGGACAGCTCTGGCCGATGTAGAGGTGGGCCACAGCCCAATGGTCACTGTTTGACCACTCCGACTGGCGCCACTGGAACCTTGTGGCACTGGACCTACAACACAACATGTGCACATTAATTGATTAAAACTGACCAAATCCGACTTAGACAGATTCAGAGTGACATAGAGGGGTCAACAACTCAGCAATATGCCACCCATTGTGTACCGTGCTGCATGATTTCAACACCAAGCCATATTTATGAGACGTGAGAGTGGGCGTCATTGGTAGGTGATGGTCACATACATAGTTAATAACTGTCGTCCGTTGGGTAATAATTGCAGGTGTCATGGAAGTGTCTGTGCAGCGTTCGAAATAGCACTTGTCTGGGACAAGTGATTTTTGGCCCGGACAAGTAAAATGACTCTACATGGTTATCCGGTGGACAAGTGAAAATTTACAGTAAATATAGTGACGCGTGCAATATTGCAACATTTTTATTTTACGAAATTCAAACGTAAATGAAGTTCGGTAGCAATCGCGCGCGTTGCAATTTTGTTGGTGTGTCGGGGTCTTGTTCCGCCGCCAGCATGTTGTATGTCAGTCTTCGACCGAGTTTAGTGCTTGCGTTAACAGGGTCATGAGCTGAGCGCACCGACCTAGCTGTCATACGCGTAGGACAGACTCGGCATCAGCCATCGTTGATCGAGGCTGTATTTCACATAATCGTAAATCGTTCAGTTTGGCCGACGTACAACTTGCTTCCGCGCACACGGATCATATTTGATGAACTTTGGAAATAGTAGACTTTGTATCGCTACCTGTTATTTGAATAAGTATATACAAAGTTTTACCCATTATTACGCCTAACCCACGTGGACTCGGCAGTCTTCCAAGACCAAGTCATCGAACTGTCGTTAGCCGATCCAGATCGGTGACAATTTTCAAAACTTGTAACTGGCTCTCCGGTAAATCTATAGTGCTGGTTAATAAACGGAATATTAATTCCCTGACATTTCATAAATGTTGTATCTATGTAACATGTATATTAACCATAAATATTAACCGAATTATGCAAAACGCGCGGCCGGGGACAGTGCGCCAACTGCCGTTGACATGTCGGCTTTCACCAACTACGGCGGTCTGCGCGCGGCAGCAACGTTACGACGTAACTAAATCTATAAATTATATTCCGCCTGGTAAATATAATTCGGGCACCGTTAAAACTGTTTTATCATAATTGAAATGGTAATATAACACTTTATTATTTACAAAATTACCCGTTTGTTTTGCTGATGATCAATTGAATATTATCTTTGTTTGTAAAATACAGAACTATTTAACAAGATTGCCACCCAGAGAACGATGTTAATATTGAAGTTCATAGAGGTTGAAAAAAATATTCTCATATTAGGTCTATATAGTTTATTATGATTTTTTTTACATCTCCTGGCTTTGTATTGATCGTGTTCCTGTTTGAGTGGCATCTTCAATGACAAACTGATGCAAATTTTTTACATCAGTGTTATATATATATACCATATTAAACATAAACAGTTTTTGCAACATTATAAAATGAAAATATCAAGGAAAACAATTGTCTAATTCCTATTATCGTAATAATTATTTGTTATTAATAAAAGCGTTCATATCAGTATCACAAAAATATTGGTATACATCATGTAACGTGTCTACTTTTAATATTCGTGATGAATATTAATGGACCAGAAAATAGTTGCAAATATAGTTTTGCAATTTCAAAATTTGCAGATTAAATCAAATTGTGTCGTTAATCACAAGTCACTCAGATGTACATGCAACAAAACAGCAGGAACATTGTGTTGTTGTCATAAAAATAAGAGACTTTTACGTTTTTTCCCGAAGCTTCAATTCCCCCTGACAACCACTCGGACAAGTTAAGATTTTGGCGGACAAGTAGATTTCAAAACTTACTTGTCCGGCGGACAAGTAAATATTCTGGCTTATTTCGATCGCTGCTGTGCGATGCACTTTTTCATCATCAATATTTGTAAATTCATCACCAATTTTTTTAAACAATTTGTTTGCAAAAATTCACAAAATGTTAGAGAAATACAATATGGATATCTATTGCAATGTTTCTGCAGATATTTATGAAGACGGCATACTTCTATCAAAAAGTATGGCAGCCAATATAAAGTTTGGCATAATGAAAAATTCCTGCACTCACGCGCACACACACAGATATACGCAGTCACGTGAAACATCTCACCAAGTGACGTGTGGTAGCGCAATAGACACTCGTTTCCACGTGTGGTACTCCACTGCGTAGAACACACTGGCGGTGTGGTACTCGCCACAGATGCGAGGTGGCCAGCATCCTCCGCGGACCAGACTCCACGTCATGCCGTGATCCACGGAGAACTCCAGGAAGAGCTGGTTGTTGAGGCCCGCCGTGTAGGGCTTGCCGCAGCCCATTACCAAGTTAAACTGGAGCACAAACGACGGCCCAATGTGCATTGGGTCAGTGACGATGTAGCGCATTTCTCCAGACTCGTACGGCGTCTTGAAGCTACAAACACATCACATATCATATCACTGACAGCATCACGCAAAAAGCATATCATTTTAATAAATGTATATATTGTTTATTGTACTTTCAGACACAATGGGTGTTTTCAATCTGATAATTATGATTAACTATTATTATTAAATACATCAGTGCAGCACTAATGTATGGCGAGTGATGTAAATCACTAACATGTACATATTACAAACACATGGCCATCACTGAAAAAGTACCAGTGGTGCCACCTACCTGAGGGTGTACCAGTGGTGCCATCTATCTGAGGGTGTACCAGTAGTGCCATCTACATGAGGATGTACCAGTGGTGCCAACTACTTGAAAGTGTACCTGTGGTGTCATCTACCTGAAGGTGTACCAGTGGTGCCATCTACCTGAGGGTGTACCAGTGGTGCCATCTACCTGAGGGTGTACCAGTGGTTCCACCTACCCGAAGGTTTCCCAGTGGTGCCACCTACCAGAAAGTGCACCAGTGGTGCCACCTACACAAGTGTGTGCAAACCAGTGGCACCACCTACCTGAAGGTGTACCGGTGGTACCCTGAGGTAGATGGCACTATTGGTACAAACTCGGTGGCTCCACCTACCTGAGGGTGTACCAGTGGCACCACCTACCCGAAGGTGCATCAGTGGCCCCGCCTACCTGAAGATGTACCAGTGGCGCCACCTACCTAAGTGTGTGCTGGAGGCCGCAGTAGGTGTCCGTGTGTCCGAGGTGGACGTCAAGTGCGATGTCCGTCTCGTGCAGGTCGGTGAAGTCGAGGTTGATAGTGTTGTACATGTGACCAGTGAGAGAGACGTCGTCCACGGCCCACACGTCCCGGCCGTAACCGGAGTGAACCGGTTGCCACCAGCGGAAGCGACAGGCGGCCTGCCTCGCCTGGGCTGGCAGGTGAACCGACACCATTCTGTAAGGAGAATGCATCAACCAGAAACTTTCACTTTAGTAGCTGTATACTACTGCCCTGTATGTATACAGAATAATCCTCAACCTCTCTTTCTTAATGCAGATTGCTGAAAAATTTTATCAATTGCACTAGCAGTAGTTCTTCCCTTCATGTCATCAAGTAGAGCTATAGATATGTAAGTATTCATATATGAAGGTTATTATGGTGAAAATTTGAAATAATAAACGTGTCCAACTGATTGGCACTCCTTGCACAACCTAATGATCAACCTATTTACGTTATGGACAATCAATTTACATCAATCTAATGACTGGCATAAACCTTAGAACCATTAAAAAACTTTTAACAAGCAGAGAATTTTGAAACAAATTAATGCACTACTTTTCTTCAGCTGGTCGTTTGATGCCCGAGGTGCAAGCCAACACACAATCTAGCTCAAGTATTGTTAGCTAACACTTCCCGAACATGTTGTGCGGGACACACACTGAAGGAAAAGTATCGTGCATGACTTTCATTGGACCAAATGATGGCTAGAAGCAGTTGAAAGTTGATTCCTTGGCATTTAATGACATACTGGGGCTCACTGAAGTCTCCCGGAGTCAGGAGTCGTAGTGTGCTCCACCTGATGTCCCCAGAGCAGGAGTACTGGAGCAGGACGAGTTCATCATCGCTGTCAGGCAGGGCGCAGTCTCCCGTCTCTGACTCACTGCCCACTCGCACGCTGAACTGCAGGTACCTGGGGGGAGATACCAACACAGTCCACGTCACATGGGCAACATTTAACACTGCCTCTGAATTTTAGTCCAATGTGAGCCTGGTTCGTTAATGTTCATATCTGTGGTGTGTGCAGAGGTAAATAAAAAGTAAAGGTAAGTTCTTATATTGCACAGTATCCAGTCCTCAGGTCTGCTCAAAACACTTTACACTTTACTCCTTGGCAGACCTGTTCAATCGAACACCATCTCGACTTCTCTGGGAAACATCCAGCCACACTGCAATTAATGCGCGAAGATTATTCGTACACAAATATCAACCACTGTCTATAACCAGGTACTCATTCATACAGATGAGTAACTGGAGCAATGTAGAGTGAACGAACTTGCCCAAGGTTCGACACAGCAGCACAAGGTTCGAACCCGGGTTCTCTTGGTCGAGAGTCTGAAGCTCTAGCCACTGCACCACTGAACTCCATTTAGTAATAAACGTAGTCAGATTAATAAAACAGTGTGTACTTCTGTTGAAAGAATTGACTTTTAATGTCAATCAGGTAACACGTGAAACTGTGACCAGTGTTGTATTGTCATTTATAGAAGTGGGCTAACCATAGGTACTTTTGCCCATTTTTGACACAATTTTGTTGGCCCTAAATTAAGAATTTTTTTTTGTTCAATGATTTTACAAAAATTAAATAACCACATGATGCAGCTGACACAAAATATTTTTGTTTTAGTACAAAAGAGTAAGAAAAGACACATGAAAGAATTGAGGAGTTGCAGAAACAATTAACTGTCATCTTTTAGATACTACTTTATGGCTGGCCACATATGTAGCTAAGTAATTCAGCTAAGACATTTAAATGGCCACATATGTAACTAAGTAATTCAGCTAAGACATTTAAATGGCCACATATGTAGATAAGTAATTCAGCTAAGACATTTAAATGGCCACATATGTAGCTAAGTAATTCAGCTAAGACATTTAAATGCCCACATATGCAGCTAAGTAATTCAGCTAAGACATTTAAATGGCCACATATGTAGCTAAGTAATTCAGCTAAGACATTTAAATGGCCACACAAAGAAATCAAATAACAAACTTTGGATAGTTGTTAAACATACTTTGCTGTGTAGAGCAAAAAAGTAAATGTACTGCAGTAAATGAATGATACTTTTGTGAACAAAAGAAACATTTATTGATGGGACATATATTGGAGATGTGATCTATCTGCCTTAGTCACCTTGTGCCTGTTGTATTCAGGTCTATTGTCTGCAGGTCTCTGCGGCCGCCCTCATGAAACACAACGGCCTTGCCACTGCCCACCACCCCACATAGGTAGCTCAGGGTCGCACCCTTCACAACCGCAAAGTTCGATGTGATTGAGTTGACAGTGAACATGTCATCAATGAACATTGAGGGAAAGTGACCTTTCACTCGGTCACATGACGGGCCCTCAAAGTCAAAGTTGCACCTGCGGGAATATATGCAGTGACTGATATGAATATTATTTTTTATGCAAAAGTGACCAAACACTCGCTCAGTGACTGGACATTAACTCAGTGACTGGACTCGCATTCAGTGACTGGATACTCACTCAGTGACTGGATATTCACTCAATGACTCACTCAGTGACTGGACACTTTTTCAGTGACTTGAAATAATCTCGATGACTAGACACTCATAGGTGACTCATTCAGTGATTGGACACTCACACAGTGACTGAACACTTACTCAGTGACTGGACACTCACTCATTCTATGGACACTCATTCAGTGACTGGACACCCACTCAGTGACTGGACACTCACTACAACTGGACACTCACTACGACTGGACACTCACTACTACTGGACACTCACTAAGTTCTACATTATATCTATTACTTCTATGATGCATCTGCACGAGGACACTTGAGAGAGAGTAAGAGAGATGACTTACTGACATCCTGTCTGCGTGCAAGTCCCCCGTCCATTGCAGCCTCCCTTGCATGGCCCGATGTACACTGCATACACATTAAGGTCACATACAGTGGAACATCTCTATTAAGGTCACATACAGGGGAACCCCTCTATTAAGGTCACATAGAGTGGAACCTCTCTATTAAGGTCACATAGAGTGGAAACTCACTATTAAGGTCATCTTTGGGACAGGAAAAGTGACCTGAATAGGGAGGTGACTGTATTAACAGGACTAATATCCTATACTTTTCAGTATGTGGAAATAATTTGGGACTGTGCTAAGGTGACCTTAATTGTGAGGTTCCATTGTATCTATAAAATTATTATTGTTCATTAAGACACATTTGGATGGTGAAGATATTAGAATAATTTTACAAAACTTGAAGACTATGTAGGTGTAGTGAGCTGACTGTCGGACTCACTCACCACTGTCTATCGCCCAGCTGCCACCTTCTTTCGCATTCAGCTGTCGCCAACGGAACCGCGTGTGTCTAGTGAGGGCGGCCATTGGCACGGGGACTGTATAGTGCTGCCATCTAGTGGGCACGAACATCATACACAGTTAATACAGCATATTAGAAGTCTGGAAAATACATTTCAATCTGTTAATCTCTTTACTCAAATGTATTAGCTCATCAGAAATCAGGTTTCTACGTACAAATCTATAGTACGAGAGTAGTTGCACAGTTGGTTTTATAAATGCACACTTCTGTTAAATCATCGAAAGAATAAATTTCAATCATTAAATCATGGATTAGATAAAACTGTGAATACCGGGTAACCTTTGCCACATGTTATAGTATATGGAGACAGATCACTTTCACGTCTGTCTGCTTAATGTTAACTGGATCCAATCAAAAATAAAAAAGTTTGTTCAATTTCACCGTTTCACTAAAATAACCAGCAAATGTGCCTGTCCTCCAGACGGCGTTACACACAGAGATTCAGAAAATGGTTTCCTGGAGTATTCGTAAATAATGTTTGTGATGTTGACCATGCAGAAGAAAGGTAACACATTTATTGTTTTTAAAATTCACAGTTAGTTAAGGGTTCTTACTGGTTTCAGGGTTCATACTATAATTATGTTAGACAGATGCGTCACTCACCCGGTGGACTGCGTGGCCTGGTAGAGGGAAGACAGGGTCTGGAGAGATCCCTGACAGGAGCCAGGGAGACACCTCTCATACAGCGGAAACCAGTGGACACCCAGGTCTGTGGAGAACTCCAGATTCACACTACAACATAGACACACTATACATAGAGAACTCCAGACTCACACTACAACATAGACACACTATACATAGAGAACTCCAGACTCACACTGTAACATAGACACACTACGCATGGAGAACTCCAGACTCACACTACAACATAGACACACTATACATAGAGAACTCCAGACTCACACTACAACATAGACACACTATACATAGAGAACTCCAGACTCACACTACAACATAGACACATTATACATAGAGAACTCCAGACTCACACTGTAACATAGACACACTACGCATGGAGAACTCCAGACTCACACTACAACATAGACACACTATACATAGAGAACTCCAGACTCACACTACAACATAGACACACTATACATAGAGAACTCCAGACTCACACTACAACATAGACACACTATACATAGAGAACTCCAGACTCACACTGTAACATAGACACACTACGCATGGAGAACTCCAGACTCACACTACAACATAGACACACTATACATAGAGAACTCCAGACTCACACTACAACATAGACACAGTATAAATAGAGAACTCCAGACTCACACTACAACATAGACACACTATACATAGAGAACTCCAGACTCACACTACAACATAGACACATTATACATAGAGAACTCCAGACTCACACTGTAACATAGACACACTACGCATGGAGAACTCCAGACTCACACTACAACATAGACACACTATACATAGAGAACTCCAGACTCACACTACAACATAGACACACTATACATAGAGAACTCCAGACTCACACTACAACATAGACACACTATACATAGAGAACTCCAGACTCACACTGTAACATAGACACACTACGCATGGAGAACTCCAGACTCACACTACAACATAGACACACTATACATAGAGAACTCCAGACTCACACTACAACATAGACACAGTATAAATAGAGAACTCCAGACTCACACTACAACATAGACACACTATACATAGAGAACTCCAGACTCACACTACAACATAGACACATTATACATAGAGAACTCCAGACTCACACTGTAACATAGACACACTATGCATGGAGAACTCCAGACTCACACTACAACATAGACACAGTATACATAGAGAACTCCAGACTCACACTACAACATAGACACACTATACATAGAGAACTCCAGACTCACACTACAACATAGACACAGTATAAATAGAGAACTCCAGACTCACACTACAACATAGACACACTATACATAGAGAACTCCAGACTCACACTACAACATAGACACATTATACATAGAGAACTCCAGACTCACACTGTAACATAGACACACTACGCATGGAGAACTCCAGACTCACACTACAACATAGACACACTATACATAGAGAACTCCAGACTCACACTACAACATAGACACACTATACATAGAGAACACCAGACTCACACTACAACATAGACACACTACACATAGAGAACTCCACACATCACATAGAGAACCCCAGACTCACATTGTAACATAGACACACTATACATAGAGAACTCCAGACTCACACTGTAACATAGATACACTATACATAGAGAACTCCAGACTCACACTACAACATAGATACACTATACATAGAGAACTCCAGACTCACACTGTAATACAGACACACTATACTTAGAGAACTCCAGACTCACCCTGCAACATAGACACTATATACGTAGAGAACTCCAGACTCACACTGTAAAATAGACACACTATACATAGAGAACTCCAGACTCACACTACAACATAGACACACTATACATAGAGAACTCCAGACTCACACTGTAACATAGACACACTATACAGAGAGAACTCCAGACTTACACTACAACATAGACACATTATACAGAGTGTGGAGAACTCCAGACTCACACTGTAATGTACACTACATCACAGACACATGCTCGCATACATGTGTATATACAAATTGATGTTTCTCAAATCTCTTGTATTGTATATTGACTGTTCCATCTAAGATTATTTTTATATCAAGTATTGACACTGTAGTGTCCCTGCAGACATTACGGAGGTCAAACAAGGACATTACAGTGGTCCAGTTGAGACATTGATTTGGCCCAGCAGGGACAATACAATAGCCCAGTTGGGACAGTGCAGTGGTCCACGTGTGGACTGAGTATGCACCGACCTGCTGTTGATGCCCTGTGATCCAGTGTTCACTGATTGTGCATTGACCTGCTATTGATGTCCTGTGGTCCAGTGTTCACTGATTGTGCACTGACCTGCTATTGATGCTCTGTTGTCCACAGTGTGGACTGAGTGTGCACTGACCTGCTATTGATGCCCTGTTGTCCACAGTGTGGATTGAGTATGCACTGACCTGCTGTTAATGCCCTGTGGTCCAATGTGGATTGAGTGTGCACTGACCTGCTGTTAATGCCCTGTGGTCCAGTGTGGATTGAGTGTGCACTGACCTGCTGTTAATGCCCTGTGGTCCAATGTGGATTGAGTGTGCACTAACCTGCTGTTGATGCCCTGTGGTCCAGTGTGTACTGACCTGCTGTTGATGCCCTGTGGTCCAGTGTGGACCGAGTGTGCACTGACATGCTGTTGATGCCCTGTGGTCCAGTGTGGACTGAGTGTGCACTGACATGCTGTTGTTGCCCTGTGGTCAACAGTATAACTGAGTGTGTACTGACCTGCTGTTGATGCCCTGTGGTCCAGTGTGGACTGAGTGTGCACTGACATGCTGTTGTTGCCCTGTGGTCAACAGTATAACTGAGTGTGTACTGACCTGCTGTTGATGCCCTGTGGTCCAGTGTGGACTGAGTGTGCACTGACATGCTGTTGATGCCCTGTGGTCCAGTGTGGACTGAGTGTGCACTGACATGCTGTTGTTGCCCTGTGGTCCACAATGTAACTAAGTGTGCACTGACCTGCTGTTGATGCCCGGTAGTCCAGAGTACATTGACGTGCAGTTGATGCTCTGTGGTCAAAAGTGTGCACTAACTGTTCACTGATCTGCTCTTTATACCCTGTGGTCCACAGTGTGACTGAGTGTGCACAGGCCAGCTGTTGATGCCCTGTGGTCCAATGTGGACTGAGTGTGTACTGACCTGCTGTTGATAACATGTGGTCCAGTGTGGACTGAGAGTACACTGACCTGCTGTTGATGGTCTGTGGACCACAGTATAACTGAGTGTGCACTGACCTGCTGTTGATGACATGTGGTCCAGTGTGGACTAAGTGTGCACTGACCTGCTGTTGAAGCCCTGTGGACCACAGTACAACTGAATGTGCAATGACCTGCTGTTGATGCCATGTGGTCCAGTGTGGACTGAGTGTGCACTGACCTGCTGTTGATGCCCTGTGGTCCACAGTACAACTGAATGTGCACTGACCTGCTGTTGATGACATGTGGTCCAGTGTGGACTGAGTGTGCACTGATCTGCTGTTGATGCCCTGTGGACCACAGTATAACTGAGTATGCACTGACCAGCTGTTGATGCCATGTGGTCCAGTGTGGACTGAGTGTGCACTGACCTGCTGTTGGTGCCCTGTGGACCACAGTACAACTGAGTGTGCACTGACCTGCTGTTGATGACATGTGGTCCAGTGTGGACTGAGTGTGCACTGACCTGCTGTTGATGCTCTATGGACCACAGTATAACTGAGTGTGCACTGACCTGCTGTTGATGCTCTATGGACCACAGTACAACTGAGTGTGCACTGACCTGCTGTTGATGACATGTGGTCCAGTGTGGACTGAGTGTGCACAGACCTGCTGTTGATCCCCTGTGGTCCAGTGTGAACCGAGTGTGCACTGACCTGCTGTTGATGCCCTGTGGACCACAGTATAACTGAGTGTGCACTGACCAGCTGTTGATGCCCTGTGGACCACAGTATAACTGAGTGTGCACTGACCAGCTGTTGATAACATGTGGTCCAGTGTGGACTGAGTGTGCACTGACCTGCTGTTGATGCCCTGTGGACCACAGTACAACTGAATGTGCACTGACCTGCTGTTGATGACATGTGGTCCAGTGTGGACTGAGTGTACACTGACCTGCTGTAATGCCCTGTGGACTACAGTATAACTGAGTGTGCACTGACCTGCTGTTGATCCCCTGTGGTCCAGTGTGGACTGAGTGTACACTGACCTGCTGTTGACGCCCTGTGGACCACAGTACAACTGAATGTGCACTGACCTGCTGTTGATGACATGTGGTCCAGTGTGGACTGAGTGTACACTGACCTGCTGTGATGCCCTGTGGACTACAGTATAACTGAGTGTGCACTGACCTGCTGTTGATCCCCTGTGGTCCAGTGTGGACTGAGTGTGCACTGACCTGCTGTAGATGCCCTGTGGTCCACAGTACAACTGAGTGTGCACTGACCTGCTGTTGATCCCCTGTGGTCCAGTGTGGACTGAGTGTGCACTGACCTGCTGTAGATGCCCTGTGGTCCACAGTACAACTGAGTGTGCACTGACCTGCTGTTGATCCCCTGTGGTCCAGTGTGGACTGAGTGTGCACTGACCTGCTGTTGATGCCCTGTGGACCACAGTACAACTGAATGTGCACTGACCTGCTGTTGATGACATGTGGTCCAGTGTGGACTGAGTGTACACTGACCTGCTGTGATGCCCTGTGGACTACAGTATAACTGAGTGTGCACTGACCTGCTGTTGATCCCCTGTGGTCCAGTGTGGACTGAGTGTGCACTGACCTGCTGTAGATGCCCTGTGGTCCACAGTACAACTGAGTGTGCACTGACCTGCTGTTGACGCCCTGTGGACCACAGTACAACTGAATGTGCACTGACCTGCTGTTGATGACATGTGGTCCAGTGTGGACTCAGTGTACACTGACCTGCTGTGATGCCCTGTGGACTACAGTATAACTGAGTGTGCACTGACCTGCTGTTGATCCCCTGTGGTCCAGTGTGGACTGAGTGTGCACTGACCTGCTGTAGATGCCCTGTGGTCCACAGTACAACTGAGTGTGCACTGACCTGCTGTTGACGCCCTGTGGACCACAGTACAACTGAATGTGCACTGACCTGCTGTTGATGACATGTGGTCCAGTGTGGACTGAGTGTACACTGACCTGCTGTTGACGCCCTGTGGACCACAGTACAACTGAATGTGCACTGACCTGCTGTTGATGACATGTGGTCCAGTGTGGACTGAGTGTACACTGACCTGCTGTGATGCCCTGTGGACTACAGTATAACTGAGTGTGCACTGACCTGCTGTTGATCCCCTGTGGTCCAGTGTGGACTGAGTGTGCACTGACCTGCTGTAGATGCCCTGTGGTCCACAGTACAACTGAGTGTGCACTGACCTGCTGTTGATCCCCTGTGGTCCAGTGTGGACTGAGTGTGCACTGACCTGCTGTTGATGCCCAGTGGTCCACAGTGCATGTTGAGGGCAAACTGGACGTAGTGTCTTGCCTCCCTTGGAATGACCGTGTGGACCTGGACGGAGTCGACTGACCATACGTCATAGTTCTCACCCCCATGACTCTTCTGTATCCAACACAGCCGTGACCACCCCTTCCTTGCCCTCGGGGGGACGGGCACCGACACCCGCTTCACAACCTGGGTAGACAATGTGATGTTAGAACCCAATGACATTGGCTAGGTTGGAGCCTTCTATATATTATACAAAACTTGCTTAGTTACCCCAGCTTTGCATGGTGAGAAAAAGCACATATTAGCATATTCAGCTAAAGCTGCTTGTAGATTAAAGGGATTATACGATGCCCACGGATAGCTACAATGTTACTATATGCCATGGAGATTTTTTGCTTGGTAACCTGCTAAAAATAGAACATGCTCACTATGCTGGCTTCCTTGAAAGAAAATAAAAACATAGGGAACATTTTTAATGCGACAACTGTATGCAGGAATGATAAATAACTTTGATCTAGCAGATGTCATGTCACCCTAGTAATGTAGCATACATACTTTATTGTCATCAGATGTCATGTCACCCTAGTAATGTAGTATACATACATTATAGTTATCAGCATTGTTGACAAGGCAACGCTTGACAGAGATTAGATGCACAATTTGGACTTGACAAACCATAATGTGGCGGATCCATCAATTACTAATAAAAAAAGAGTGTGACTGGAATCAAGAGAGTGGTTTTTCCAAGCACCGTCTATAATACTCATTTATTAACTGCGAATTAACTCAAGTTAATGCGGCAATGTGGACAAAGTAAACTTCGGCGAACATGGAGTACTATATATATAACATTTTGTTCAAATTAATTATGACCAGTTGAATGATTAACTGCTAAGGTTGGTCAATAAAAATTACTGCAACTACAGTAATAATAACACTATTTTCTAGATTTACTTTTACAGCTACAGCTATCTGTGTAATGCATTACAGTTAATCATCATTACACACTTAATTGAGCTGCCACTGGAAACGATTTCATTCCCACTGACCGTGTCCGAGGTGTGAGTGGTCAAGCTGAGAAGGCTGACTGTGTGTCCGTGGTCATCCTCCGTGTACACAAACACATCCGCCTGTCTCGCACTCGCCTTCGTAAAACAACTTCCATTGCCTGCAACAAACAACACATTCACAGTTCAGTTAGGTGCTTCATTACACACTTCATGACACACATAATTACACACTTTGTTTCATGCAGTTATATGGTCGATTAAATTATCTATGTGGCATGCTCCGTTAGACTTGGTTATACTGTTACATTACACCGTTACACTCTGTTGCATGCTCCATTACACTGTTACACTCTGCTGCATGCTCCATTACATTGTTACATTATGTTACATGCTCCATTACACTGTTACACTATGTTGCATGCTCCATTACAATGTTACACATTGCTACATGTTCCATTACACTATTACACTCTGCTACATGCTCCATTACACCATGTTACACACTGCTACATGCTCCATTACACTGTTACACTCTGCTACATACTCCATTACCCACTCCAACACAGGTTGTCATTATTTCTATGCAAAGTTAATTAAATGTGTGTACTGCTGCCACCAGGTGGCACAACCCACCTGCTGCGAAGTGGAATCGTAGGTTGCCAGTGTCCTTGAGATTGATGAAGGGCGAACAGAGGATGCGAAGTTTGTCCTTGCCCGACATCACCATGGCGACGCCCCTGTCCACTACACCGCAGTTGTTACCGTGGTGACCACCGTTCACTTGCCAACTGAACACAGTTTTTGATATACTTTGAATAGTACTGGTTATGACTTTAATCCTAATGGATTGTATATTACTTCATTATAAACTATTTGAGGGATTCCAAAAATGGTGTATTTTTAATCACATAATAAGCCTGGTTAGAAAGTCTTACTGGCCAGCAACAGCCATATGAACACTATGTCCAGTGTTTCCCCTGGTATATGACAAGCGAGCCGGGCCACCTCACCGTTTTTCTGTGCCGCCCCGCCCAAAATTTGCCAAAATTGCCGCCTCATAGCTATTTCGTACACCTATTTTTTTTGTTCTTTCACGATATATTCAGCGCCGGCGAGCGGCGCGAAATGACACCACAAAGTCACTTATATTCCTGCAAAATCACGGATTTGTAGCAACATCGTTTAGTTGTCGTAACGATAACGTCGCTCAGAGTGGTTAGGATTTAAGTCCATTGGACAACGTGAAAGATACCGTTTGTCAGTTGTCCAATCACGGAATATTCCTGTGGTATCCCCGGTGTCTCCAATGGTGACACCTCGCAGAGTTTCGACATACTAGAAATCTTGACATTCACGTAAATGGCGCCCAAACGGTAACTTGCGTTTTGGTTTATGACGGTGGTGGGAGTGAAAATCGTGCAGGCTGATGGCACTACGTCACTAGTCGGCGCTTGTGTCGAATCCAGACTCTTTTGAAGCCCAAATAAAAACCGTACATCCTATTCACTAGTCGGCACTTGTATCAAATCCGGACCCTGTTGAAGCTCAAATAGCGACCACGTTTTGCGCTAGTCTGTTACCGCACAGTGCGCGTAAAATGAGAGCTATTATGCTATAGCAGTGTATGTTTATACAAACCGGGGCACTATTTACGCCTCAAATGGGCATAAGACGCAATATTCTTAAAGGTATATATGCCTAGGATAATGTTGAATGATGGAACTATCTCACTGAGGTATCAAAGTTAAGCAAAACTCAAGTTATAACGGCAAAATAAATTCAAGGTGGGTCTGGATTCAATGCAAATGCCCACAGGCACAGTGTCAGTGACAAGTCTATTCAACTAATGTTCTATGCCGTTTTTTTTAAGCAAAATATGGAATGTGATTCGTAAGATATCTTTGTGCTAAATATATAATACATATTCCGACAAAGTTGTGCAAATAAACGTTTGGGAAAGTTGATTTGAGTGAAGTATTTACTCATAAACCACCGAAGTTCACATCTCATAAAAG
The DNA here is from genome assembly GCA_963995525.1 of Escarpia spicata. Lineage (NCBI taxonomy): Eukaryota > Metazoa > Annelida > Polychaeta > Sabellida > Siboglinidae > Escarpia > Escarpia spicata. The sequence goes on along the minus strand of OZ023205.1, from coordinate 46,431,326 downwards.
ATGCCTACCGTCCAAAACCGTGTATACTAATGGGTTATCAATAACTTGGGTTAGACAATGATATGTTTGCACAGAAATTGATTGCCCAATACCAACCTACCCAATAGTTGGCGTAAATTCAGTACAAACAGAGAAAGGGCTGCATGAACATAACACGGATACACCGGGAATAGGGGGGGGGGGGTACCAAGTATAGTACACAAAATGAATTTTTGGCCTTCAGGATGAAAATAATTTTTGTGTAGCAACAGAGCGAGCGCCTAGCGGTTAAGCTAGGTGGTTATACAACCTGTTCCCCCTCCTAGTCTGCACACCCCCTTTGAATCGCCTCAACGCTTAATAAGCTGGCCCAAAATACCCATTCAGCCCGTTTCAGTTACGCGGCATCCTATTGGCCAGCAGTGGGCGCGGGAAAAAAATGTGGGCAGGAGACGATGCAGGGTTTCTCGTCACTTCATTTCGCTTCGCCATCGTGACAACTTCAGATTTGACTACAAAATTTTGAATACCACCCACCCACCCGTTGTATCTGTTGTACGTATAGCGTGTGTTAGTTACTTCTAAATATGGATGTTACATGAATGTTGTAAGATAGGGGGGTTTTTATCCCCCATTTTTGTATACATCAAGCTGAATTACTGTAGCTAGTACTATAGAAAGGTGTGCAGTCTGCACACCAGGTTTCTTTTTCCCTTGTGTTTTATATACTGTAAGCATATTACAGTCGGTATGCTGTAATTTAATATAACAGCAATCAAGGGTTTTTTGGTAAATGTCTAGTATGATTATTCTATGTGTCCTTCCTGTACATATGATCCATATGCTCCACACCTACACTGTGTCCTTCCTGTACATATGATCCATATGCTCCACACCTACACTGTGTCCTTCCTGTACATATGATTCATATGCTCCACACCTACACTGTGTCCTTCCTGTACATATGATCCATATGCTCCACACCTACACTGTGTCCTTCCTGTACATATGATCCATATGCTCCACACCTACACTGTGTCCTTCCTGTACATGATTCATATGCTCCACACCTACACTGTGTCCTTCCTGTACATATGATCCATATGCTCCACACCTACACTGTGTCCTTCCTGTATGTATGATCCATATGCTCCACACCTACACTGTGTCCTTCCTGTATGTATGATTCATATGCTCCACACCTACACTGTGTCCTTCCTGTACATATGATCCATATGCTCCACACCTACACTGTGTCCTTCCTGTATGTATGATCCATATGCTCCACACCTACACTGTGTCCTTCCTGTATGTATGATTCATATGCTCCACACCTACACTGTGTCCTTCCTGTACATATGATTCATATGCTCCACACCTACACTGTGTCCTTCCTGTACATATGATTCATATGCTCCACACCTACACTGTGTCCTTCTTGTACATATGATCCATACGCTCCACACCTACACTGTGTCCTTCCCTGTACATACGATCCATACGCTCCACACCTACACTTTGTCCTTCCTGTCTGCACACCAGGTATCTTTTTCCCTTGTGTTTTATATACTGTAAGCATATTACAGTCGGTATGCTGTAATTTAATATAACAGCAATCAAGGGTTTTTTGGGTAAATGTCTAGTATGATTATTCTAAATGTACAAAATGTGTCGTACATAACATGTGTGGTCCATCACTCTGTAATCTCGATGTACCTGGCTGTGCACAAGATGTGACTATTGTATATATTATATGTGCACAGTGGCAATCCCTGTGTTAATAAATTTGATTGCCCAAAACCAACCTACCCAATAGTTGGCGTAAATTCAGTACAAACAGAGAAAGGGCTGCATGAACATAACACGGATACACCGGGAATGGGGGGGGGGGGTACCGAGTAGAGTAGTACACGAAATGATCCATATGCTCCACACCTACACTGTGTCCTTCCTGTACATATGATCCATATGCTCCACACCTACACTGTGTCCTTCCTGTACATATGATCCATATGCTCCACACCTACACTGTGTCCTTCCTGTATGTATGATTCATACGCTCCACACCTACACTGTGTCCTTCCTGTACATATGATCCATATGCTCCACACCTACACTGTGTCCTTCCTGTACATATGATCCATACGCTCCACACCTACACTGTGTCCTTCCTGTACATATGATCCATACGCTCCACACCTACACTGTGTCCTTCCTGTACATATGATCCATACGCTCCACACCTACACTGTGTCCTTCCTGTACATATGATCCATACGCTCCACACCTACACTGTGTCCTTCCTGTACATATGATCCATATGCTCCACACCTACACTGTGTCCTTCCTGTACATATGGTCCATACTCTCCACACCTACACTGTTTAGGTCCACGCCTTCCTAGCCTCGTGATACCGAGAGCCCAGGACACTTGCAATTCTCACCATGAGGGAAACGATTGGTTACCCTGAATCTGGTACAGGGGAACCTCACTAGTAATGGCACCCTTGGGACCGGGCAAAGGTGACCTGAATGGCAGTGACCGTATCAGCAGGACTAACTTTGTATACTTCACGGTTACATAAATAAACTGGGACTGTCCCAGGGTGACCTTAATTGTGAGGTGGCTGTATTACAAGGTGACCATAAAGCAAGGTTCGATTGTACTTGCAAACTTCTATATATATATATACACATATATATACAAGATGTATATATATATATACACACACACATATATATATATAAATGTGTGTATATATAAATATATAGATGTGAGACATTTAACTGGCATGCACTCCGATTTCTGACTAGAGCTCCACTAGCCTAAAGTTGTATTATACTTGAGGTTGCCACAAGGGAGAGAGGGCTTATTCCCTAGTAAGAAGTGAGGGAGAGACCTCACTCACCCTTCCTCCTTGCCGTCAAACGTCTCCTCCATGACAGGGAGTCCTACTTTAGTGTCCAGGTCAATGTCACGCGTTGTCACGTAATTGTGATCTTGGTCAGTATTCACAAATACCATGGCATTAGTGTCCGAGTGGCACTTGTGCTACAAAGTAACATCGTAATTTATAAAATACAAAATTTTCTGTAAGCCACTGCAATGTCCTTATTTAATAATATAATAAATCCTATTGCGAAATAAAACGCTTTTGTGATTTTTCAGTTGCGAGAGCTATTAAAAACATTTTATATAATGTGTTGACACCACAAGAACTCAGAAGATTAAGAGACCAATTACACAAAAATGTAATGGTTCAGAAAATATAAATATATATTTCAGAACACTTAGAAGTCAAAGCACAAAAGTAAATGGTATAGTTTAATAACAGCAAAACAAACGGTAAGAAATGTGTTTATAAAAGTATTCAAACATATTATTCAGCAACTGTGTTAATGCTAACCAGAACTGACAGATATCCAACAATTAAAGTCGGTCCACATTTAGATTAAAAATCCTGTCTTGGTGATAAGCCCTGAACAGGTTCATTGACCACCTGCCATTCAATGCTGTGGAAGGCAATCTTGTTAGATCTCATTAATTGTTGATCTCCATCAGCTGTTCTACTGACAATTGAACGAACCATAATTCTAGCTCCGGGGAAAAACAGCCAATTGCCGGGGTCAATCGGGTCAAAGTTGTCCTGGATGCTGATTGGTTGGTCTTCCATGTTGTTCACTAAGATGTTGTCGAGGGCCCAGCAGCCTGTGTAGTTGGTCGTCCCAGCCGTTTGTTCCCACTTCAAACAGACGTCTGTCTGTCTGGCTTCAGGTGGCAGACGGACGACCACGGTTGATACGACACCACTTGACGTCAGTCTGAAACCATCACATGGAGTGCAGGACATTAGATGGATTATAACAACTACCACATCTAATAGGACTAGTTTTGCACTTGGAAGAGTATTCATCTAAAATTTAGTAAAACGATAGAATAGATTGGACATAAATAAGTTTTGTGTCGATCCAGCAGGCATGAGGCATATGCCCCTGTTGTGCTTCATGTGTGTCAATGGGAGGGTTAATTGGATGTATATTGCAGATCCAGGGTGTGTTTGTGGGTGCATGTCCTCCTCTCGGTTTGGCCTCAAGGGGGTGCAATTTGAGTTTTTTTTATACCTCAGGAGTGTGCATTGGAGGTTTTTTGTGAGCCCTAGAGGGGTGCAGCTGGAGACTTTTTGTGAGACTTAATGGGGTAACAGTTGGAGGTTTTGTGTGAGCCTCAAGGAGGTAATGTGTGGCTGGGCTCCCCAGTATTGTCCTAATCCTAGACCCATCCTGATGGAGAACAATGAAAGATTAGAACACAAACAAAAACTAATTGATATGACTGCGAAAATATGTTTAAAAACACAATGCAATGATATCTGACAAGGCACATGTCTTCTGGAGCTTGTTGTTTCTTGTGGTGATCTTGTTAAAATACCTGATATGTTCAAAAGGTGTCCACAATGTACAAGACTCATTGCCGTAGTAAACAACAAGATCTTCTTCTGGATTTGCAGTGCACGTTCCTGATGCTGCAAAAATACAAACTGACAATTAACCAATTTAACAGCATATTACATTTTATTGGAGAATAATATTATGCCTGCACACAGCAATGTTAACACATAATTAAACTAAACAACATAATTCTAGTCATTTAACATGCAACAGCTGTATTTAACACTAGTTTTTTTTCACTGAAGTTCTATAATTTATTTACAAACTTACATACAGTCGCGCCTCGTTATAACGCGCCCCGTCATAACGCGGATTCAGTTATAACGCGGTCGGTCGTGGACCCCGAATTTCTGCCGCCAGGGGGAAATTGGGTGCTATGACAAACTATTAACACGGTAATAACTGTCAATTGTTTTGTGTGAAGTTATCCTCGTCTTTGTCCACGACATGTGTATATTGAAAGACTAGTTGGTGGACAATAAATTTAATGTTGACATACAACTGCAACGAATCAAGTGTGAGACGTTGCCGTTGTTTATTCTGCACTGCCAATGCTATCAAAGGTATAAGTTTCTTTGACTATAATTATGGTCAATTTTAACTTTAGAAACAGTAAATGTGGAGCGAGGTATTGTTTGTTTTGCGCCAACATCAAACGAATCATTTCCAATCTGCTAGTCATGCTCATGGCTTTCGCGGATCGCGAGTTCACCTGGTTTCGGTGCCGGGCGGCTTGTAAAGTGCAACTGAAATTCACAAATATGCCTTGCTTAAGAATGGGTTAAATACGTTTTAATACAGCTTAGTAGGCAAGATCAGTATGCTAACATTGCGTAACAAATATTAGCTTTTCGCTGCGATGAACGCAAAGCTACTGCCTGTACTGGTGCGCCAAAATATTAATTCGTCAACCGCATATGAATTGGTGAATGGTAATATTGTTCGGCATGGTAAATGTGCTTTTTAAATTGGTATTTTGATATTGATTGAAAGACGAAGTTAAGCCAATTGTGAGTGTACTCATAGCTTTAAATCCTTAATCAACTCTAACACAGTGTTTGTCAAATAATTTGCATATTCGGTTGCTGAGTTGGTACCATATTATCGTTCAGTTGACCGTAACTTGTTGGTCCGTTGTTTATTTACAAAAAACGGTAGACAATTCATGAATTTTATTAAGTTCAACATTCAACAGTGTCCAACAGTGTATGACATTTAAACAGAATACACATTGACATTGGCTGGCAGTTTAACAAGCTTCATAAACTGCATATAGACTGCGCGGCGTTCACACTTTGGCTTCGATGGCGTTCTTCATGTAGCAGCGGTGTCAGTTGTCATCGTAGCGGCAAATACGGGAACGCGCCATGTTTACAACGCGCCCCGTTTATGACACGGATTCATTTCGTGGACCCCAACTACCGCGTTATAATGAGGCACGACTGTATAAGTTTCTGACAGGACTATAAGATGTTTTAAATCTCTACAAAACCCATAACCAGTAGAAACCCACAATAAGTGCTAAGCGACTCTTGTTTGTTGCGTCTTGATCTGACTTCAAGAAGTGGCATTCCCGAGTATTTAGGCCATATAGAAACTTTTGTTATTATTAGTAACTAAAGTACGTGTGTACTTACACAGAGAAAATTGCAACACTGCTGCTGTGGTCATATTCAGCGGCTGCGTTATCTACAAACACACAAGTTTATAAATGTGTGTGTGTGTGTGTGTGTGTGTGTGTGTGTGTGTGTGTGTGTGTGTGTGTGTGTGTGTGTGTGTGTGTGTGTGTGTGTGTGTGTGTGTGTGTGTGTGTGTGTGTGTGTGTCCATGTGTGCATATATGTGCATGTGTGTGACTGTATGTGTATATGAAAGTATTCTGTACATTAGGTAGCACATTTGATCCGATACACTGTTGCAGCTGAGCAGAAGTAGAACTGGTAGAACTGACTGTCTTTTCTGATTTCTGAAATTTGTAACTATTGTTTCGTTGATTATATCCAGTTTAAAACGGACACATTTCAGTCTATGTCGACTTGTCTATTACTCATAACAGAGGGCTTACGTTTTGGAAGTTCCTTTCTTTAGATACAAACTAGAGAAGAATCTAAGTGTCAAAAATAATAATAATGTCACAGTGCATTTTGGGCACCAGAGGTGATAGAATTATATAGAGATATGTTGACTTGATGTGTAACAAGAAGTGAGTGCTAGAGAAAGACTTGCCAGTATCCTATTAGTGTCCCCTCCACATGCCACGGCAGAGTGGCCGTACAACACCACGCCACACTTGTCACTGATCTCTACGCCAGAGTACGTCTTCCTGCAATACACCAGTCTCAGTAACTACAGACAGACAGACGGACGGACAGACGGACAGACAGACAGACGGACTGATGGACGGACAGATGGATGGACGAATAGACAGACAATATACTACACTTATCACAGATCTCTACACCAGAGGACATCTTCCTGCAATAGGCCAATCTCAGTAATTACAGACAGGCAGGCAGGCAGGCAGGCAGGCAGGCAGGCAGGCAGGCAGGCAGGCAGGCAGGCAGGCAGGCAGGCAGGCAGGCAGGCAGGCAGGCAGGCAGGCAGGCAGGCAAGGAGACACAATCACTATGATATATGTGGTTAATATGGCAGTTTTGTTGGTAAATTAAAATATATTTGTAAAAACATTGCTTTGACTCCAACAATAGTACAATGATTACAGAATATAATTTTAATAACACACTTTAAAAAAAATCTAAATTTTCAACATGGTTTTTACACACAATTATGACTAGATTTGCAGTGTTAATCCATTAAAACCAACTGCATGAGCAATCATAATTAAACTCTTACTAGTAAAAGTCATGGTACTACCATAAAGTCTCATTGAAGGTTTCTTGGGTTGAATCAAAGTCATCTCTAAACACAATGCCATCACTGTGTATTATGGCTAACTTGGGTCTTGGACGAACTGCACTGGACCCTGAAACACAACATAACCACTAATGGTGGCACATTCAGGTGACACTGAGCACAGACTGTGACATGTCTTGAGGAATAGCCTGAGTAGTGACTAGCAACTCTATCGACACACCAATATATACACCAATATATGTATCGACACCATGCAGATAGAGAACATTGAAAGCTACGTCTAACTGGGAGCATCAGAATCACAGTATCAGAGGCAAAAACCAAAACAAGGAGATTCAAAGAAGAATCACCACCAGCTGGACAGGATTCGCACAGAAACATGGGCACTCACCATCCAGGCAAAGAACAAGCTAGCAGCCGCACAAACAAAGATGGAAAGATTAGAAGTATGTTAAACAACTCATATTGGGAGAGGAAAAACAAACATCTGGGTAAGAGAGAAGACAAAGGTCATAGACGTGATAGAACAAATCAGAAGACAGAAGTGGATCTGGGCAGGGCACATCAGCAGACTACGAGATAACTGATGGACATCGCGTATCACAACCTGGAAATCTTACGAAGGGAAACGATCTAGAGGAAGACCAGCGAGACGGTGGAGAGACGAACTAAACGAGTACTGGAAGGGCACCATCTGGCAGAGGATAGTGCAAGAAAGGCAGATTTGGAAACGACATGCTGAGGCCGTTGCCCAACCACCGGACACTACTGCTGCACAATGATGATGATGATGATGTCTATCAACATGACGTGACGCCTGGCGTGTGTGTGTGTGTGTGTGTGTGTGTGTGTGTGTGTGTCTGTGTGGTGGATCCTATAGTAACAATGATCTTGTGGACCAATGGTGGACCCTATCATAACATTGGTGCGGTGGATCCTACAGTAACAATGATCTTGTGGATCAATGGTGGACACTATCATAACATTGGTGTGGTGGATCCTACAGTAACAATGGTCTTGTGGATCAATGGTGGACCCTATCATAACATTGGTGTGGTGGATCCTATAGTAACAATGATCTTGTGGACCAATGGTGGACTCTATCATAACATTGGTATTGGATCCTATAGAAACAATGATCTTGTGGACCAATGATGGACCCTATCATAACATTGGTGTGGTGGATCCTATAGTAACAATGATCTTGTGAACCAATGATGGACCCTATCATAACATTGGTGGTGGATCCCATAGTAACAATGATCTTGTGGACCAATGGTGGACCCTATCATAACATAGGGGTGGTGCATCCTATAGTAACAATTGTATTGTGGACCAATGGTGGACCCTATCATAACATTGGGGTGGTGCATCCTATAGCAACAATTGTCTTGTGGACCAATGGTGGACTCTATCATAACATTGGTGGTGGATCCTATAGTAACAATGATCTTGTGGACCAATGGTGGACCCTATCATAACATTGGTGGTGGATCCTATAGTAACAATGGTCTTGTGGACCAATGGTGGACCCTGTCATAACATTGGTGGTGGATCCTATAGTAACAATGATCTTGTGGACCAATGGTGGACCCTATCATAACATTGGTGTGGTAGATCCTACAGTAACAATGATCTTGTGAACCAATGATGGACCCTATCATAACATTGTTGTGGTGGATCCTATAGTAACAATGATCCTGTGGACCAATGGTGGACCCTATCATAACATTGGGGTGGTGCATCCTATAGTAACAATGATCATGTGGACCAATTATGGACCCTATCATAACATTGGTGTGGTGGATCCTTTAGTAACAATGATCTTGTGGACCAATGGTGGACCCTATCATAACATTGGTTTGGTGGATCCTGTAGTAGTAATGATCTTGTGGACCAATGGTGAACCCTATCATAACATTGGTTTAGTGGATCCTATAGTAACAATGACCTTGTGGACCACTGGTGGACCCTATCATAACATTGGTTTGGTGGATCCTGTAGTAGTAATGATCTTGTGGACCAATGGTGAACCCTATCATAACATTGGTTTAGTGGATCCTATAGTAACAATGACCTTGTGGACCACTGGTGGACCCTATCATAACATTGGTTTGGTGGATCCTGTAGTAACAATGATCTTGTGGACCAATGGTGAACCCTGTCATAATACCAGTGTTGTGGAACCTATCATAACACTGGTCTGGTGGACCACTGGTGGACCCTATCATAACATTGGTTTGGTGGATCCTGTAGTAACAATGATCTTGTGGACCAATGGTGAACCCTTTCATAATACCAGTGTTGTGGAACCTATCATAACACTGGTCTGGTGGACCACTGGTGGACCCTATCATAACATTGGTTTGGTGGATCCTGTAGTAACAATGATCTTGTGGACCAATGGTGAACCCTTTCATAATACCAGTGTTGTGGAACCTATCATAACACTGGTCTGGTGGACCACTGGTGGACCCTATCATAACATTGGTTTGGTGGATCCTGTAGTAACAATGATCTTGTGGACCAATGGTGAACCCTTTCATAATACCAGTGTTGTGGAACCTATCATAACACTGGTCTGGTGGACCACTGGTGGACCCTATCATAACATTGGTTTGGTGGATCCTGTAGTAACAATGATCTTGTGGACCAATGGTGAACCCTTTCATAATACCAGTGTTGTGGAACCTATCATAACACTGGTCTGGTGGACCACTGGTGGACCCTATCATAACATTGGTTTGGTGGATCCTGTAGTAACAATGATCTTGTGGACCAATGGTGAACCCTTTCATAATACCAGTGTTGTGGAACCTATCATAACACTGGTCTGGTGGACCAATGGTGGACCCTATCATAACATTGGTTTGGTGGATCCTGTAGTAACAATGATCTTGTGGACCAATGGTGAACCCTTTCATAATACCAGTGTTGTGGAACCTATCATAACACTGGTATGGTGGATCCTGTAGTAACAATGACCTTGTGGACCACTGGTGAACCCTTTCATAATACCAGTGTTGTGGAACCTATCATAACACTGGTCTGGTGGATCCTGTAGTAACAATGACCTTGTGGACCACTGGTGAACCCTTTCATAATACCAGTGTTGTGGAACCTATCATAACACTGGTCTGGTGGATCCTGTAGTAACAATGATCTTGTGGACCACTGGTGAACCCTTTCATAATACCAGTGTTGTGGAACCTATCATAACACTGGTCTGGTGGATCCTGTAGTAACAATGACCTTGTGGACCACTGGTGAACCCTTTCATAATACCAGTGTTGTGGAACCTATCATAACACTGGACTGGTGGATCCTGTAGTAACAATGACCTTGTGGACCACTGGTGAACCCTTTCATAATACCAGTGTTGTGGAACCTATCATAACACTGGTCTGGTGGATCCTGTAGTAACAATGATCTTGTGGACCACTGGTGAACCCTTTCATAATACCAGTGTTGTGGAACCTATCATAACACTGGTCTGGTGGATCCTGTAGTAACAATGATCTTGTGGACCAATGGTGAACCCTTTCATAATACCAGTGTTGTGGAACCTATCATAACACTGGTCTGGTGGATCCTGTAGTAACAATGATCTTGTGGACCAATGGTGAACCCTTTCATAATACCAGTGTTGTGGAACCTATCATAACACTGGTCTGGTGGATCCTGTAGTAACAATGATCTTGTGGACCAATGGTGAACCCTTTCATAATACCAGTGTTGTGGAACCTATCATAACACTGGTCTGGTGGATCCTGTAGTAACAATGATCTTGTGGACCACTGGTGAACCCTTTCATAATACCAGTGTTGTGGAACCTATCATAACACTGGTCTGGTGGATCCTGTAGTAACAATGACCTTGTGGACCACTGGTGGACCCTTTCATAATACCAGTGTTGTGGAACCTATCATAACACTGGTCTGGTGGATCCTGTAGTAACAATGACCTTGTGGACCACTGGTGGACCCTATCATAACACTGGTCTGGTGGATCCTGTAGTAACAATGACCTTGTGGACCACTGGTGGACCCTTTCATAATACCAGTGTTGTGGAACCTATCATAACACTGGTCTGGTGGATCCTGTAGTAACAATGACCTTGTGGACCACTGGTGGACCCTATCATAACACTGGTCTGGTGGATCCTGTAGTAACAATGACCTTGTGGACCACTGGTGGACCCTTTCATAATACCAGTGTTGTGGAACCTATCATAACACTGGTCTGGTGGATCCTGTAGTAACAATGATCTTGTGGACCAATGGTGGACCCTGTCATAGCATTGGTGGTGGATCCTATAGTAACAATGATCTTGTGGACCAATGGTGGACCCTATCATAACACTGGTCTGGTGGACCCTATCATAACACTGGTCTGGTGGACCCTATCATAACACTGGTCTGGTGGACCCTATCATAACACTGGTCTGGTGGATCCTGTAGTAACAATGACCTTGTGGACCACTGGTGGACCCTATCATAACACTGGTCTGGTGGACTCTACAGTAACATTGTTCTATTGCGACACTGGCCAATGTGTCAACTGTAGCCTCTCTACCCACCTCCCTCTTCACACAGCTGCATGACAGTCGTGTCCTTGAAGAGCACCTGGTCACCCAGGGTCGCAGTCGCTCTGGAAATAATAACAATAATAACAATAATAAGTGTATTCCATTTGAAAAGGGTGAAATTAGTTGAATATCAGGACACTATTTTTAGATTATATTTCATTCAGATTGGGAATAAAAAAGGTTAATTTCGCTTAGTCTTTAAACAATGGGGAATTTTAAAAATAAGCTGTCACTTTTCTTCTTAGATTTAACAAGATTGCCATCCAGAGAATTAACTCTAGATGGCAGGTGGACAAGGAAGCCCTTTGGCTTATCGAGAGTCCAACCCTTTTATCTACATATATCCAGCCCTTCTGAGGTATGTGTCGATTTTATTTTTAAACATATTCACACTACTAGCACCCACACAATCATCAGATAATCTGTTCCATTCATTCACAGTCCTTTGTGAAAATGAGAACTTTCTTACGTCTAATCTACACTGCTCCTTTACTAATGTAACTTCATGTCCTCTAGTCTTTCTATCTTTCTTAACTGAAAAAAACATATTTCTATCAATATTTCCATAACCATTCAATATTTTAAACACTTCTATCTGATCTCCTCTCAATCTCCTGGTCTCTAGTGTTAAACCACATTCTTTTAGGCGTTTTTCATAACTAAGATCCCTAAGTTTTGGTATCATTTTAGTCGCTCTGTACTCTTTCTAGCATATCTATGTCCTTCTTGCGGTATGGCCTCCATGCTTGTATACAATATTCTAAATGAGGCCTAACTATTGTTTTGTACAGTGGTATTACTAGTTCTTTTTCTTTATATGCTATATTTCGCCTAATCAATCCAAGGATTTGATTTCCTTTTGAAGCTGCAATTCCACACTGTTCTGAAACCTTCATGTCAGCACTAATTGTCAGCCCTAAGTCTTTTTATTTTACAGTAGTACTTAGTACAGTTCCCCCCATTGTATATTGTACATTTCCGTCCCCATGTCCTGTGTGGGGGCATTTACATTTCCCAAAATTGGAAAACATTTGCCACTTTTCAGACCATTTTATCAACCTGTCAAGATCATCTTGTAAATGCTGTCTATCTCCATCACTTTTAATCCTTCTAAACACTTTTGTATCATCTGCAAATTTCAACACCTTGCTAGCTATATCATCGTCCAAATCGTTTATATATATTAAGAATAATAATAATATGAGTGGGGTTCCCAGTACTGATCCCTGTGGAATCCCACTCAAAACTGATTTCCAGTTTGAAGCCTCCCCATCAACAACTACCCGTTGTCTTCTGTCAATCAGCCATTTTTCTGTCCAGTTAATTATACCATTTCCTATGTCATGGGCCTTTAGTTTAAGCAGTAATCTTTGATGTGGCACTTTGTCAAAAGCTTTTTGAAAATCTAAGTAGATGATATCTACTGGTGTTCCATCATCTACCCACTTAGTGATATCTTCCAAAAAACATAACATATTTGTTAAGCATGACCTCGCTTTTAGAAACCCATGTTGAGATGGGTTTATCAAGTTAGTTAGGGGCTGTTGATGAATCCCTAGAAGTTTGGCACCCATGTTGCAAACCACCTACGAACAAAACGTTAACATACTTACACACATACGCTAGCCCAATTATAGTTATAAATACATGACACACATGACTGCCCCAGAGAACTGTATTTCTGTAGACTCACAGGAAGCTCACACAGCCAGTGCCCACAGCCGGGGCTCGCCACAGAAACATCAGTTGCTGTCGCCGTCGGTGGCCGATGTATGAATGTACGACGGAACACACAAACTGTTGTCCGAGTGGCTCCGTTGACCCGATCCCGAGACTCGGGAGGGCATTAGTTTGTGGCAGGAGGGAGAGCCGTGATTGTAGCTTTGATTTGATCGTGTACAGTCCCGTCAACATGAAGCCATCAAAGTCTCGTGTTGACGTAATCGTTACTGAAACAACATTGATAATTTATTAGGATTTAAAAAAAAATATGTATTAACTGATCAACTGTTGAAAGAATACATCTGACACAATATTTATGTAATATTTTAATAACCATGATGGGAAGCCGTAAATGTAAATTATTATTATACAATAAATCCAATTTCTCATGTTTCATGTACATTAAGATCAACCAATCAATGGCTTGCTTGCATCAGTGTAAATTCACATAATTTAAAACAAGTTTTATTCAAGTTTTGCAACAAATGTAATGTGCTTTACCCTAGATGTTTTACATAGGTTTCTTAGTATTTTAAATTATACATTGACTGCAATTTGCAGTAAACTCACTACAGGCTTTAAAAGATAATATTACATAATGTTAAAATCACCCATCGATGATACCCAAGCCAGAATAGAAGCCCCAACTGTTTCCACCTGTATATTATCTACAACATGGAATGTTGCTTCCATGGACAGCCCACGCTGATGTGGCATGCTTCACACTGGCTGTGACACTAACACCAAAACAAACGTAATTATAATAAGATAGTAGGGTATATGGCACCAAAACAAACGTAATTATAATAAGATAGTAGGGTATATGGCACCAAAACAAACCTAATTATAATAAGATAGTAGGGTATATGGCACCAAAACAAACCTAACTATAATAAGATAGTAGGGTATATGGCACCAAAACAAACCTAACTATAATAAGATAGTAGGGTATATGGCACCAAAACAAACCTAACTATAATAAGATAGTAGGGTATATGTCACCAAAACAAACCTAACTATAATAAGATAGTAGGGTATATGCCACCAAAACAAACCTAACCATAATAAGACAGTAGGGTACATGGTACCAAAACAAACCTAACCATAATAAGATAGTAGGGTATATGGCACCAAAACAAACCTAACCATAATAAGATAGTAGGGTATATGGCACCAAAACAAACCTAACTATAATAAGATAGTAGGGTATATGCCACCAAAACAAACCTAACCATAATAAGATAGTAGGGAACATGCCACCAAAACAAACCTAACTATAATAAGATAGTAGGGTATATGGCACCAAACAAACCTAACCATAATAAGATAGTAGGGTACATGGCACCAAAACAAACCTAACCATAATAAGATAGTAGGGTATATGCCACCAAAACAAACCTAACCATAATAAGACAGTAGGGTACATGGCACCAAAACAAACTTAACCATGTAATTCAATTCTTTATTTCCAATTGAGAATACAACATACAATATATATACATATTATAGTTGACACAGTTCAACATGGAAAGGGGGAAAGTAGAAGCTCATTGCTTATTATGCACTTTCCCCGACATCATTATAACATGGTCATAATCTTAAACACAGTGTTAGTAACATAAAGAAAATGCTATTGTTAAAGTGAGACCACTACTACAATCGTGCTTCCAAATACTTTCTGAACCTTAACAATAATAACGAAATTAATTACATGACTTATACTCTTCAATTAAGTAATTTTTATATTGTTTTTTGAGATTTCTCACAGTAAGTGATCTCTTTATGTGCTCGTCTAAACAATTCCATAATTTAATACCATACACAGATATACACTTAGCCTTTAACGTGGTTCGGGCATAAACATGTTTTAGTTTATTTCTTTGGCGTGTTACATAGGGTGTAGTATATTTGGCATTGAAAAAGAATTGAAGGTTTTCAGGCAACAACTTATTGTTAGCTTTAAACATTACGATAGAAATGTTTAATTTTATTAAGTCATAAAGTTTAAGAATGCGTAGATCATCAAATAATGTATTAGTATGGCTTAGTGGATTCTTCTTACATATTATTCGTACAACTTTCTTTTGTAATATATAAACACCGTTAATATATGTTGTATACGCATTTCCCCAAACTTCGCAGCAGTATGATAAATACGGGAGAAATAATGAACAATATAGTATAAAAAGCGACTTTTTATCTAATAAATATTTAGCCCTGTAAATAATGGCGATAGTTTTTGTTAGTTTAGACTTGATCATATTTATATGATCTTTCCAGCTAAGCTTATCGTCTATTAAGACACCTAAAAACTTAGTAACATATACTCTATCAATTAAAGTTGCACTGTGATCTGTAATTCTGCTCGGCTTGTCAATTAAGGGATATATACCTAGACTAAACAACATATCCACAAAATGTGTTGTACCATTGTTGGTGTTATACTTTAAAAGATCTATATTGAAATCACCACATATAAATATTGTTTTGTTAGTGTTCCTAACTGTCTTGATCATTGATTCAAGTTGATCAGTAAACATATCTATATTAGTTCCTGGCGCTCTATATATACAACTAACGATGATGTTTTTCATATTACCTATACGTAATTCGACTGTAATACATTCCAATACATCATCAATTACCATAGACATGGTCTGTATTACCTTGAATTCAATTGATACGTTAACATAAATAGCCACTCCGCCACCTTTCTTATTGTTTCTATTTCTGTAAATAACATCATACCCATTCAACAGTATATCAGAGCAATCTTCAGAATCTAACCATGTTTCCGATATAGCAATAATGTCAAACGGGGTGTTTAGTTCAGTTATATAATCTCTAATTTTATCAAAATTTGCCTTGAGACTCCGAGCATTGAAATGAATGAAGGACAATCCTTTCTGAATGTTTTCACTCTTAACAAATTGTTCAACAGTGTAATAGTCACAGCGTGTAGAAATAGTATTAAAGAAGTTGTTGTTTGGGTCAATGTCACATTCAAAATCACCACAGTTGTACTCAGACATGCTAAATGATTTAAAGCCGAAAACTGAGCATTGATCATAGATATTGTATATAGCGGCATTAACATTCATATCAGAGTTAATAAATTTAAATTCATCATCGCTAACAGTGCTGTATGGAAAAATGTCTATACACATGTTACAATATAAATAAACAGAATCTTTACCTTGGCATGACATTTGATTTTGTGTTAAGTTTGCTGATCTCCTGTGAAGCACACTTTGGCACAACGAGCATTTCAGTGCTCGTCTAGCCATGGCTAATTAGTGTTATCGTCCGATAGCATTGTTCGGTTGGATGAAGTTACTGCCGGTCGAGATGGCGGAGGTCCTGGTCTGTGGTTATGGAGACTTTCCTGCCACTGGCGAGTAGGCAGACAATACGGCCGTCAGACGTCCAGGTGGCAGTGACGTTGGGCAGCGACTTGGCTTTGGAGAGCAGCTCGTTGCGGCGTCTAGTGAGGTTTTCCGTGATGAGTAGTTTGGTACCTTTCAGTCGCCGTTTCATCGAGAAGACTTTCTGGCGTGCTTGGTAGGTTGTAAATTTCACGATAATGGCTCGTGGTCTCGAAGTTGATGAGTTAGCGGATGTCCCGAGCCGGTGACATCGGTCGATGGTCTCACGTCCAATCGAAACGCCGAGCTTGTTGGTGAAAATGTCGAGAACTGCAGACTCTGGGTCGGTAGTTCCATAATAAGACAGTAGGGTATATGGCACCAAAACAAACCTAACCATAATAAGACAGTAGGGTACATGGCACCAAAACAAACCTAACCACAATAAGATAGTAGGGTATATGGCACCAAAACAAACGTAACCATAATAAGATAGTAGCGTATATGGCACCAAAACAAACCTAACCATAATACTATATTAGGGTGTATGGCACCAAAACAAACCCAACCATAATAATATATTAGGGTACATGCCACCAAAACAAACCTAACTATAATAAGATAGTAGGGTATATGGCACCAAAACAAACCTAACCATAATAAGATAGTAGGGTACATGGCGTCAAAACAAACCTAACCATAATAAGATAGTAGGGTATATGGCACCAAAACAAACCTAACCATAATAAGACAGTAGTGTATATGGCGCCAAAACAAACCTAACCATAATAAGAGAGTAGGGTACATGGCGCCAAAACAAACCTAACCATAATAAGATAGTAGGGTATATGGCACCAAAACAAACCTAACCATAATAAGATAGTAGGGTACATGGCACCAAAACAAACCTAACCATAATAAGACATTTGGGTATATGGCAACAAAACAAACCTAACCATAATAAGATAGTAGGGTACATGGCGCCAAAACAAACCTAACCATAATAAGATAGTAGGGTATATGGCACCAAAACAAACCTAACCATAATAAGATAGTAGGGTACATGGTGCCAAAATAAACCTAACCATAATAAGACAGTAGGGTATATGGCACCAAAACAAACCTAACCATAATAAGATAGTAGGGTACATGGCGCAAAAACAAACCTAACCATAATAAGACAGTAGGGTATATGGCACCAAAACAAACCTAACCATAATAAGACAGTAGGGTATATGGCACCAAAACAAACCTAACCATAATAAGATAGTAGGGTATATAGCACCAAAACAAATCTAACCATAATAAGATAGTAGGGTACATGCCACCAAAACAAACCTAACCATAATAAGATAGTAGGGTACATGGCGCAAAAACAAACCTAACCATAATAAGACAGTAGGGTATATGGCACCAAAACAAACCTAACCATAATAAGACAGTAGGGTATATGCCACCAAAACAAACCCAACCATAATAAGACAGTAGGGTATATGGCACCAAAACAAACCTAACCATAATAAGACAGTAGGGTATATGGCACCAAAACAAACCTAATAAGACAATAGGGTATATGGCACCAAAACAAACCTAACCCTAATAAGACAGTAGGGTATATGGCGCCAAAACAAACCTAATAAGATAATAGGGTATATGGTACCAAAACAAACCTAACCCTAATAAGATAATAGGGAATATGGTGCCAAAACAAAGAAAAGAGTGACAGGGTGGAGAGATTATAAAGAACAACACAAAAATAGCATTAAGGTGGGCCCCGGAACATAAATCTAAAAGAGGAATGCCAGAATCAACATGGAGAATGGCTGTAGAAACCAAGAGGAACCAACTGGGCTGGAGAAGACAGCTAGAGATTGTACAAAATGGTGGAGATTACTATGTGGCTTTATATGCACCAACTAAGAACAGGATAAGTAATGATATTCGCAAAACAAAATCCACCAAAAACCCTATAACAGAACTGTAAAGCCAGTGTCATAATCATACATTATCTTCATAATCAACCAATTAAGTTTATAAATCATTACAATAATTATGTCTAAATTATTCAGCTAAATTCATCCTAAGAACACATTGTTTTTATTTACACTTTAAAAAAAAAAAATGAATCATACAAAAATGTTGTTTTTAGCCTTTGCCTACTAAACACTATATATTATATGGTTAGAGCATTACGTAATGCAAGACAAAGGACTAACATGTCTGACCCTAAGACTGGGTGACCCTTAGCTATAATTGACACCCCCCGCTCTATATACCAGTTCACCAGGACATTCTTGGATTTGTTTCATAAGAGAATGAAAATGCAAAAAGCTTAGGTGTAACAGGTGGTCACAGTAAGAGGTCTATTAACAGACATTTGATATGATGCAAGTCTCACTGGAGTAGCCAGGATTGGAGGGGTTATTCCATAATTGTTATGAATTAAGTACTTTCAAACGGTAAGATAAACTAACAATTTCTTCACAAATTGTAGTTGGAATACTACATAATATTCCTTATTAAGGTTTTGACTTATTTTGTAATGTGTCATTATTTTAAGTCGAGGAATTATTTTGGCTAACATGAACACATTCAAGTTGCTACAGAATTATACAAAATAGCAGGAAGTTGAATGATATCCAAATGTGGTCAGTAGAACACCTGCCAGACAATGTGTAGGTCAGTGGAGTAGCTGTCAGACAATAAGTAGGTCAGTGGTGTGATTGTCAGACAATAAGTAGGTCAGTGGAGTAATTGTCAGACAATAAGTAGGTCAGTGGAGTAGCTGTCAGACAATGAATAGGTCAGTGGAACAGCGGCAAGACAATGAGCAGGTCAGTGGAGTAGTTGTCAGACAATGAGTAGGTCAATGGAGTAGCTGTCAGACAATGAGTACCGGTAGGTGAGTGGAGTAGCTGTCAGACAATGAGTAGGTGAGTGTAGCATATGGGTTTAGGTGTAAATAGTTCATTAATGAGAACAATTGGTAGGGATGGAATGACAGTGTGAAATGATTACTTGATGGGATTGTTCATTTGATCGACCATAGAATATCTTGGTTTAATCTGATGAACCTGAAGCTCCCAACTTTACATAATTACCCTGATCATGTTTCACAATCAAGCAAAAATAATAATTATTCGAATCACCTTCATAGAGCCCCTCTGGCCTGTAGTTCTCGGGGTTGCCAGCGATGGAGACACTGATGGCCACTTCGCCGGAGTCGAGGTTCGACTGCTGCGATTTGCCGTGGTAGTTACAGAGGAAGAAGAAGGGAGGCATGTGGGGCACATACTGGGAGGTGACTGAGACTGCCTCACACAGCAGGAGGAGGGGGAGGAAGAGGGACATGCTGGGCACACCTGGAATCACAACGACATGCAACTGTAGGGCTGCACTTTCAGTTTACAGAAATTGTGTGTGTGTGTGTGTGTGTGTGTGTGTGTGTGTGTGTGTGTGTGTGTGTGTGTGTGTGTGTGTGTGTGTGTGTGTGTGTGTGTGTGTGTGTGTGTGTGTGTGTGTGTGTGTGTGTGTGTGTGTGGTGTTTGTGCATGTGTGCATGTGTGGTGTTTGTGCGTGTGGTGTGTGGAGTGTGTGCATGTGTTTGTGTGTGGTGTTTTTGAGTGTGTGTGATGCGAGTGGTGTGTGTGGTGTTTGTGTGTGTGTGTGATGTGTGTGTGCGTATGTGTGTATTGTTGTGTATGTTTGTGTATGCATGGTGTGGACAAAGCATATATTGTGTGTACGTGTGTGTACATGTTTGCATGCATGTATGGTATGTGCATGTTTATTTAATATAAATAATGTATATATATATGTACATAGGTAACACTGATCAGACTATCCTTTCAGGGTCTCACAGCGACACTCACCACCTTGTTACACCCCACAATCTTACATAAGACACAATGTGACTGAACCAGCCTGCAACCTACAGTAGAGTACCACAAAGCCCATGGTCTCAGGCCAGCCTCAGCTGTCAGAACCAATCTGTGGCCACAAGAAGTGACACATGTAAACAGTACTAATGAGTGGGCAACCGATAAGTGACCACAAGATCCTGTCATGTCCACTCAAGTCCAACACCCAATCATTTAACAGTTCCCCTAATAATACCCCTTATTTACTATGGTCAATCTGGTGGGATCTATTACGTTTCCGAGAAACCAATATTCGGAGAATGAACAAACAAACAAACAAACAGAAACTAGTCATGGTAATTCAATGTTTTGTTTCAAGTGAGCATATCTTACGTGTAGAGAATTTTGGTGAAAGTAAATAAAAAAAATTTGCTGGCGATTTATGCTTAATTGTTAAAGTTAAAAAGTATATAGTTTGTCTTAATTGTGTTTAAGAACCTTTTTTTAGTGAGCATCATCTAGATGATTGTTGACATCTATGCTACATTGAACTGGATCGTGCCTAGGGTGGAATACATTGGTATCATCATTATTACATGCCGTGTACACATTATTATTAACAGTATACAATAATATAATACAATGGAACATTACTAATATAATACAACTACATTCATATAATACAGCTACATAATACTGTGGTCTATACAACATTATTAATATTATGCAGTAATATTATACTGAATATAAACTACACTGATTTGTAATCATAATCTGACGTGCAATCCTGGTAAGTATTCTTAAAGTGTATATCAATTTTGTTTGAAAATTTCAAATGAATTTCTTTTTACATTTTTCATATTTGATATTGTAAAGGTGTCACTGAAGTACGATTCATAAATTTGTTGTGGCTGTACTGCAATCGTTCCAGAGATGACTATGTCTGTGGAGACTTAGAGACTACTTAGACATACCAAACAATTATTTCTTTAATCATTACATAATGATCACCATGACACCCTGCAGCCCCATGTAACACACTGTAACTCTGACATGGCCACCCCACCGAGAGACATACTTTGTGGACACCCCATGAGTGAAGGTCAACTCACCTGAGATTCTGATCCCGTATTCACTTGATAGAGTTAGATAAGTTCATGTGGCTGACACCCTCTTGGTATTCTGACCTAACTGGAAACATTCAAACTACACGGTAGAGGTGGTCTCTCTTTGCCAGCATTGACAGCTTGGTGAAAGTAAACACACATTGCACAATTATCTAAAGTATAAAAACTGATACCAGCAACAATTAGAGATGCCAAGAGACTTCTGAGAAAGGACTCATGCTTTTTCTTCAATTTTGATACATTTTCATGATCTACCAATTTCTAGCCAACTTATTGACAGACTACAGTTTAAAATAGAAAAATACTACTGCTTCTGAATAAAATATACTACTGAACTTAATTTAGAGACAGTTTACGGGTATATGTAAGTATCTACAAACAATGCAGCAAAATTAAAATATACCTAACATTACCCACTCAGCTGCGAGGTCACACTATCAAATGTAATAGAGTTCACACTATCAAACGTAATAGAGTTCACACTATCAAACGTAATAGAGGTCACACTATCAAACATAATAGAGGTCACACTATCAAACGTAATAGATCTAATTCTTTAAAAAAGTGCAATACAAGAGGTGATTTTTAGATAAAAAGAATTCCAATTAATTGGAAAAAGTGGACAGGATTGACTCCACCAACCCAGTCCTATTGAAGAATCAAAAGCAGCACAATAGATCGGAAGCACAATAAATCGGAAGCACAATAGATCGGAAGCACAATAGATCGGAAGCACAATAGATCAGAAGCACAATATACACAGAAATGTTGAAATGAAAAGCGGTTATTGCAAACTATAAAAACGGAAAACAATTTTTTCAATCTTTATAATTCAAATGAACACTTGACCCACCCAATACACATTTTGGGGTTTATTAGAATTTTTATAAAGACTCTTAGCACCACTGCAACTATCCCCTCCACCAGATGTATTCCGACTCCAATTTCAGTGCATGACTTACACCAGCAAACATATCAGTGGCTTCGACTGGGCAGTCACCCCAGGAAGTGACCCAACTGGCACCTAGGACTGATATAACAGAGACAAAGTTGGAATTGAATGAGACATGGCCAAGGTTTCATCCCACCTAGAAATCAAACTATTTCTCAGTTTTGAAACAAGCTTGCCTACACCAGGGGCAAGATCATGATTTTTAGGATCCCGTACAAATACATTATATAATTTTTTATTATATATAAAATGCTCTATTTTAAAGTGTCAAGTACAATATAAATATATCTTTTAAAATATAATTACGCTGTCTAAACCTGTAAAATCCACAAGGTATAATAATACAACCTGCAAATTATAGATATTCTAGTCATATCTTGAAAATGTAAATAATACATTTGAAATGTTTTTTAACAGGACATTTCAAGTCAGATTCTAACTAGCATAATTCATTCCCTATAAACCTCAATTCTGCTTGTGAAATTCTGAAAAAAAAAAAAAAAAAAATACTTACAAGGTGTCACTATTCACTTGTGACAAAGTAATCCACCTCAGTTTATGCAACGTGACAATCACCGACACACTGTGATAGTTCTACTGCTTTCTGTCATCAAAGATAGCAGTGATTATTCTCTCTCCACCTTGAACCTGTAGTCTTTGGTTTCTCTTCAACGACAATGTTTAACACTTCAGCTTGGAGCAATGACAATCAAGAACTAACGAGCGGAGGTGTTGAGGACACTCTCCCTTCCTTCCCAACCCACCATTCTTCCAGACGGGTGTCTCGTTTCCCTTATCGCGGCCTGCCCAGGCAATAGACATTCATCCCTAATTAAGCTCCTTTAACCACTGCGCAGTTCCTGCAACTGCCCCAATGAGTGGCAACTGTCTCGAGTACTTACATTGAAATGAGGGGTAGGCTTTAACCTGCGACCACATGTTGATGTCGACATTCGTAGAATGTGCATAATTCCATGAAACTGTGAGATCACAGTTGAGATTAAGATTTGATAACATTATCTCTATCATTCCCCTGTTTCTGTCAGTCTCTACATCTGTATGTCTGTCTCTCTTCTGAGTCTGTCTTTCATTCTTAGTCATTCTGTCAGTTTCTAATATATTAAAGAATCTATCCTGGCTTATGAAATAAAATTAGAAAGAGAAGCAGATTGCGAAGAAGCTGTTTGGTGTAACATAGTGACAGGAAACTCAACGTTAACGGTGGGGTTAGCTTATCAAAGTCCAAACATAATCCTAGAAGAGAAAGTACAAAACGTTATAAGGGAAGTGAGCAAACAGGACTGTATTATTATGGGGGATTTTAACCATGGTCATCTCTACAGAGTACATGGAGAAAGGACCACAAGTTTTTAGTTTTAGTACAAGATAGTTTCCTTTGTCAACATGTGCTAGAACCAACCGGGGGTGAGAAAGTATTAGACATAGTTTTGTCCTCACAGAATGAACTAGTTGACAATGTCAAGATATGTGAGCCACTGGGGATTAGTGATCACAATCCAGCAATAGAAATAAGCCAGAATATTTACTTGTCCGCCGGACAAGTAAGTTTTGAAATCTACTTGTCCGCCAAAATGTTAACTTGTCCGAGTGGTCGTGAAGGGGAATCGAAGCTTCAGAAAAAACGTAAAAAGTATGTCTTATTTTATGACAACAACACAATGTTCCTGCTGTTTCGTTGCATATACATATAAATATGACTTGTTATCAAAGACACAATTTGATTTAATCTTCAAATTTTGAAATTGCAAAATTATATTTGCAACTATTTTCCGGTCCATTACTATTCATCACGAATATTAAAAGTAGATACGTTACATGTTGTATACCAATATTTTAGTGATGCTGATATGAACGCTTTTATTAATAACAAATAATTATTACGATGATAGTAATGAGACAATTGTTTTCCTTGTTATTTGTTTTACAATGTTGCAAAAACTGTTTATATTTAATATGGTATATATAATTATATATATAACACTGCTGTAAAATGTTGGCATCAGTTTGTTATTAAAGACGCCACTGAACCAGGAACATGACCAATGCAAAGCCAGGAAATGTTGTCACAAAAATCATAATAAACTATAATATAATCATAATGTGATAATATTTTATTAAACCTCTATGAACTTCAATATTAACAAAGTTCTGTATTTTACAAACGAAGATAATATTCAATTGATCATCAGCAAACAAACGCATATTTTTTCCTAAATGTTATATTACCATTTTAATGATGATAAAACAGTTTTAACGGTGCCTGAATTACATTTACCAGGCGGAAAATAATTTACAGATTTAGTTACGTCGTAACGTTGCTGCCGCGCGCAGATCGCCGTAGTTGGCCGAAGCCGACATGTCAACGGCGGTTGGCGCCCCGTCCCCGGCAGCGCGTCTTGCATAATTCGGTTTCTAAAACTCGCAATTTATGGTTAAAATAAATGTTACATAGATACAACAACAATTCTGAAATTCCATTAATATTCCGTTTATCAACCAGCACCGTAGATTTACCGGAGAGCCAGTTACAAGTTTTGAAAATTGTCACCGATCTGGATCGGCTAACGTTCGATGACTTGGTCTTGGAGCAAGTTGTACGTCGGCCAAACTGAACGATTTACGATTGTGTGAAAAACAGCCTCGTTCAACGATGGCTGATGCCGAGTCTGTCCTGCTAGAGACAGAGCTAGGTCGGTGCGCTCAGCGGATGACCCTGTTAACGCAGGCACTAAACTCGGTCGAACACTGATGTACAACACACTAGTGGCGGAACGACAAGACGCCGACACACTAAAAAAATTGGAACGCGCGCGATTGCTAGCGAACTTCATTTACGTTTGAATTTATTTCCTCAAATAAAAAGTTTGCAATGTTGCACGCGTCACTATTTAATGTAAATTTTCACTTGTCCACCGAATAACCATGTAGAGTCATTTTACTTGTCCGGGCCAAAAATCACTTGTCTCGGACAAACGGACAAGTGCTATTTCGAACGCTGCAATCAGATACATTTTACCATCAAAATATAATCAGAAAGGAATTGTAAAAAGCAGTACAGGAGAAATTTCCACTAAGGAAGATATAAGGACATGATGAAATATTTAGCAAAGATAGACTGGAATAACACACTGAAGAATATTAAAAAAACAGAATGCTTGAATATGAAACAATCCAAAAATATACACTTATCGAAAGAAGCCATTAGACAAATTAAGTACAAACAAATGATGTGGAAGTCATCGACGTACTGGAAATGATGAAGACTACAACATTGATAAAGAAGCACTTAACCAAGCTACAACTGAAATTAGAAATTGAATGAGAAGCTATGAACAAAAATTAGCTTGTAATATAAAACATGACAGCAAAGTGTTTTTATGCATATGTTCAGAGCAGACAGAAAGTTCAGGATAAGGTCGGTCCTCTAGAAGATAGTGCTGGAAATATAATATCAGAGGGATTCTTAGCAGCAGAAAACCTGAGAGTATTTTAGTTCGGTGTTTACCAGGGAAGATATTAGTTCACTGCCAGTACCAGAGGCTAAGTTCAAGGGGGCGGAATCAGACTATTTAGGACAGTTAATTGTAACCCCGGAACTGGTGGCTAAGAAAATAAGGGCTATGAAGCTTAATAAATCACCTGGAGTAGATGAGAATCTGCTCAAACTACTATTGGAAATTGTAGAACAAATTAGCATACCACTTGCAACAGTTTTCAAGTTGTCATTAGAAGAGGGAGTGGTTCTTTTAGAATGGAAAGAAGCAAAAAAAGGTTCGAGAAACAAGTCCGAGAACTGCAGACCAGTGACTTTAACATTGGTAGCTTTGCAAATTATTAGAAAGACTAATTAAAAATCACGTGGTGGATTTTCTTGTTAAACATAACTAGATAAATTCATCTAAACATGGGTTTTTTTTAAGCGAGGTCTTGCTTAACAAATATGTTATGTTTTTTGTTGATGATATCACTAAGTGGGTAGACGAGGGATCACCAGTAGATATCATCTACATGTACTTAGATTTTCAGAAAGCTTTCGACAAAGTGCCACATCAAAGATTACTGCTTAAACTAAAGGCCCAAGTCATAGGAAATGGTACAATTAACTGGATAGAAAAATGGCTGATTGACAGAAGACAGCAGGTAGTAGATGATGGGGAAGCTTCAAACTGGAAATCGTTTTGAATGGGGTACCACAGGGATCAGTAGTGGGACCTAAATTATTCTTAATATATATATATATATATCAACAATTTGGATGATGATATAACAAACAAGGTGTTGAAATTTGTGGATAATACAAAATTGTTTAGAAGGAATAAACATGATGGAGATAGACCGCATTTACAAGATGATCTTGACAGGTTGATAAAATGGTCTGAAAAGTGGCAAATGTTTTCCAATTTTGGGAAATGTAAATGCCCACACACAGGACATGGGGACGGAAATGTACAATATACAACGGGGGGTACTGTACTAAGTACTACTGTAAAAAAAGGACTTAGGGTTAACCATTAGTGCTGATATGAAGGTTTCAGAGCAGTGTGGAATTGCTGCTTCAAAGGGAATTCAAATATTTGGATTGATTAGGCGAAATATAGCATATAAAGAATAAGGAAAAAGAACTAATAATACTGCTGTACAAAACAATAGTTGGGCTTCATTTAGAATATTGTATTCAAGCGTGGAGGCCATATCGCAGGAAGGACATAGATATGCTAGAAAGAGTACAGAGGAGAGCGACTAAAATGACACAAAAACTGAGGGATCTTAGTTATGAAATATGCCTAAAAGATTGTGGTTTAATAACATTAGAGACCAGAAGATTAAGAGATCAGATAGAAGTGATTACAATATTGAATGGTTATGAAAATATTGATAGAAATATTTTTTCTCAGTTAAGAATCACACAAGGACTAAAGGACATGAAGTTACATTAACAAAGGAGCAGTGTAGATTAGATATAAGAAAGTTCTCATTTTCACAAAGGACTGTAAATGAATGGAACAGATTATCTGCTGATTGTGTGGGTGCTAGTTGCATGAATGTTTAAAAATAAAATTTACACATACCTCAGAAGGGCGGGATACAAGCAGATAAAAAGGGTTGGACTTTCAAATAAGTCAAAAGGCCACCTGCCATGTAGAGTTAATTCTCTGGTTGGCAATCTTGTTAAATCTCTCTTCTGAATCTCTATATGTCTGTCATTCTTAGTCATCAGTCTGTCCATCTGTCAGTCTCTCTTCTCTCTGCCATTCTTAGTCAGTCTGTCTGTCAGTCTCTATTCTCTCTGCCATTCTTAGTCAGTCTGTCTGTCTGTCAGTCTCTCTTCTCTCTGCCATTCTTAGTCAGTCTGTCTGTCTGTCAGTCTCTCTTCTCTCTGCCATTCTTAGTCAGTCTGTCTGTCTGTCTGTCAGTCTCTCTTCTCTCTGCCATTCTTAGTCAGTCTGTCTGTCTGTCAGTCTCTCTTCTCTCTGCCATTCTTAGTCTGTCTGTCTCACTTCTGAATCTATCTATCTACACGTATGTCTGCTTGTCTGTCTTTTAGTCTATGTCTCTCTCATTCTGTCTCTTTTTCTCTCAGTCTCTTTCTTGCAGTCTATAATTTTATTACATCTCTTTCAATCTCTGTCTTAATTGATCTCTATCCCCCATCTCCCCCTCTGTCCCTCTCTCACTTCCACTCCCTCTATTTATCTCTGTCTTAATTGATCTCTATCCCCCGTCTCCCCCTCCGTCCCTCTCTCACTTCCATTCACTCTATTTATCTCTGTCTTAATTGATCTCTATCCCCCGTCTCCTCCTCCGTCCCTCTCTAACTTCCCCTCCCTCTATTTATCTCTGTCTTAATTGATCTCTATCCCCCGTCTCCTTCTCCGTCCCTCTCTCACTTCCCCTCCTCTATTTATCTCTGTCTTAATTGATCTCTATCCCCCGTCTCCCCCTCCGTCCCTCTCTCACTTCCATTCACTCTATTTATCTCTGTCTTAATTGATCTCTATCCCCCGTCTCCTCCTCTGTCCCTCTCTCACTTCCCCTCCCTCTATTTATCTCTGTCTTAATTGATCTCTATCCCCCGTCTCCTCCTCCGTCCCTCTCTCACTTCCCCTCCTCTATTTATCTCTGTCTTAATTGATCTCTATCCCCCGTCTCCCCCTCCGTCCCTCTCTCACTTCCATTCACTCTATTTACCTCTGTCTTAATTGATCTCTATCCCCCGTCTCCTCCTCCGTCCCTCTCTCACTTCCCCTCCCTCTATTTATCTCTGTCTTAATTGATCTCTATCCCCCGTCTCCCCCTCCGTCCCTCTCTCACTTCCCCTCCTCTATTTATCTCTGTCTTAATTGATCTCTATCCCCCATCTCCCCCTCCATCCCTCTCTCACTTCCCCTTCTCTATTTATCTCTGTCTTAATTGATCTCTATCCCCCGTCTCCTCCTCCATCCCTCTCTCACTTCCCCTCCCTCTATTTATCTCCGTCTTAATTGATCTCTATCCCCCGTCTCCTCCTCCGTCCCTCTCTCACTTCCCCTCCCTCTATTTATCTCTTGTCTTAATTGATCTCTATCCCCCGTCTCCCCCTCCGTCCCTCTCTCACTTCCCTTCCTCTATTTATCTCTGTCTTATTTGATCTCTATTCCCCGTCTCCCCCTCCGTCCCTCTCTCACTTCACCTCTCTCTATTTATCTCTGTCTTAATTGATCTCTATCCCCCGTCTCCTCCTCCGTCCCTCTCTCACTTCCCCTCCCTCTATTTATCTCTGTCTTAATTGATCTCTATCCCCCGTCCCCCCCTCCGTCCCTCTCTCACTTCCCCTCCTCTATTTATCTCTGTCTTAATTGATCTCTATCCCCCGTCTCCCCCTCCATCCCTCTCTCACTTCCCCTTCTCTATTTATCTCTGTCTTAATTGATCTCTATCCCCGGTCTCCTCCTCCATCCCTCTCTCACTTCCCCTCCCTCTGTTTATCTCTGTCTTAATTGATCTCTATCCCCCGTCTCCTCCTCCGTCCCTCTCTCACTTCCCCTCCCTCTATTTATCTCTTGTCTTAATTGATCTCTATCCCCCGTCTCCCCCTCCGTCCCTCTCTCACTTCCCTTCCTCTATTTATCTCTGTCTTAATTGATCTCTATCCCCCGTCTCCTCCTCCGTCCCTCTCTCACTTCCCCTCCCTCTATTTATCTCTGTCTTAATTGATCTCTATCCCCCGTCTCCCCCTCCGTCCCTCTCTCACTTCCCTTCCTCTATTTATCTCTGTCTTAATTGATCTCTATCCCCCGTCTCCTCCTCCATCCCTCTCTCACTTCCCCTCCCTCTATTTATCTCTGTCTTAATTGATCTCTATCCCCCGTCTCCTCCTCCGTCCCTCTCTCACTTCCCCTCCCTCTATTTATCTCTTGTCTTAATTGATCTCTATCCCCCGTCTCCCCCTCCGTCCCTCTCTCACTTCCCTTCCTCTATTTATCTCTGTCTTAATTGATCTCTATTCCCCGTCTCCCCCTCCGTCCCTCTCTCACTTCCCCTCTCTCTATTTATCTCTGTCTTAATTGATCTCTATCCCCCGTCTCCTCCTCCGTCCCTCTCTCACTTCCATTCACTCTATTTATCTCTGTCTTAATTGATCTCTATCCCCCGTCTCCTCCTCCGTCCCTCTCTCACTTCCCCTCCCTCTATTTATCTCTGTCTTAATTGATCTCTATCCCCCGTCTCCCCCTCCGTCCCTCTCTCACTTCCCCTCCTCTATTTATCTCTGTCTTAATTGATCTCTATCCCCCGTCTCCCCCTCCATCCCTCTCTCACTTCCCCTTCTCTATTTATCTCTGTCTTAATTGATCTCTATCCCCCGTCTCCTCCTCCATCCCTCTCTCACTTCCCCTCCCTCTATTTATCTCTGTCTTAATTGATCTCTATCCCCCGTCTCCTCCTCCGTCCCTCTCTCACTTCCCCT
The DNA here is from genome assembly GCA_963995525.1 of Escarpia spicata. Taxonomy (NCBI): domain Eukaryota; kingdom Metazoa; phylum Annelida; class Polychaeta; order Sabellida; family Siboglinidae; genus Escarpia; species Escarpia spicata. The sequence continues at coordinate 46,400,445 of OZ023205.1, read as the reverse complement.
CACTCTATTTATCTCTTGTCTTAATTGATCTCTATCCCCCGTCTCCCCCTCCGTCCCTCTCTCACTTCCCTTCCTCTATTTATCTCTGTCTTAATTGATCTCTATCCCCCGTCTCCCCCTCCGTCCCTCTCTCACTTCCCCTCTCTCTATTTATCTCTGTCTTAATTGATCTCTATCCCCCGTCTCCTCCTCCGTCCCTCTCTCACTTCCCCTCCTCTATTTATCTCTGTCTTAATTGATCTCTATCCCCCGTCTCCCCCTCCATCCCTCTCTCACTTCCCCTTCTCTATTTCTCTCTTTTCTGGAATTTTAAGGCAGGTAGGTATTTAACATACAACATTTTTCCTTGGTCACATATTGTTATTCCGAGAATGGTGTGTAGCTCACTGTTTTCCAGTGAACTACGCATGCATTGTGTTCTACTTGGAATATTGTTGTGATCTTAGAGTTAACAGAGCTTCATATAAAAACGGCAATGATTTCTTCAGACCAATACAGGAAATACATGTTATGATGCAAGAACTTCTAGGGTCAGCTACTTTTAGTTTTAACAGGGTCAATCAGTTAACCGAAAACACATTGTTTTATTATGCCTTAGCAGATGGGCATCAGTGGTTGACATTTTAAAACTAAGCAATGGTGCTGTGTACAGTGCTGACATCTACTGGAGACACTGGTAGACCTGTTGATGGAGCAACAATTGTAATTATACCACCGATATGGTCTACTGGGGGACAGATCGTTATTTCACATCCAGGTTCATCACATTCATGAATAAAGTGCCAGTCATTTTTACATACTACCCACTTTCATGGATTTTTGCACCATGACAAATATAATCTAGAATTGGGGAGTGAACATATTTGATGGCTTACAGCTATGGCTGTCATTCAACAGTCAATGGACAAGCCAGTAAATTTGGATCCTTGTGTATGGGCAGGTTAGGGAAGGGTGAATTCCCTGAGTATGTAGACAAGATCTTGTTTTTATAAATCTGATGGGGCCATTTCCTATAATGCTTTTATCGAGAAATCACATTGTCAAATTTGACACAAAGTCAGATCAGTGACTATCTGCAACAACTTGTGCCAATTTGAAAAAATCTGAATTGCTATTTCATGTTCAGGACCAACATGGTTGCCTTATATAGTAAAAAAGGCTAAGTTCTTAAAAAGTAAAGGTAAGTTCTTATATAGCGCAGTATCCAGTCCTTAGGACTGCTCAAAGCGCTTTACACTTTACTTCCTGGCAGACCTGTTCAATCGAACACATCTCAACTTCTTTTTGAAGCATTCAGCCAAGCTGCAGTTAATGTGCGAAAACCATTCATACACAAATATCCACCACTGCCTAGCTGAGTGAAATGGAGCAAGGTAGAGTAAACGAACTTGCCATGGGATTAGAACCCGGGTTCTCTCGATCGAGAGTCTGATGCTCTAGCCACTGCAACACTGCACTCCACAAACATATATTGACAAATAAATAATGATCTCTGCTCTATTGCACAACTACACCCACTGTGACAACTACACCCACTGTGACAACTACACCCACTGTGACAACTACACTCACTGTGACAACTACCCCCACTGTGACAACTACCCCCACTGTGACAACTACCCCCACTGTGACAACTACACCCACTGTGACAACTACACTCACTGTGACAACTACCCCCACTGTGACAACTACCCCCACTGTGACAACTACACCCACTGTGACAACTACACCCACTGTGACAACTACACTCACTGTGACAACTACCCCCACTGTGACAACTACCCCCACCGTGACAACTACACCCACCGTGACAACTACACCCACCGTGACAACTACCCCCACTGTGACAACTACCCCCACTGTGACAACTACCCCCACTGGAACAACTACACCCACTGTGACAACTACCCCCACTGTGACAACTACCCCCACTGTGACAACTACACCCACAGTAACAACTACACCTACCGTGACAACTACACCCACTGTGACAACTACCCCCACTGGAACAACTACACCTACCGTGACAACTACATCCACTGTAACAAATACACCCACTGTTACGACACCCACAGTAACAACTACACCCACTGTGACAAATACACCCACTGTTACAAGGACACCCACTGTGACAACTACACCCACTGTGACAACTACACCCACTGTAACAACTACAATTTTGCTAGATCTGTCCTACCACTCTGTCATGAATGTTGTAAAACAACATTTCAGAATAATTCATTGCAGCTATCATCTGTCACATTGTCACTGTAGGAAATCATCTACCACAGTTGTATCCACAAGAAGGCAGTACCTTTGTATCATTATCAAGCTGCGCTAATTGCCATTTATGATAGAATTGTTAATAAATTGGTAATATATAAAAGAATGTTGTATTTATAATTGTTATTCACAGTAATAGTCTATAAGAGATTATTTCATATCACATTACGGTTTAATATATAGTCAGCTGAGAACTGAAGGAAAGAATAAAATGATTAGTTAAGTACTTTGAGGATAGGTGGCAAAAACCGCTAGTTTGTGTTTATGTTTGCCGGACTTCTGTGGTTTCATGTGTCTGTTTCCTCTAGATTTTTGAAAGTTCCAGACCGTTTGACGTCACCGCAAAATATGATTTTGATTGGTCGACTTAAAAAGGTCGTATGGGGACAGTTTTAGATCTGGGTATTGTGCGGTAGTGGTTCAGCCAAGAAGGTCGCGTCCGAGTTAGTAAGTAACGATGTAGTTATGAAGTTAGCCGGGCAGATGACCCTTAATAGCTTAGAAACGTTACAATTTATTTAGATAAAGTTTCGTTTATGATTATAGAGAGAGTTGAATATGTCCAAAAGGATGTTTAATTAGTTAAATTTGCAAGACAGTCGTCATGAGGTCAACAAAATCAGCTTGAGCCTTGACATCGTCGCCCCGGTGTGCGTCTCGCAAGAATGTGAAAAACCTACTAATTACAAACACATAGAATTCGTTGAAATTCTACGTTCATACAACAATACGACTGAACATTTTAGAAATATTACCACAGAACTACATTCAATGAACATTTAGATGTTAGGCCACTCAATCTATTAACCATAGCTATGTTATCGTAGACATTTCATTGTATAAATTATTTGACGTACTCGTAAAGATTTGAGGTGTGTAAAATTTTACTGTGTTACCAGTCATGATGTAACCTACTTTAAGACTGTTGTCCGGGTCGATCGACATTTGTATAAGTATGATTTATAGTGATTAAATTGTGTTAAACTTTAGTCAGGTTGTTTGTCGTATTTTATTTATATATTTGCCAATGATTGGAATTGTCAAACGAATCCGTAAATCATTGCTCCACTTCTCCTGTGTCACCATTAGTACCCCGAGACAAAACGATCCGTGACACAGAAATTGTGACACACTCCTAAGTACTGGCTTCTCCCTTCAGCTCATTCTCTATTATCACACAATATATCGACAACAGTGATACATTCTCAGAAAAACTCATTTTATTGACTTAGATTCACAACAAAAATTACATGCTAAATCTGCAGTGCAGACAACAGAGTGATTCCACTAGTCACATTACAAAAATAATCATCTATGATATTTTAGTATCTTGCAACACTAGAGTATGCCCTTCAAGTAGATAAATAGATGGAACAGTTGATGCTTTAAGACATGTTCAACACTTATACTGGCTACATAAGTTCACAAAGTTCCAAAATATGTCAAGCATTACATGGGGGACGCTGTTTGCTTGTAACCATGTATCACAGGGAAAACAAATGGCAACAGTGGTGCCACCTAGTGAGTAAAACATTACATGGGGAGGCTGTTTGCTTGTTACCACGTATCACAGGGAAAATAAATGGCAACAATGGTGCCACCTAATGAGTGAAACATTACTTGGGGGAGGCTGTTTAGTTACCACATGGAAAATAAATGGCAACAATGGTGCCACCTAGGAGTGAAACATGCTAATGCAAATCAACGCTAACAGCCAATTTGGGTTATAAAAATGGCTAGTCAAATACCACATATTGGTGGTGGAGGACCTATTATAAACACTTCTTTTTTTAGACTTTAAGTTGAGACAATCACTTACACTCGCTGTTGCCCCCCATGTTGGACGTAGTCAATACAGCTGCCACATATATACAACCAGACCAGTGGCACTACACCATTGCACCTCTGGTGGTCAAGTTCAGTCAAACTTATCACAATATCAATTTTGACAGATATACACAATGTCCCAGCGTAAAATTGGAACCAGTCAGCACAATATTTTAACTAACATAAAACTCCATCCTCAATTGATTTAACCCATCACGAATAAGGTTTGTTGTTTTTTAAATAATATGCATAATCAGATTAATAAAGAGTATTTACTCACTTGGAGAATTTACGTTGATTATTAGATCGGTAACTTGTAAAAGTGTGAACAGCGCATGTCAGTGTATATGTCACAGTACATATGCTGAAACAATTTAGAATGTTAAGTAAAAAATAACTGAATAGTTTGTCAATAAATTTTGCCAAAACGAAATACATTTGTAAACCAGCCATCATATCGTAGAAGATACTAGATTTGTTTTTGATGAAATGGGTTTAAAACGAGATGAGTGAAATATCTAAGGAAGGATGGACCTTTAAGCAGTCCTACCACATGGCTAGAACTGGTGTCAGCAGGCGAAGTCATACAAGTAACGTAGCACTTCAAAGTTGATGGTCCTGAAAGAAAACAATCAGAAATTGTCACTTCTAGTTTGTTTTATCACATATTTCAGTGATATAAGAATTTTGTATTTTATATAAATGAAACATAAAAAAATTAAATAATGCACTCGTAATTTTTATGTACATATAAATTCACTGCATGTGTTATGTATGCAGCAGAAAAGAGTGGCACCACTTATGATATAATTAAGGTGGCTGGATCAGCTATTGTATGCTTCTTTTGAATAAATCATTTCTAATATAAGTTTTGAAGATAAGCTAACCATTTTTTCTCAGAGTTTACCTAAGACACTATACAATACTCCAGACCAAAAAGAATATATATTTTTTCTTTAGAGATATTTAAATGTGTTTAAAGACAATTAAAAAATATGTAAAAAATCACCCTAAAATGGCATTTTATTTAATTTTGAGAAACTCCCCAAAAGAAAAATTGGTATGGTTGTAAGTACAAACATGTTATTGACATTCACATGGGTTATTTTTGTAAACAAATGCATATTAAGTTTGATACAGCTTCATAAACATTTTGCTACAATGTTGAAAGACAGCAAAAATTCGTACTGCATTTTTGGCACAACCCCTTCACCAAACATAAAACCATCCTGTGCAATTTTGGGTAAACACAAGTCGAGTTCATATGCCAAGTTATGGCTTTGTATGTATTGTAGTTTTTATAAAAAGTTACATTAAGTAATACTTCCTGGTTGTTACTGATAATATAAGTGTCACCAGATGCTTGTTTTTTGCTTAGAAATGTGACTTTTTTTTACTGGCATCTGGCTTATTTCAACACAATTTGACATACACTTCTATTACTGAGATTTCCCCCCAAAGTTTTCCCGCCAAGTTGTCTCATGATATTGTGTTACGAAGGGCCATGTGTTGAACTTGTTGTGGTAGACAAGATTGAGTCAGTCATGTGTCATTGCAACTGGCGGCTGAGGTCGGCATTATCGGAGAATAAACAAAACTAGGGCCAGTATGTGGTGATTTGACAGTGTGATGCATTTAGGTAATTATAATACAACAGCATAGTGGCATGAGAATAACCAGATTACATGATCTGCATTCATGGTGAACGAATTTATGTTTGAACTGGGCTGACGCACACGTGATCGTCACTATGGAAACATCGTCAGTTTCCAAGAATCTGAAAAGGGACTTTCCACAGACACACTAAAAATACTAGTTTTTAAAGGACGGATTGGTTTTTTAATAGTACACACGTTCATACTGACATCTACTAATGTTCTATGAAGAAAAAAATAAAGAAATCAACTGACATGATACCTGGCCCAGCTACCTTAAAGAAGCAAGAAACAATTGTGAATGTTCATAGGAAACAAGATTTGTTGTTTCTTTTCTTCAATCCAAACTATGCCTCTATAGTATTTGGAAAATACAATTTCGGTTCACATGTCAGTTATTTTTGTCAATTTTTCTACATATTAATTACTATTGACTTCCATTTCACTGGCACACATACACACATGACAAAAAACTAATATTTTACTTGTTTCAGTAGCAATAGGTAAGATTTTTTGTAAGAGCCATCAAGAAATCTGTATTAACAATCATATGCTTCAAATCAAGGCTTACTTCCTGCCAGAATGGATTTGTTATTTTTATTGTGACCAGTGACCAGGAAATTATACCAAATGTCAGTTGTTGCAAAACTGATGAAGTTGAAATTTTGACCATGAATACCTTCTATTGCACCCCCTTGAGACTCTACAAGAACCTCCAACTGCCCCCCTTGAGACTCTACGAGAACCTCCAACTGCCCCCCTTGAGACTCTACAAAAACCTCCAACTGCCCTCCTTGAGACTCTACAAGAACCTCCAACTGCCCCCCTTGAGACTCTACAAGAACCTCCAACTGCCCCCCTTGAGACTCTACAAGAACCTCCAACTGCCCTCCTTGAGACTCTACACGAACTTCCAACTGCCCCCTTGAGACTCTACAAGAACCTCCAACTGCCCCCCTTGAGACTCTACAAGAACCTCCAACTGCCCCCCTTGAGACTCTACAAGAACCTCCAACTCTTCAGACTATCCTCAAACTAACTACTCCCATTTTTTACAACATACAATCCTTTTTCTGGGAGTGCAGGAAACTCCCAGAAAATGCGGGAGAGTTGGCAGGTGTACTTAGGGTACAGTGGGCTGATGTAGTACACACCGGGCCACAGACTTGACAAACTGCAGTGAGATGAGACACTTGTACCGGGGAGCATCGAGTGGTTCAGAGCTGGAGATCTGCATCATTAAACCCAGCGTCACCAGTGAACTAATCTGCAAAACAATGGAGGATCCCTTTAATTTTAAAATTAAATAGTTGTAATCATCATAGCTGTTTTAAAACGTACATGATTAGTAACTTGCATGTGAGATCATTTGTAGTACCAGATATCTGAACCAGTACAGTGTATTATCAAATCCGTAATAATCATAGTTTTCGATGATGCATTCTGTAAGCTTACAAATAGTATTTTTTCTCCATGAAAAGATAATTAAAATAAAACTATAGTACTCTTACACTTGCTGCCATGGTCATCAAAATGTTAAACAAGCTTGTCAATATTCAGCACCTGACATTGAATAACCTGGGTAAAGGACAATGTTCTTCTCGAGTTGGATGCTGTGTTTGCCAAGAAAGTTTGTTTTATTTCCAAACCTTTAATTATAACTATTTTGGGCTCAAGAAAGATGAAAAACAGACATTAAAAAGGAAACTATTAAGTTTAATTAGGTATATGAAAAAATACAAGCGCTTTGTTTAAAAACAGACATAATGATAATATAATATTAACACTTCTAGGGCCTAAATTTTCAGAAGCCTCACATGCAACTAGGTAGAATTTTAAGCATTATATCACAAACAGGGACATGAACGAATCCTGACGTCATGTTGTCCCCGTTTTATTATCCTGGTGTTAACGTGGCTTTGTAACTTCATCATGACTACCTCTTCTATTACCCTGGTACTAACAATGTTTTCAGTGGCTGAAAGGCCGTATATCCCATGAAACAACTGTTGTATGTAGGGACTACATCCTCAGCCATGTGAAATTTTTAGTCTGGCTCGTACCGGTTTCCCACACTTGTTTGAAGACTATTTATTGAGTGACAGCTTGTACTGTGTTTGACCACAGTAAAGTAGCAGTACCACAGTCCCCCACCTCGACCACATACAGAAACATACAGTCCCCCACCTCGACCACATACAGAAACATACAGTCCCCCACCTCGGCCACATACAGAAACATACAGTCCCCCACCTCGACCACATACAGAAACATACAGTCCCCCACCTCGACCACATACAGAAACATACAGTCCCCCACCTCGACCACATACAGAAACATACAGTCCCCCACCTCGGCCACATACAGAAACATACAGTCCCCCACCTCGACCACATACAGAAACATACAGTTCCCCACCTCGGCCAAATACAGAAACATACAGTCCCCCACCTCGGCCACATACAGAAACATACAGTCCCCCACCTCGGCCACATACAGAAACATACAGTCCCCCACCTCGGCCAAATACAGAAACATACAGTCCCCCACCTCGGCCACATACAGAAACATACAGTCCCCCACCTCGGCCACATACAGAAACATACAGTCCCCCACCTCGACCACATACAGAAACATACAGTTCCCCACCTCGGCCAAATACAGAAACATACAGTCCCCCACCTCGGCCACATACAGAAACATACAGTCCCCCACCTCGGCCACATACAGAAACATACAGTCCCCCACCTCGGCCACATACAGAAACATACAGTCCCCCACCTCGGCCACATACAGAAACATACAGTCCCCCACCTCGGCCACATACAGAAACATACAGTCCCCCACCTCGGCCACATACAGAAACATACAGTCCCCCACCTCGACCACATACAGAAACATACAGTCCCCCACCTTGGCCACATACAGAAACATACAGTCCCCCACCTTGGCCACATACAGAAACATAGTCCCCCACCTCGGCCAAATACAGAAACATACAGTCCCCCACCTCGGCCACATACAGAAACATACAGTCCCCCACCTCGGCCACATACAGAAACATACAGTCCCCCACCTCGGCCACATACAGAAACATACAGTTCCCCACCTCGGCCACATACAGAAACATACAGTCCCCCCACCTCGGCCACATACAGAAACATACAGTCCCCCACCTCGGCCAAATACAGAAACATACAGTTCCCCACCTCGGCCACATACAGAAACATACAGTCCCCCACCTCGGCCACATACAGAAACATACAGTCCCCCACCTCGGCCACATAAAGAAACATACAGTCCCCCACCTCGGCCACATACAGAAACATACAGTTCCCCACCCCGGCCACATACAGTCCCCCACCTCGGCCACATACAGAAACACATTTGTAAGTCACCATCACAGCAAGAGACTGCCAAAAATTTATGGTGGAAGTGTAAACGTTTAACCTAGTTGAGGCCGACTAAAATCAAGATGACTAACTTAAAAACAACAAAAATTGGACTTGTGACAGAGAAAGGTCAGCCATCTCAAGAGTGAACAATATGGAAACAGACAGTACAAATAGCCACGACAGCTCAGCCAGACTGAGAGCTGTGCACAGAGAGGAGAATCAACAGACCTGTGAGTAGATGTTGGCAGACAGGGCCACTTTGCCCTCCACTATCACGTAGAAGATGGCCATGAGACGATCAAGGGGAAACGGCTTTGGCCCCAGCAACTGGTTGTTGGTCTGAAACACAGATCATTTCTTGTTCATTATTGTTCAAATGAAAATATTCTAAATAAAATTTAGGCAAATATCTAGCTAATGTTTGTCTGAAAATAGTCAAAATAAAATGTTGATGCTTTGTTAATTATTTTTCTGAAGATAGCCAAAGTAAATTTTGATAAATTCTTAATTATTGTTTGTCTGAAAATAGTGCCATATTTTTTTATAATGGTTTGTTAATTATTGAGTAAAGACAAGTCAGCTTGTAGAAGCATTAGGTACACATTCATGAACTGGTATGGAACTGTTTTCATTAAGAGAAGTGTTTAAGATTAGCAATAAAGGTTACAAAGCCACAAACCTGTTCCAGTTTCTTGTGGGCCTTCATCTCCACTCGTTTGTTCACTCGGCCAGAGTGCTGCCAACAGACATTTACATCTTGTCGTCACTGATGATATTTTTTTTACTGCATATTGTACTATTCTGGTCAGTTTTAATGGTACAACCTGTAATATGCAGGTCAGATAATATAACTGACGCCACCGTACAAACGTATGCAGGATTTTGAGAAAAGGGGATGATAGTTTTATAAAAACGGTTGAACTGTAAGTGAAAATGCAGACCTTTCAGAAGGTCAACGGAGCCGACTAGTGAAATATTTCTGTTGATTTGTGAACAAGTGAAAAAATATTGATGTACAGTCAAAAACATTGCTTTATGGTCACTTCGATAATACAACCACCTTGCAATTAAGGTTAACCTATGATAGTCCCCAATTATTCCCATATACAGTGAAGTATAGATAAATTAGTCCTGCTAATATGGTCACCTCGCTATTCAGGTCACTTTTGCCAAGTCCCAAGGGTGACCTTAATAGTGAGGGTCACTGTACAGGTGTATGTTGGATAAGGAAGTAGTGTTCTCACAGGTTAGCTGCAATTTGACGTCTGCACCTGATCAGGGCTTAACCAGGGAAACAACAGTGCGACTGCCAATCTGCTATATTTCACAATGTGCTGTTAAATTGGCCCGATCCTGATCATTATGTAGTCTTAACATGAATTACAGATATGTAAACAGACCAATACGTTGGTTAGTAATGAGCTGTACCACAGCAGTTGGTGTACCTTGGCAAAGAACTTGCGGTCTGACTTGGCTGGGTTGTAGGACGCAATGTAGGCAGCGATGAGCAGATACTTGGAGTAGTACGGCAACTCCATGTTGACCCAGGATGACACACCTACATACACAGAGGTTTCCTACACATGCATGCACGCACATACACGTTTACAGAGGTCCTTCACATTAAGAAATAGTAGTGCCTGCCTTAACAGTTACACAAAATTTAATATTTTTACAACACCAGATCACTAGATAAAATTCAACAGTACCACCACAATCATAAAAACAAACAATATGACATGAGTTGACTGTCAGCACCAGAAAGCAATAAACATCAGCAACACCACAACATATGACAGTTCACTGCGGCCTGAAGAAGTTTGTGATGGCCTTCTGTTCTGTCAATACAGTGTCCCAGCAGCAAGTCTTGAACTGTGGATGCTGCCTCCGACATTCGTGTATCATTTGCACTCTGCACAAAGCTCAATTATTTGATGCACCACATCTCTTGAGATGATGAGAGGACATGTCTCTGGCTCGTTGTCTGCTCTGTTGTCTTCTTCTTCCTCCACATTGCCTTCGACACAATCGCTGCCTCCCAGACATCACCAGCAGTACACGTCGTCAGTGTGACATCATCCATGGCAACGTAGGTCTCCCATGATACATCACCCAGCAGAGGGTCACAGTCGCCACCCGAGTGTTCCAGAGGATCAACCACCATTTCCTCAGCCATCCCACACCGGGTAAACACTTGGCGATGGTTCTTGCAGTGACACTGCACCAAGCCAGCCACAGCCAGTCGATGACGTCCATGATGTCAACCCACTTGCTCAACTCTGTCACAGTGTTGTCAGAGTCCATTCCTGCTAGAACGTGACCCACGAGCCACTGTCTGTAATGTGCCTTGAGCGTCGCAATGATGCCAGCATCACAGGGCTGGAGACGTTATATGGTGTTTGGAGGCAGGAACACAAGGCTAACATCCGACAACTTCACGTTGGGGTGCACCCTGCAGTTGTCAATAAACATCAGGATGTTGCGTTGTTGCGATTTAACATTGCTGTTTATTTGCTGCAGCCACCTAGACAACAGCACGCCTGTCATCCACATCTTTTGGTGCACACAATATGTCACTGGAAGGATTGCCTTGTCGACTCCACAGTGTCAAAAATGGTGATCCTCGATGTCTTGATGCCCTTCCGAGGGTCGCCCTTGATCACCATCCACCTGTTTGGCAGGGTATGGTAGTGTGTACCAGCTAACACTCGCCCATTGAGTAACATACAGTGACAAGCCCAGGTGATCTCCAGGTGCCTGGGAATCCATGAGGTTACTAATTTAATCACCAAAATATGTAGATATACTTTTGCAACATCCAATAAGTTACATTGTGTTAATTACAGCTGTCAAAGTGCATGCATGGCCAGTCATGCCCAAGTGTTTACATTTGTAGAGCATCACCGTGGGAAAGACAGTGCCAGTCAATAGCCAATAATCAGCCAACGAGATTCTAAATTTACAACACACAGCAGGAAACATTATATTACTACAGTCATGTAGTAATATAATGTTAATTGACAATCTAAATTTTTTTTTTATGTATTCAAATAAAAAGATTTGAATAAATATATGATAGTTTTCTATAACATATATCAAATTGGTAAAAAGTGAAGATTTGTTATGCAGTGAGCTGTTGAGGGAATTACGTCACCTTGTAATGCCTTGTCTGTTGCCTTAGGACACAGAGACTCTTCTGTCTGCTGTAGTCTTTCCCACTGAGCGCTGGAACACATCACACAGACACAGCATGGCAACACCAGTTCTATAATCTCTGCATTGACTGCCTGTCCAAAAGAATAGCATTCAAACTGCTGCTGATTACTTTCAAGACCCTCCAATGACTTGCCCCGCCCTACATGTCAGAGAAACTACTCATACAGGAAAAATTATCAAAGTTGTAGAGAAAAAAGGTAGAAAAGGAAAAGTGGATTGCTGAATCTATTGAATTATGAGGTTTCACCTTACAAATGCTGTTTCTTAATTACTGTTGGAAATGTACCTGGAAACTTCTCTAAGGTAGACTGTGCGTAGAGCTCTTCGTAAGTGAGGCTCAACATTTCTCCACAACTTCCTGTTGTCTTCTATGCTGGCTGCCATGACAACCAGGACAAACATTGACCTTCACAAATCACACAACTCATAACAATATTTGGACCCATTTCTGATGGAATATTGTCAAATGTCTTATCATTTGGAATAGGTTTCAAAAACAAAATGAAACACGAGAATGCATTTTACTTGACAAATACTTTGATTACAAGTAATTTAAGGCCAGACACGGCAGGTAGATAGGATTATTTTTTAATTTGTGCAAACAGTTCAATTTGTTCTGCCCAATGCATGAAATGGGTCTTACTGAGTAAAATATATTGAACTTTTTTAAGCCAGACCCCCGTTACCAAGGTAACAAAATGGCCGCCATTTTGAGCAAATATTGGCAAATTTGGAAAGACTGCCATTTTTTATTGAATCCATATATAGGTATACTTCTTGCAAATCCATGTTCTCTATAGAGTCTATTTTGTGTTTTTATTTTTTAAATAATCTGTTGGTAAAATACGAACAAAATCTAGTTTTTTGCAACAAATATGGCTATATCTTTCAAACTATTCATGATTTAAAAAAAGTGTCTGCTTATTGCACACAGCAGAATATGCTGAATGCAACACTGAAAACTTTATTTACATAGCATAATTATTCCAAGAGATATCCTGTTTCCAAATGCAGAAATTTGAAGAATTTTTTTTTGAGAAAATGGCTGTCAAAGATTGCATAATGGATTTCATTACATGATATCGACATGCTTGATCCATGATTAAAACTCACTTAGAGGTATGTAATTGTCATAGAAGTTAACTTTATTGATAGTATGCATACAAAGGTATAATAATCTGGCAGAAAACCATTTTCAGTATTTTTTGTCAAAAAACACCATTTCACCTGGGGTGTCTGGCCTTAAAAGAACAAAATATTACTATTATCAATCAGTCAAACAACATATTTTTTTGCATTAGATGCAGTTAGTTAAATTAATGCTCATTAGCTACGGAAACAAGGCACACACAGAATGGTTCTTTACATCATTAATGTAAGGAGTAGCACAGTGGAGTAGATGAGTAGCACAGTGGAGTAGATGAGTAACACACTGGAGTAGATTAGTAACACAGTGGAGTAGATGAGTAACACAGTTGAGTAAATGAATAACACAATGGAGTAGATGAGTAACACAGCGGAAACATTAGAACATATTGGAGTAGATGAGTAATACAGAGGAGTAGATGGATATCATAGGGAGTAGATAAATACGATAGGTGGAGTAGACATAGAGTAAATGAGTAATGTTGTGGAGTAGATAACATGGTTGAGTAAACAAGTAACATAGTAGAGTAGAAGTAACTCACCTTCCCCTTTCTTAATTGGTTCTATGTATTTGTCAAAGTTGAGCCATGCCTGAAACAATAAATATTCAACAATAGGCTTAATTAAGTAGGATGGCTGGAAAACATCTATTATTTCTTCTACAATCTTCTTAGAAATTGCACAGGGTGTAATTGTTTACATATTTACTAACTAAGCATCAGGTGTGATTATAAACATGGAAAACTTAATAAAATATCAATTTTTTTTAAACATTGCATACTGTAAAAACCTGAGTTTGTGCTACGTGCAGAAATTTTATCTAAATGATTAGTTTTAACCTACGGTCACTACAGACAGATGTACAAAATTACAAAGATACATAACTACCCTCCAGGTGTCAGTGTCCTGTGATTATGACACTACTCACTAGACTGGATTATCCACAGAAGTTGTGATAGGCTACTCAATCCATCAAGCATGTGGAACATTTGGATATCATATATTCTGTTGAAATTCTGGCTACAAATGTTTTCTTTACAACAAAAACATAAATTTGTTCAAGCAAGAACTGTATGCGTTTATTTAGTGGGTGTCATTCCCCACCACTAATGTAATGCGTACATATATATTTTGAATTTTTGATGTAAACACTGTTGGGAGGCAAAGCTTGATGGCGGCCACGTGCATAATTTTGATTCTGTTGTAGGCAAACATCTACTGGATCGATCAATTCACTGATATTGTGATAGAAAATTCACCAGATGACGCAGTTCTCAGAGATTGCAACATGCCTCTCACCAGATGACACGGTTTGCAGAGGTTATGAAACATTACTCACCAGATGGCGCAGTTCGCTGAGGTTGCGACAAACGCTATGGAAGACGCTAAGAAGCAGCTTCAGGTAGCTGGTGTAGAAGTGTGTGGAGTAGTCTGGAGGACAGTCTAGAATCATGATCTCCAGCAGCTCATCTGAGACACACCACAAGGACAGTCTAGAGTCATGATCTCCAGAAGCTCATTGAGACACACCACAAGGACAGTCTAGAGTCATGATCTCCAGAAGCTCACTGAGACAACACAAGGACAGTCTAGAGTCATTATCTCCAGAAGCTCATTGAGACAACACAAGGACAGTCTAGAGTCATGATCTCCAGCAGCTCATCTGAGACAACACAAGGACAGTCTAGAGTCATGATCTCCAGCAGCTCATTGAGACAACACAAGGACAGTCTAGAGTCATGATCTCCAGAAGCTCATCTGAGACACACCACAAGGACAGTCTAGAGTCATGATCTCCAGCAGCTCATTGATACAACACAAGGACAGTCTAGAGTCATGATCTCCAGCAGCTCATATGAGACACACCACAAGGACAGTCTAGAGTCATTATCTCCAGAAGCTCATTGAGACAACACAAGGACAGTCTAGAGTCATTATCTCCAGAAGCTCACTGAGACAACACAAGGACAGTCTAGAGTCATTATCTCCAGAAGCTCATTGAGACAACACAAGGACAGTCTAGAGTCATGATCTCCAGCAGCTCATCTGAGACAACACAAGGACAGTCTAGAGTCATGATCTCCAGCAGCTCATTGAGACAACACAAGGACAGTCTAGAGTCATGATCTCCAGAAGCTCATCTGAGACACACCACAAGGACAGTCTAGAGTCATGATCTCCAGCAGCTCATTGATACAACACAAGGACAGTCTAGAGTCATGATCTCCAGCAGCTCATATGAGACACACCACAAGGACAGTCTAGAGTCATTATCTCCAGAAGCTCATTGAGACAACACAAGGACAGTCTAGAGTCATTATCTCCAGAAGCTCACCGAGACAACACAAGGACAGTCTAGAGTCATGATCTCCAGCAGCTCATTGAGACAACACAAGGACAGTCTAGAGTCATGATCTCCAGCAGCTCATATGAGACACACCACAAGAACAGTCTAGAGTCATGATCTCCAGAAGCTCACTGAGACAACACAAGGACAATCTAGAGTCATGATCTCCAGCAGCTCGTTGAGACAACACAAGGACAGTCTAGACTCATGATCTCCAGCAGCTCATCTGAGACACACCACAAGGACAGTCTAGAGTCATGATCTCCAGCAGCTCATTGATACAACACAAGGACAGTCTAGAGTCATGATCTCCAGCAGCTCATTGAGACAACACAAGGACAGTCTAGAGTCATGATCTCCAGCAGCTCATTGAGACAACACAAGGACAGTCTAGAGTCATGATCTCCAGAAGCTCATTGAGACAACACAAGGACAGTCTAGAGTCATGATCTCCAGCAGCTCATTGAGACAACACAAGGACAGTCTAGAGTCATGATCTCCAGCAGCTCATTGAGACAACACAAGGACAGTCTAGAGTCGTGATCTCCAGCAGCTCCTTGAGACAACACAAGGACAGTCTAGAGTCATGATCTCCAGAAGCTCATTGAGACAACACAAGGACAGTCTAGAGTCATGATCTCCAGCAGCTCATTGAGACAACACAAGGACAGTCTAGAGTCATGATCTCCAGCAGCTCATCTGTGACACAACACGTGAATATATGTATATCTAGAACAGTAACAGAAGATACAAGACACTATTTAAATAAAATGTCATAGTTGTAATTATATACAAATTAAAACTATCATAATCAGTTTCTATTGTAGCACAGCATGATTCTCAATTATGTATTACAAGTTTATTTGCATTTTTATTGTGGTACACATTCTTGGATACTTATGGTGACAAACATGCACTATCTTACTCTTTATTCCAATAATGTTCACAAACCGTATATTATCATAATGACCGTATGTATTGGGACATTTAAAAATAATAACATTTTCAGCTGTCCCAAAACATACGGTGCACAAAAATAAATCTCAGATTTACTGTCCCAATACTTAGGAACATGAACGAATCCTGACGTCATGTTGTCCCCGTTTTATTATCCTGGTATTAACCTAGCTTTGTAACTTCATCATGGCTACCTTTTCTATTACCCTGGTACTAACTATTTTTCAGTGGCTGAATGGCTGTATATCTCATGAAATAAATGTTATATATAGGGACTACATCCTCAGCCATGTGAAATTTTTATTCTGGCCGGTTTTTCAACAATTGTTTGAAGACTATTTATTGAGTGACACATTGTACCGTGTTTGACCATAGTACGCCCAAACCTGCAATATCACACTCCCCCATCTCAGCCACATACAAAAACACATTTGTTATCAACTCAAAGTCTCAAAATGTAGAAGATAAACTTGCAGAGATGCAGCAACACATCATGCAAATCCCAATGAACTACCTCTGGTATTAACAGGGTGTCGTCCATTACACTGCTAGTAACTCATTTCTTGACTTACCAGCCGTGTAGTCTGGGAAGTGGATCACGTACGGTTCCTGCACTCCTGTTCCCTGGCGGAACTTTTCCCACACAATCTCAGACAGCAGCAACACACACACATTGAGACCTCCGCTCTGACAACACAGATCGTGGAATCAATGGAACACAGACCACTAGATCGATGGAACACAGATCATCGGATCAATGGTGGATCATCAATGAAACACAGGTCATTGGATCAATGGAACATGAAGCATAGGATTAGTGTAACACAGGTCACGGGAACACAGATCATTGGATCAATGGAACACAGATCACTGGATTACTGGAACACAGATCACTGGATCAATGGATAACAGATCATTGGATCAACTGACACAAATCACTGGATCAATGGAACACAGGTCACAGGATTAGTGGAACACAGATAACTGAATAAATGGAACACAGATCATTGAAACCCAGGTCACTGGATCAATAGAAAATACATCACAAGATCAATGGAACACAGATCATTAAATCAATGGAACACAACGGGCACATTATTATACTATCAATATAATAAACTAAGACATACTGAACATATTTCTAAACAATGACTATGATACTAAAAATTAGAATAACAGTTCTTTTAAACAAACTGAACACATTATGAATCAGACAGAACATTTCATTACCGCACTACTGAAAACAAAGACAAACAGTAGAAACAATGCCTTAAGATACTCACAAGTTCTTGCAATCTGAGAAATACTGGAAGTAGATTCGCATCCATGCCCCGCAATCGTTCAGCTTTATCGAACACCTGTGGAAACATTCTCATGATTATTTTCTGATCACAGTTCATATTACAATAGGGGAACAAGTCAATCATTTTTCCAACAATCGTGTTAGTGTCTGTATACTTCTGCGGAATTTGATGGCTACAGCATGCCATCAAGTCAGCATCCAGGATACCTTAGCTATGTCCACCAACTGTTATATAACTACTTTAAGTAGCTTGAGATGTGGTACCAGAGCGAGAGTTTGCGTAAAACGGGGCTGGTGACTTTGCTGACATATAACACAAGCCCAGATCTCAGCTATTCTAGCATCATTTTCTGTAGTAGGCCGGTTACACAACGGCTGTAACGGACTGACATTAGAACATCATTTTCTGTAGTAGGCCGGTTACACAATGGCTGCAATGGACTGACATTAGAACATCATTTTCTGTAGTAGGCCGGTTACACGGCTGCAACGGACTGACATTAGAATATCATTTTCTGTAGTAGGCCGGTTACACAATGGCTGCAACGGACTGACATTAGAACATCATTAACTGGTACTGTAAACTGACTGAGAGAAATTGTTTTTGAGTGAAATGGGGTAATCACACAATAAGATGCCACTCACGCTGTGAAAATATGCTGTAAAAATGCTTCACAAATCTGATTTTACCTCAAAAATTATTAAATATATTGCGATTAATTCCTAGTCACTGATGTATCTCACTAGTTACATATTTAATGCAAAATCCAGCCACTGAGTGCAGCTTGCAAATTTATGTAGATTAATCAACACAGGGCAGACAACCAAGC
The DNA here is from genome assembly GCA_963995525.1 of Escarpia spicata. NCBI lineage: Eukaryota > Metazoa > Annelida > Polychaeta > Sabellida > Siboglinidae > Escarpia > Escarpia spicata. Next base: position 46,381,486 of record OZ023205.1, on the reverse strand, counting down.
AGCCTTATGCTTGGCGTACACAGCTAAACTTTTGTTGCGAGTCGTCTGTTTGGTCGACTAAAAGCTGATCAGTCGTGCAATGTACGATGGCCAACAACTCAACAAAACTAGAGTCGCGTGTTGATCCGACCGGTACAACAGTTGTTGAACTGATTCATCATTTGAAAATTGAATCGCAGCAACAAAAGTTGCGTAATGCACGATGATGTCAGACGAGATGTCGTTGTTGCTTGTTGATCAAACAAATTACTCGCAACAAAAGTTTAGCAGTGTACGCCCAGCATTATTGATGATGAAATCACACAAAATTACAGTTTGTAGGCATAGCTAATGGTTTCCTGACAAATTCCTGTAGCATCATCTTTATCTGAAGTGTCACAATGTTATGCTCACAATATACGTCGTTTCGCCAGATGTGCCTTTCTGTTCCTCCACCAGGTGGAGATGATGAATGAAGTCGTCCATGTTGTCACATCGCCTGTAGATGGCGTAGTCATTGCTGGGCGAAGGAATGACGCCAAACAACTTGTTGAGTATACATTCGTAAACGAGTTTTGCTGTGTAACACTCCACGCAGTTCACAACCACATAGCGCGCCTGGAAAACAACGAAAACAACATTTTGAAAAGAAAAATACATTGGAAACTTAGCTCGATAGTCAGGTGTATATACAAGAGAAGCAAGGTGACCCGTTATAATGGGCAGAACATGTTCATGTGCCAAGAATAGGACTTTTGCTTGCTGTGGATGTGTGTGCATTGAACTTGACCTAACCTCTTGACCTTTGACCATCAGTTGTATTGTCGTGCCAGGAGTAGGCTCCGAGTTTTAGTTTCTGTATTTTCATATTCTTATGATTTTATTCCTGCAAATAATTGCAAAAGATATTACATTTATGTTGATACAATGCATTATAACAAATAACATATTAAATATAAATGTCTTATTAGCTCAAACCACCTTAAAAGCAACCTATTCCTGGCCAGGCACTACTTTTGGCTCATGATATCGGCAATTCCCAGGTGTATCAGGCCTCGAAGTTAATATTCTGAGCTAGGAGCGCTGCACTCCTAATGTAAAATAATTAGGAGCAAAATTGATTTGTTTACAAGCACACATGCTTTGACTAGTTAAAAAGTAAAAATGGTATTTTATTGAACACAATTTTATATCAACATTATCATCTCTGCTACCAATACATCAGGTATTTAATAAATTCAGATACAGTTGTGTAATTTATTTAGTCATGCATGCTACCTAGTAATTCTCTATATACAGCACTGTATTAACAACCATAACAATTATTTAGACAATTGCATGCTTTTATTAAATTATACACATTTACTTTGACTGTATGTATGTCCATAAGTATTCACACAGGGAATATTTTCCCTTTTATCTTCTGATAGGCTTTATGTTGAAATTTGCATGTAGGGACACATTATTTCACTGTTAAACTTTAAACAAAAAAACAGTTAGCTGGTTAGTTAAGAGTTGTCCCTTTCAGTCACCAATTGCCCAAGTCACTAGATGATAAGGGTGAACAGTGCAGAGGTGCCTACACAGGACTTGGTACCTATAGCCTTAGACAAAAAGTCATCAGTCACTTGCTACAATTTATCAATATTTTGCTGCCATAGACATTAAGCAGGGACAGAGAAAGGGGTTAAATGTCATCATGCACAATTTCTTTGATGGCCCAAATGGTCAGTTGCCTAGCAGGACCGTAATTAATGGACAAAGTTCCAAGTTGCACATTGCAACTAAAGCAATTTATCTAGTCGCAGGCATAAGATTATACTCGCAAATGCGGCTAGGTAGTTGCAACTTCGAGCCCTGTGTATTACTGCAATACTATGTTTGTATAATCAATTTTTTTTGGTAATACAAATGCTCCACATCCAACCCCGTTTGTCAAAAGGCCCCACCCCAGGTCACCGGGCAATTCGTGCAAATGCATGCAGTTTTTAGTTATAAAACTGAGGTGCCACTTGAACAGAAATTTTACAATATTTTGAGATAACCCCTTATGTTGCTCACCTTCAGCTGTGTCAGGAGAGTGTTGACGAGAAGGGACTTGCCAGTGGCTGTGTGGCCGTAGAGGAACAGACTAGGCACAACCACGTGGTCTTTCTACAGAGTAAGACACAACAGTGCTCCTTCAACATGTCAACAAAGTTAGCACAAAGCTGATGTGTGACAATGTGTCTATAATGTCAAAATAATTCTAAGAATTCTGTTTCTCACTTGAATTGTGTTACTTAAAAATGGGTAAGTTTGTCTATATGTACTGCATCCAATCCTTATGTCTGCTCACTTCACCCCTGTTCATTCCAACAACTTGACATCTTTGGGAAGATTTCAGCCATGCTGCAATTACTACTCAAAGATAATTTGTTTGTCGTCGACTGTCTATACCCTGGTACTCTCAACTGAAAGTCCAATGTTTCAACTCCAACTTACTTAGCCAATAGATGTACTGGTTAATGTTTAATATTGATGAACAATTTACTATTTACGAATATATCAAGTTGCGTAAACTTTCAATACGGGGGTATATATATATATCAATCTAGATTTTCATTTAAACTACTACTTTCTGCGGAGTCATGTTATTACACTGTAGTTGGATTTTTTCAATTGTTTCACACCAAGTATCTGCTTTAAAATGTAGCCTTGCATCTTAAATGACTGCCCACTTCCACAGCCTCTCACCTGTCCAAAGAGTAGTGTAAGCAGCTGGGCTTGCTGTCGACGACATGGCACCTTCTCACATACCACACTGACAGTGTCATTCGTGTCACTGGACATGTCAGACAATGGTCAAAGCTATCACTTTGTAACACCCTCAAGAGGTTCACCCTGTCAGTAGAAAACAAAATATTTTGTACAGGTTAACTAGAACATTTCCTTCGTGAACTGTCCCTCTCTCCCAATTAAGACATGTCCAGTCTCTCTTTTGAGAACAAAATTCCTGGCATCATCTTCAAAACTTTGCCCCAAACAATATCTTAAAGTGCAGTTTTGTTCAGTAACGCATTTTGTTACGTATAGTCACCTACTCGGTTTCTTCCCTATCTGAGTTTCTGCCTCTTTACGATTATATAGCTGGATCTCATATTAAATCTTTAGTCAGAAATATATGACACAATGAGCAAAGGACGTCTACAAAGTTATTTGTCTCAAATTAAAACGAATGCAGACCATGTGTCTACAGTGCACCATATCGGTGACGGTGATGTAAACAACCGTAATATTAAAATTGATCGGACAAAATTGTAAGCAACTATTCACCCTAATCACCACATGAAAGTTAAAGAACAGCCCGTGGAGTTTATACAGTGAATGCGTTGCGATTTGTCGCAGTGATGATTTTGAACACGATGAGGCAGAAACCGAGTGCTTCCGTTTGGCACGTGAAGTGATTATCGTCTTACGAATATTGGTCTTAGGTGATTTACTCCAAACAGCCCAAACTTGAGCTAACGCAGGAGTTGTGTGGTGCTTGTTTGTGCGCATGCGTTGTGGGTAGTTTGTTTGTTTATTTTATAGGCACTTTAGATGATTGGGTGTGGTGAAAGGGAGGTTCATGATCGCTGTTTGAAATGCTATGGGGCTTTCTAGTTCAGTAATCGGTGGTGGAATTCCAGATTCGAACTGCTCGGGGGTAGAAAGAGAACACTGCTGCACTGATGCGGCACCTAGGGGCTACGTAGTGGCCACGGTTTTTTGACTGTGTTAGTAGACCTGGTGGGGGTGTGATGTTGATTATGTTATTTAATATTTTGTAAAATGTCATGGCTTGTTTGATAATGCGTCGTTGTTCAAGAGTTGACCATCCAAGGGTGGCTATTAGGTCTGCTGCGTTTATTTGGCGTCTGTGGTCATTTCTGACAAATCTGGCAGCACAGTGTTGTACTCTTTCAAGGTGTTTAATTTGGGTGGCAGTGGGTTCCATATGGGAGAGGCATACTCGAGTTTTGGTCGGATTAGCATGTTATAGGCTGTTTCTTTTACTTCAGGTTTGCATGGTCCGAGGGTTCGTTTGACCATGCCTAGGACTTTTGAAGATTTGGAAGCTATGTCAGTAATATGGTTAGCCCAGGTTAGTTTAGAATCTAATTTTATTCCAAGATATGTGTGGCTAGAGGTGGTAGAGAGTTGTATGCCAAAGAGTGAATATGAATGTAGTCTGGGTTTGGTTTTGTTTGTTATTGGGAAGATTGGACATTTTCGGTTATGTCGTTTATGTAGAGTAAAAATAGGACAGGTCCTAGGACTGAGCCCTGTGGTACACCAGATGTAACATTTGTGCTGTCCGACAGGGCTCCATTGACCGAGACTCTCTGTTTGCGATTGGATAGAAACGATTTGATCCAGTTTTGTGTGTTTCCAGTTATTCCATAGAAAGCTGATTTGGATAGGAGGCGTTTATGGGGGACTTTGTCGAAGGCTTTGGCGAAATCGAGTAGGATGGCATCTATTTGTGTCTTATTGTCCATAGCAGTCATCCAGTCGTGGACTGTCTCGATGAGTTGGGATTCACAAGACAGACCTGGTTGGAATCCATGTTGGAAGTGGATGATGATGTTGTGTTTGTGTGTTTCCACATGTTGCTTAAAATGATGTGCTCCATAACTTTGCAGAGGATGCATGTTAACGAAATTGGTCTATAATTAGCAGGGTCTGATTTGTGGCTTTTTTGTGTATTGGTGTTACTAGTGCTTGGAGCCAGTCATCTAGGAGTTTGCAAGTGTTGTATGACTGCTGGAAAATGTGTGTGATGATGGGGGCAATTTCCACTGCAGTCTCTTTAAAGACTCTGGCTGGGAGTTCGTCGGGGCCTGTAGCTTTATTTTGGTTTAGGTTTTTCAGTTGCTTAATTACTCCGTCTATCCCGATTTCGAGGGAGGGCATATCGGGATAGATGGATGGAGCTAGTTGGGGGATGGGGTAGATTTCTTGTGTAATCACGGAACTAAATTGGTTGTTAAGTGTATTTGCTTTGTCATGATCATTTGTGATTGGTTGGTCGTTTGCTTGCAGTGTAGGGATGCCAATGTATTCTTGTTTGTTTGCTTTAATGAATGACCAGAATTGTTTTGGGTTTGTTTTTAGGCTGTCTCCAATGTGATTGTTTAGATAGTCTGAGTAGGATTTGGTTGCAGCTTTAGTGGCTTGTTTTCAGAGTTGCCTAAACCTTTCCCAGTCACTATTACGTTCAGTTTGTTTAGCTTTTTTATGGCTTTTGTTGCGTTTTCTTTGAATTCTTATTATTTCACGTGTTATCCAGGGGAGGTGGGTTTTTGGTTTGGTGTTGCGGCTGGGGATATTACTGTCGACTAATGAAGATTGTTCTGGAAAAAGTTCCAATTTGTGTTGACATGTGTTGAATTTGGGTTCGTGTCAAAGTATGTTGTTGTTAGTTGTTTTATGTCATCTTTAAGCTTATCCCAGTTTGCAGATTTATATTGGAACACTTTGTGTGGTGGTTTACTGTTAAAGGTCACAGCTTCATGATCACTCATGTCGGGAGTGGTGTGAGTGTTAGCAATTATCGATTGATTAGAAATGAGTATGAGGTCAAGGATATTGCCGGAATCAACTCGTGTGGGATCGTTGACCATGTTTTGTAATCCAAATTCTGTAATTATTTCTAGCAGTTTGTTATGCTTGCTGGCAGTTCTGTTGTCAGTGGTTTGCTGCTTGCCCCAGTTAATATCAGGAAGGTTGAAGTCACCTGCTATAACTACATTAGGAGAAGTTTTTTGTGATCTGTACAGTTTTGTTAGGGATTCGTGAAGAGCTTCAAGGGATTGAAGGTGGTCACTGGGGGGTCGGTAGTAGGATGCAAAGTATATGGATTTGTTTCGTGTGAAATGGATTTTTGTCCACACTATTTCACAGCTTGAGTTTAGTTTTGTAAGTGGTTCTGCTACAATGTCATCGCGGAAGGCTATGAGAACTCCACCACCATGGGTGTTTCTGTCCTTTCGGATGGCGCTATAGTTAGGTGGTAGGAACGAATAGGTGGGGTAGTTTTCGTCTATTTTGGTTTCGACTAGGAATATGATGTCAGGATTATTTGACTGAATAGTTAATTGTAATAATTTAATTGGGTTGTCTTTGCGATGCTTTTGACACTGTTGGTATTGATTAGAATTCTGCTAAGTGTGTTACGTTTGGTTTTCTTACGACGTTCAGGGGTTGATGCATTTGAGGGTTTGGTCCAAAGGTTGGATCCCAGGTTTGGGATGTGACTCGTGTTTGTTTGAGAGATCTGTGTGTGGGGGTCAATGTTTTGGTTATTTTGGTCTGTGTCACTAAGGCTGTTATATCGGTTGTGAGAACATTCCAATAAGTGGTCTTGGAAGAAGGAATGACTGTAGTTAGGATGGTTGCATTTCATGCAGTGCCAGGAACAGGAACTGTTACAGAGGAGATTATATTGATCTGGACTTATGTCACAACATTTAATATGTACCCATTGGTTGCACCGGTCGCAGCAGACAGCTCGGTGATTTGAAGCAACAGGCTTTTTACAAAATCCACAGGGGTGTCTGACTGGGCCGGGGTTTGTTTGGATGTCCCCACAGAGGATTAGTAGGACAAGATAACATGTTTTGTGTCCCGATGTAGGGATTGCATAAGCCAGTTTGGTGTGGTACTTGTTACGGGAGTCTCTGGTGAAAGCTAGTGCCAGTCTAATACTTGTGTCAGTCCAGCAAGACCTGTCATATGTTAGCAGACCATTTGGATTGTCCATGAATTGGGTATGGTCCAGGTGTATCGGGAATTTGGGTATGAATGCAATAATGATGCTAATAAGAACTACCACTGTTCAGCCCATTTTTGGTGGCACCATCATAAGAGCAGCTATTGCACAAACTGCTTTGCTTGTACAGTTATGTTAATGCAGTAAAACAAAACAAAAAACAAGAGATTATATTCCACTATAGATGTGGGTATTGTTTTTATTATTAAGTTATATATCACAGTAGTAAGATCACAGTAGATGTAAAAGACAGTAGTAAAATGTAAAAATGTATTGTATATTGTGTTTGCTGTTGGTTTCTTGGGTGTTGCCGACAGCATACAATCAATATTGTAAGTATTTCACTAAAAACAACTCATATGATGTTTTTTTGTTTGCATGCCATTGATGAAATAAGTGGTTCTGATTAATAATATTGATACGGTGCTGAACGATTTCAAAAATTGTTGGTGAAAACTGCATATTATGCTTGTGTAAGGCAGAAACCGAGTGGTCCAGTATACTTCCTAAACTACAGACGTAACCAAGTTTTGTCATTATAACAATTCTTGCATATTAGCAGTGCAAATAGCACTCAATATTGCACATGTTTATACTGTGTGTGTTACATTGCAGTGCATTTTAAAAAGTACTAAATAGCAACTGCTCGGTTATTGCAAACTGGAGCGTTATTTGCATCGGTAAAGAACACAAAATTGGTAAAAACACATTATTTGATTATATCTGCCCCAACTTCCCAAGGACTTTTATTATGCATTTAGGCGATCTTTTACTTTCTGACCTAACCATGAAAACGACCACCTACAGCCGCCAAACTTCTCCTCACATATCTTACATTCATATACACACACTACGTTACAAAAATAATTATTTTATGTTCCTACAACGATCAAATTTCGCAAAACAAACTCAATTAAAACTCGACTTCTACGTCAGCGACTATCCGGTCCTCCGCGGTTACCGTAAAATTGATATTGTGTCGAGCTTCACAGAAATTCCGTACAATGGCGTTATCATTACTGTACACATGTTCGCGCGCGATATAAATATAATAATATATCGTTAATATATACGGGCGCGTGAGTGTGTGCGTGTGGTAGTTATAATAATTTTTTATTGGCATTGTTTTAGTTAAAAAGTAGCTCGATTAATTAAGGCATGATTATTCTCATCAGTATGGTTTGCAGTTAATGAAAGGTTTTTACTTAATGTAAAAAACAAAATAGGTCTTACGAATAGCCGATAATTGTGTTCCGTGCGCGTGCGTGTGTCTGTGTGTGTACGTACACCAATACGTTCTTTTGACAAATTATTATTCAATTAATGAAATATATTGCTACCATCAGATATGTATTAATAATAATATTAATACATTTTTGGATATTAATTACTTGTTAAGCATAATGAATAAATGTTATTTATATGAAATGTGAATATGGGATGGGAAATATGGTAGTAGAAAAATACAAAGTTTTTAACGGTTTGGTCGAATTCTAAGATAATAATTATTAATATCTTAGTGCTTTTCTTATCAATATCACCATATATGCATAGTAGGAAACTCTGTTGGGGAAGTTATGGTTGGCTCTGAAAAGAGCCGTTGTTTTTTTCTTGGCTCTTAAAAGAGCCATTGTTTTTGTTCTCGATCTGTTCGTCCTCTACACGGGGTACAGTTGGGCAACGTAGTTCACGATGTGGTGAAATGCTGCATCCCCGTAGAGCCTTCGCCAACTAAACTCTTGGAGGTAGGTATCAAGCAGCGGCCCATTGTTCCTCGTTCCCGACATCCTCTTAAACTTCCCTTTCACCTGCGTCCACACGCCTTCAATGGTGTTCGTGTGGAGTGTCGCATCGTTGGGGTCAACATAGTGCTGGCTGTGGTTTATCAAGTTGCTGTAAGGTGCCGTATGCACGCCACTTGTCGGTTATGATCGTCGTACCAGGCAGAACCCACTGCTAGATTATAGGAATCAGCGTCGCGGCATCCCTCTGTTGAACCGGGACTAGGAAAATCACCCTATGATCAGCTTTATATAGACGCCGCCAAGCACAAATACCCCGTCGATGCGACGTCCGCTGTTGAATTTTCTTTTTCCAAACTTGCTTTCGTCGATTTCAACTGTGGTCGACACCGCCGATGCGTACCGGGTTGATCTGGATGTGTTGAGCACATATGTCACGCATGAAATTGCTCCAGTCTACCAGCGTTTTCCCTGAAGCTATCCCGAGTTCGGACTGGATGGTGGGAAACCCGACGCTGTCCATGCTCCACCTGTACATAAATTGTGCAAGATCTGCAGCGATATGTGGCTTTTAGCGAAAAAGCTACCATGCCGTGTGGAAAGGCGAGTTCAGCATGCTTGGTTGTCCATCGGCCAACGCAGCCGTCACCTCCCAACGACATGCCACGTGGCACGCCGGACAGTTGAGGTTTGTTGCAAGCAGGCGATTCGCTTGCAGCCAGGTGACTGTCCTCCTGGTTGATCTCGTCGCGATGACCAAACTTCTCAAACGCAAGCCGCGCAGATTCACATTTACTTAAGCCATCTCGAAAAGAACTGAAAATCGATATAGAGTAGGAGTCGGAAACATCGCCTTATATACCAATAAGCGAATGGGAATGAAAGACAATCTTCTCACCAATAAATCAGATCCAATATTGAGATTATTTGATGTTTCGCCTTAGCAACAACTTCCCAGAAACGACTTGGGTGAAAGTTGTTCATTCTCTCACAACACTGGCCCACCTGCGATTCACTACGATGGTTATATAATGCAGTTTTTTTTATTGTGGGAAGAATGGATTAAACAATAAAATTCATCTCCAAATTAAACTCATCGTAATTTTTTGTTACAACGAATTGCCGTGTTCACCACCAATTGATGTATCACAAGTAGTTTCCTTTTACATACAGAGTGGCAGCAAATTGTGCATAATTTGTTCCAAACCTGCACTTTTAATGGCGACATAAAAACTATATGGAAATGAAGATTGACGTCTTCTTAGTTCAGTTTGTCACTTTAACTAATTACGGAAATGACTTTCCAGCTTAGAAAAATACACAATTTATAAAAATTTTCACATAAACGAATACCTAAGATTCATCCTAAGTCTGAATGCCCCCCAAAATTGTGTAATTCGTTGGAGCACCGTTGGTCATCAACTGAAAAAGAATTGACCCACGGGAACACAATTATTGGCTATTCGTAAGATCTATTTTGTTTTTTACATTAAGTAGAAAACTTTCATTACCTGCAAACCATACTGATGATAATAATCATGCCTTAATTAATCGAACTACTTATTAACTGAAACAATGCCAATAAAATTATAACTACCACACGCACATACACTCACGCGCCCGTATATATTAACGATATATTATTATATTTATATCGCGCGCGAACATGCGTACAGTAATGATAGCGCCATTGTACGGAATTTCTGTGAAGCTCGACACAATATCAATTTTACGGTAACCGCGGAGTACCGGATAGTCGCCGCCGTAGAAGTCGAGTTTTACTTGAGTTTGTTTTGCGAAATTTGATCGTTGTAGGAATATAAAATAATTATTTTTGTAACGTAGTGTGTGTATATGTATGTAAGATATGTGAGGAGAAGTTTGGCGGCTGTAGTGTAGGTGGTCGTTTTCATGATTAGGTCAGAAAGTAAAAGATCGCCTGCATTTATACTACCCAGCCCAGGGCCGAGGTAGCTATTAGCATGGGGCAACAACTTTTAGTACTTTTACTTGAACGTGAGTTTACTTGCTTGTTCGCAAAGGGTTGCCTGCGCCGAAAATAACAACCGCTTGCATCGCCTGACAGAACGGAGTAAGAAAGGCAAGTTTCAGTGAGATTCCGACAGAGGGCATCACTTGCTTTACCGAAAGAACCTACTATTTACTATTAACACGTTACCCACAATTACGGTATGCGGTATGAATACCAAAGAGCACCGTGTGTGGAATGGGATCGGTTGAACATTCGGATGTTTGGGCATACCCACCAAGATTCAATACCCCCTACACTGGTTACACAGACAACTCCTCGACTACATAATTCACTCTAATGATTATATTCATAACCATGTAATCACCGAAGGGTGCCGTAAATTACCAACTTTTTATGAATTGATGTACCGGCTATTATCCAGGCTTCGTGATATGACATGGTGACACTTTCGCTTAACACAATGATATAAGTATATATTTAGCTTCTGTTAATAATTTAATTACCTTAGGCTTACGACACAAAACAACAAAAGGTAATGTGGTCTGGTCAGTTGGAGACCGCGTCCAGCAACCAAGTCATCTCCATAGCTACATGCATCGTTAATTATTTCATGCCAGCTACAATTTTAACTGACATGATACATTCTTCTATTCCCCAGGACAATAAAATATTGTAATTCGCTTTCAAAAAACATAATCTTGACAATCTGACTCCTTATGTTTAGGATTATCTAGTAGTTTTTGTCATATGACCACCTGAACAATTTAATTGTTTTTGGAGATCGTCAATGTTGTTTTTTTAGTCTCGATCGAGGGGGAGCAATTGGAGGTTTTTGGAGAGTCTGAAAGCGGGAGCCTCAGGGAGCGTGTACGTGGAAGTGTGTGATGAGTTGGAAAAAATTGAACATCACCCCGAAACAATGTTAATTAACAGCTAGCACCCCCTCCCCCGTCTTCTGATGTCATGGTCCGACATGCAGCGGAGTGGTACTGATGCTTCAACTCAGCCCACCCAATATTAATTTCGTTCTGATGCCAGTGTATTGTATTAGAATATTCATTTATTGGCAATAAATGTACACTTATTGCTCCGTGTCGGCACAGTGTGCAGAATGCACCAACATTTAGAGCTATATCAGCTTAATGTAAATCTGAGGTTATAATGCTTCATATATATATATATATATATATATATATATATATATATATACATACATATACATATATATATATACCCGGGAAACGCTACAATGGCGGCCTATGCCACATGTTGTGATTTGGCAATTGAGGCAGCAGCACGTACACTATCCATGAACAGGCTCGGGTTGTAGTTACCCCTTATTGCACCGTTAGAGCAGGCACTGTAAAAACACAAGAGTATTGCACCAGCTGGTTGGCTGCATACTTAAGATCCACTGTGCGGGGTCGTCAAATGTTTCATTCCATTCTAGTGTCTCAGGAGGCTTCGCCCTGATTAATGGTTCTATGAGGAAGATGAGCATAAGGGACAATATAAATCAGGACAGTACGTAGCGTTGTTGATTGTGTTTGGGGAGGGCGTTTCTCGAGAAAAAAAACTATACCACTTAGCTGCACTGCCCCTTGAGACTTCCTAAAAACATCCAATTGCACACCTTGATACATCCAAGAGCACCCCGCCTTTGAGATTCTTTAAAACCTTCAACTGCACCTCGAATGGAACTCTTTCCCCTGAAGCGGTGACAATCTCAGCGACAATCTTGACCGTGTGACTTCATATTTTTAGAATATTAGCCATAGACAACATCAACGATATGTGCGCCGTTACAGTCCAGTGACAGTCTCAGTGACATCCCAATGACAATCTCAGTGACAGTCTCTGTGACATGCAGTCTCACTGACAGTCCCAGTGATACTCTCATTGAGAGTTTCGGTAACTATCTCTGTGGCAGTCTCATTGCCAGTCTCATTGACAGTCTCATCGACTGTCTCAGTGTCACCCCCACTGCCTTACGTCCCTCTATCCCACCGCCTTGCGTTCCTCCCTCCCTCCCTCCCTCCCTCCCTCCGTCCCTCCCTCCCTCCCTCCCTCCCTCCCTCCCTCCGTCCCTCCCTCCCTCCCTCCCTCCGTCCCTCCCTCCCTCCCTCCCTTCCTCCCTCCCTCCCTCCCTCCCTCCCTCCCTCCCTCCCTCCCTCCCTCCCTCCCTCCCTCCCTCCCTCCCTCCCCCCTCCCTCCCTCCCTCCCTCCCTCCCTCCCTCCCTACCTCCCTACCTCCCTCCGCGCGCATTTCATAACATAAATGTTAAGATAAAAACAGCCGAACAGCATTGTTTTCTTTCGCTGATCGTTGTCTCTCTTAGTAAACGAAACGATACAAAGCGTTCGCAATGCTGCCGGGGAAAGGCGTAATGATAACATCAATACTGCTGAAGATCATGACCAACTATAAACGTGGCTGTACTGAGTGACGTTGTACATTCAGAGTCACTGACCCAAGGAAAGATACGGTTGATAGGGAGCTGCTACCGGAGGTAACTGGGACACCGAGCCAGCAGTGTCACACTGTACATGTGCTAGTTGGTTGACATAATCGCAATGTTATTTTGAGTTGACAAGCCTGCCCTGTGTTAAGCACGGTGTCCGGCAACTATCGACACACATACATCACATGTTTATTATACATCAACAGTGGACTGCAATTGGTCAGTGTATAGACTTGTTTCTCACCGTTTGTTGAAGTCATAGTCCAGTTTCGCTGATCTATATATTTATGCGAAGAGTCTCTGTTGGTAAGTAGTCCACTGACTTTTTCTTCTTAGTTATCTTAGTATCGATCGTAGTTTGAAGCTTCTGCGACACGTGCATGGTACGTAGCTAGCCTATCTGCCAGCAGCACCATGTGACGCAGTCCCAGTAAACAAGGAACCATGCAGTTTTGAACCAGTTTGACACATGTCATATACTGATTCATAACTGGTACGGCTCCACCAGTATGTGCATTCACGTGTATTCACGAGTTAATTCACATGTGGAACTGGGGAAACTGGTACGGTTCCAGGGGAACGAGCAATCACGTGAATTCACGGGTTCATTCACGTGTGGAACTAAGGAAACTGGTACGGTTGTAGTGAAACGAGTAATCACGTGAATTAATGTGTTCATTCACGTGTAGAACTGAGGAAACTGGTACGGTTCCAGGGAAACGAGTAATCACGTGAATTAACGTGTTCATTCACGTGTGAAACTGGAGAAACTGGTACAGTTGTAGGGGAACGAGTAATCACGTGAATTAACGTGTTCATTTACGTGTCGAACTGGATAAACTTGTACAGTTCTAGAGGAACGAGTAATCACGTGAATTAACGTGTTCATTCACGATTGGAACTGTGGAAACTGGTACAGTTCTAGGGGAACGAGCAATCACGTGAATTAACGTGTTCATTCACGTGTGAAACTGGGGAAACTGGTACGCTTGTAGTGGAACAAGTAATCAGGTGAATTAACGTGTTCATTCACGTGTGGAAATGGGAAAACTGGTACGGTTCTAGGGGAACGAGTAATCTCGTGAATTAACGTGTTCATTCACGTGTGGAACTGTGGAAACAGGTACAGTTCCAGGGGAACGAGTAAACGCGTGAATTAACGTGTTCATCCACGTGTAAAACTGGGGAAACTGGTACAGTTTTAAGGGAACGAGTAATCACATGAATTAACGTGTTCATTCACGTGTGAAACTGGGGGAACTGGCACGGTTCAAGGGGAACGAGTAATCACGTGAATTAACGTGTTCATTCATAATTATATTCGCAAGCATTTATTTACCCACTAAGAACGCGCGCAATACCGTCTTTATGATTAAATCATGACCAATATAATTAAATGACAGCCTCCACTGCACTTCTCACGTTCGTATAAGGCGTTCCATAGCTCTGGGCGCTCTGGCACTTTTACAACAGTTAGTGTTTGCGTCGGCGTGTGTCGTTTACAACCATCTTCCGTTCTGGGATTATCCAGCGCATGACTGTCCCCATTCATTGCCATAGCATGTGATAGTTTAGGGTAATTAGTTAATTGATTTAATTTCGATTTGTGCATGGTATAGTGTCGCCTGCAGAACTTACGCTCAGCGACCCATACTGTGTTCCTGGTGACTGTGGCACGCAGTATTCTAGCAGTGTCCAACTTGTAAATGCACACGTATGTGTATCCAACTACCATATTTTCGTCACGGACGTGACGTTGTTTGTGAATGCGACTCATGGGTTGGTATGTCACATTATATACGGCACATGCCACCACATATTTGCTTTGCATAAAAGCACATGCCCTGGCTTAAGAATATTATAATTGACTTTTGTAAAGTATAAAGGATTAAGCTTAGTTAATGTGTGACTAAGAGAGAGAGAGAGAGAGAGAGAGAGAGAGAGAGAGAGAGAGAGAGAGAGAGAGAGAGAGAGAGAGAGAGAGAGAGAGAGAGAGAGAGAGAGAGAGAGAGAGAGAGAGAGAGAGAGAGAGAGAGAGAGAGAGAGAGAGAGAGAGAGAGAGAGAGAGAGAGAGAGAGAGAGAGAGAGAGAGAGAGAGAGAGAGAGAGAGAGAGAGAGAGAGAGAGAGAGAGAGAGAGAGAGAGAGAGAGAGAGAGTCAAGACACCTATCAATAAATGTATAAATGAAATGCCCAAAATTAACATTATTAAAAAAAATACAATTTCCAACAGTTAATTAACAAGCGAGAACCTGTATGGATACGACGACATAATATCATATTACTCCCATATTTACAAGATTATTTGTGCGTTTAACGTAGAAAACAAACACAACCGTCACGGATATTTGCTAGCCAAAAAACTACATGGCCCTAAATATATAGGCTACTTTACATGCATATGTGTATGCGTCAACCATTAGATTCTATAGCGAAAAGGAAGAAGACTATGACGACTTCCAACTTTATTGAACTAGTTAACGTTGCCTAGAAACCTGCATTAGTTTCACCATGTAAAACAACGACCTTCTTGCGCAACAACGATACGCACACAACAACAACATAAATCCAAGGTAAAGGTGTATACGCATTTAACGAAGAAAATTTGTCGTCACGGACGTTCTGCATTTATAGATGTTGTCAATTTGTCAATCCCTGCATGCAAACTCAAATTCAAATCTGTGGGCCGCACTGATCTCATCCCGTAGACCTTCATGCAGTATGCAGTGGGCGCGATTGCGTCCTCCAGTCACGCACGGTATAGGAATCCAAGGCATGAAGATGTCATCGACGGCAGTGTCGTCAATGTCCTCGGTTGATGGCCAGTTGAATACGTTTAGTTTTCCACCGACTGGATGCGGGTATCTCACCCGTACTTTGCCATCTGATGCTTTATATGAGCCGGCGTTGCGATTTGCGGACATGTAACACGGCGGAACGTCCGTGACGGCGTTTTTGGGACACTTCGCATGCTCTCGTAAGAATGGACTTAAAACGGCAATAAGATTTATGTGTGAAATTGACTAAAAGCATGGTTGGTCTACATTTTAGGACTTGTGTAATACAGATACGACATAATTTTGTATTGTTTTTAAAAATGGGAAATACGCGTAGTCACATACGTTCTACAAAGAGGGTAACATTTCACACATCCAAAGATTCACAAATATCTGAAAGAATATATTCAACTTTCGTAGAGGAGTATATTATGGCAATATATAAAACAGAATACTGGACTCTTTGTAATTCGAACAAGTATTATATTTATTATGACACATTCACTGAACTCTATACCAAAAAGAACACACGTTTTAAGTATATATGTAATGTTAAAAAATCACCAAAATATAATTGTATTGATATGAAGTATTATATGTCCACAAACTTCAAAACTTCAGCGAGACAATGGAAATGTCAAAATACATCCGCCATGGATTGGGTTCAAACTATGGACCATGGAATGCAATCATGTCCGTTTTTTGCAATTGGTGCAATGTTAAAAAAACTCACCTATGTATTGGTTTTAAACCATACCGAATGAAAACTAAAAGGTTCATTAGAAAGAGGTGCCTAACTGGCATCAACAACCCAGTAACCATGATCACCACAAATAAACTTGTCAAATTATATATTTCTTTTCGAAAAACAGCAAATTGGTACTTTTTATCCGACGTGAAAAATTTAAACAACCAGATTTATATAAATGTGTCCTAAACATGATTTCTATGTACACGTCACCACCCTTAAGCATATCCACCCTTTCTCACAAAATTTTCCAAAAAATACAGTCAATAGGCGGGGTCTCTTGTTGGTGACCAATCATGTTCAGCGCGGCTTACATATATAGCCTGTTTTAAATGTTGAGGTGCAATGAATCGTGTATATATATATATATATATATATATATATATATATATATACACATATAATATATATATATATATATATATATATATATATACAGCTGTATATACATATAATATATATATATATATATATTATATGTATATACAACTATATATATATATATATATATATATATATATATGTATATATATATATATATATAATATTATATATATACATACACACATTATTTGATTATCATTTGATACTCGTCATATTGTGCTATTCTATTGTCCTGTATTTTTACATAGAAAAAAAATCTAGGTAATAAACTATGTTTTGTTTTTGTTGTCAATTGACACTAATTAACAGTCTTCCTAAACGATGGCTAACATAGGAAGACTGTTAATTGGTGTCAGTTGACAAAAAAATATAGTTTATTATCTAGATGATATTTTACTATGTAGAAATACAGGATAATAGAATAGCGTCATATGACGAGTACCATATAATATATATATATATATATATATATATATATATATATATATATATATATATATATATATATATATATCTTTATCCACATTGTATTAGCAGAAACATGTAGCAGGTAATCATGGTTGAGATAGAAGGACTGTCATACAGTGTTCATAAACTTCACATACATTGTTAATATGTACTCCTGGGTTTGATTTGTCATGTGTTCTTAATACGAAGATCGGGTAAAACCGTTAACTCATTTCTACGTACAATTTTAGCTGTGCTCACACAGAGATTCGCGTTGAAAATAAATAAAAATACAATCGACGTCTACGGATCCGAATAGACTTGATATATCGTCAATAGTTCCTAACCATTTGTCAGAGCAGGTGATTTCACGTTTTATGAATCAATTAAAATGCGTGTCTTGGACACGTGTTTTCACGGGAAAACATGCTTACAGATTCTCGTGACCTCACGTACGCCAACACGTGATTTCGCGAGTAATGAGCCTGTTACAACATGTGCATGAGACACGATTTTATGGGGGAAAGTTGTTCACAGAATCTCGTGAATTCACATACGGAAACACGTGATTACACGTACGGAAACTTGTGATTTCACCTGCGGTGAACCAGATAAACACGTGTCGAAACACGTGTTTTCACCTTGAAATTTGTTCACAGAATTTCGTGAATTCACGTACGGAAACT
Organism: Escarpia spicata; assembly: GCA_963995525.1. Classification (NCBI taxonomy): domain Eukaryota; kingdom Metazoa; phylum Annelida; class Polychaeta; order Sabellida; family Siboglinidae; genus Escarpia; species Escarpia spicata. The sequence goes on along the minus strand of OZ023205.1, from coordinate 46,363,473 downwards.
CGTGATTTCACGGGCGGTGATTCAGATAAACACGTGTCGAAATACGTGTTTTCACCTTGAAATTTTTTTCACAGAATCTTGTGAATTCATGTACGGAAAACACGTGAATTGAACTAGTCGCGAACACGTGAATTTACCTTCAGAACATGTTAAATCACGTGTCCTTGTTAGCTGGGGTACGCTGACATTCCGCCGTTGTCGATTGTGCCGAGAAGAAGACAACTGCAATTTGTTGATGACCACAAGAGACCGGTCGGTCAACCCGTCTGCAAACTATGCTTAGAAAACCTCGAGGTATTTTATAGTCGGGTGACGATTGTTTCTTAAAACGAGGTTGTATGTTCAGTTACCTGGAATGAATCAGTTGTCTTCAATGGGTTAACCATGCATGTATGTTTTCTCCGTGCAAAGTAGGACGTACAACTCAGCTAATGTAGTTTTCTCCCACAATCACAGAAAAGCCATGGCTCAACCGCGTGAGATAAAACTCGACACTCCTGCTCCTGTCGCAGATGTGACTGATGAATCAGGTAAGAGCGATGTTGTTTTATAAGGATATTAACTAATTGATATTGAACAATGATCGCCAACTGCAACTCCACGTACCACGACGTTTCCAAAATAATAAGACTCCTAACATTGGATCTAGTCCCTCGGATGGTGGATTCTCCCATCGGTTTTATGGATGTGAGTAGTAATGTAGGTGGTCCAGCGTAGGCACTGTGCACGCCCCGAAGGAAATCCTATGTTAAAAGATAGGGATTTTCCTTCGGGGCGAACCCATGATAAAAGATAGGAAATTTTGCCCATGTTAAAAGATAGGGATTTCCTTCGGGGCGCGCCCAGGTTAAAATATAGGACATTTTCCCCATATTAAAAGATAGGAAGTTTCCTCATGTTAAAAGATAGGTAAATTTCTCCATGTTAAACGTCAATTCAATTTATCGTAAAGGTATACGACGACTTTTTGAGTTATTAGGTATCAATTTAGCCCTACAAATGTCATGTTAAAAGATAGGAAATTTTCCCCATGTTAAAAGATAGCTTCGTTTAAAATAAAATAAACCGAACAGCATTTGAATATGTCACACACGAGATTGCTTAGACCGTATTCCGAGGCTCCGACAAGGGACCGAACCCTTATTTGGTCGACGATGACGTGTCTAAAATATGGTGTTATAATAAGGCGTAATTTATAATAAAAGCATTATAAATTCAAGGGGTGCCTATTTATCTGAAGTACTGTATACAAAATGTAGACTACATATAGGACTATGTCATATCAGAACCTAAAGCCTTAGACCCTTAAACAGGGCGATCATCTTGGCATGATATCCTTGGTATCATTTCCGTACGGTAGTGGTTAAATTCGTGTCTTATAAAACCCGTACTCGAGACGTGTCTGGACTTAGCGCACCCTGTATGACGTCATTAAACTGATACTCGCAGTAATTTTGTGCGCGAGATGAGTTGGTCAAACAGGTAGTGCTTTGGTTAGTCATCATTTTGACCTTTCGCGCTTGAATGTAAGCCCATCATGCGACGTCATACAGTGACGTCATGGTCAGTGACGTCATTAAATTGCTACGTGCAGTAATTCTGTACGCGAGGTGATTTGATCCACCCATCAGTGACGTCGTGGTCAGTGACGTCATACAGTGACGTCATGTTATAGCGAGTGGAAAATTCCCCTGTAAAATTTCATTCTAGAAGTTTCTTTGGTAATTTTTTCAACACGGTACAAAATCGACGCTACTGTGCGCTGGAGACGTGTCTGGACTTGTTTGATTGTTGCGTGCACGAGCGCGCGCGACCTGTATGACGTCAAAGCTATCATAGTGATTAGGTCGTAATCATAGTGATGTGTAAGAACTATATCGAATCCATGCTATAAGCAAACCGATATAAACTGGTAACGAAGGCTCTGTGTGTTGGAAGAACAGACGGGTATTTGTTCCGTGTTTAAAACATAGGAGCTAAATCCTACGTTAAATTATAGGAAATTATAAGACTTATCTGCTAAAACGCTCAAACTGCCCGCTATTTGCGTAGTATTTTGGTTAAGCCTTTAACATGTAATATTATTTGTCATACGGCATTTGCACTTACCAGACTTATCTCAGTTGATCGCCCTGTTGCAAACCGTTTGCAAACTGGTTCCAAACTGTTTTGAAGTGGTATTCCCTGTTCAAGTCTCATCTGAATCCAGAGATCAACAGTACTGTTTCAGCATTTTATCATGTTATGATTCTTAGCCTACACATATGTACGTATGTATATCATTTTCTTCATCGTTATTATTAAAGAAGTAAACACGCGCGATGCCCGATGCGCGATGTCAACTCTTCGTCCTTGACATCAAACTAACCGAGTAAAGAATTGCAAACCTCTTTTTCGAAACAGGCGCGTAACAAAGTGAAGCGTTATGATAGAACAGTACAGGAACATAATAACCTTCCAGATAGGATGTACCAGTATCGATAACCGAAAACGGACTCATTAGAACATTTATCTTTATTCCATACTGTAGTGTTTAAAGTCGTGCTTCTTCGGTAAAGCCTTTCAAATTTGCTTCTGTCGTAAAACACCTAACGTGGCATCGGTAACCGAAAACGGACTCATAGATACAAACATAGACACGTACATAGAGACAAACATAGATACTATCATCTAAGACCAACAACTGTCGGATAAACGAAACACCAAACAGGCAAAGTTCACCTCTTTGAGTGACAAGAACCAAACTTGTCGGACAAACGAAACACCAAACACTTAGATCAATGAGCGACAAGAAACAAACTTGTCGGACAAACGAAACACCAAAACACCGTACTTAGACCAACGAGGGACAAGAACCAAACTTGTTGGACAAACAACACACAAACACCAACATACAACACACAAACACTGATGCATCACACAAACATTGACCTGCAGCGTACAACTATCGACCTACATCATGACAACAGTGCTAAACATTAACCTTCAACACATAACCATCCTACAATCCAAAAACACTGATCTACAACCTACGAACACTAACCTACAACATACAAACACTAACATGCAACACACAAACATCGACCTACAACATACATCTACTGATCTACAACATGACAACAGTGCTAAACATTGACCTACAACACACAAACACCGACATACATCATACAATCAATGACAAACAACTTACAAACACTGCCATATAACACACAAATAGACCTATAACAGACATCTACCGATTTACAACAGGGTTTCCCTTATTTAATGACGATAGTGGATCGTTTCACCCGGTGGCCGGAAGCCATTCCCCTGAGTGACATATCTGCAGTGACTTGTGCTCGCGCCTTTTTATACCACTGGGTGTCTCGTCATGGTGTGCCATCTACTCTGACGAGTGATCGTGGTAGGCAGTTCGTCTCAGAGCTTTGGAAGAAAACTGCATCGCTGCTCGGAGCGTCCACGAACACGACGACAGCGTACCATCCGCAAGCGAACGGGATGATCGAACGTATGCACCGTACGATGAAATCGGCTCTAAAGGCAAAACTTGGGGCCGATCCTAACTGGGTTGATGCGTTGTCTCTGGTGATGCTTGGTATGCGTGCTGCGGTCAAGAACGATCTTCACTGTTCTGTCGCCGAGATGGTGTTTGGAGAACCTCTACGCCTGCCCGGCGAGTTCTTTGTGTCATCAGACAGTGATTGGGCTGCAGTTCCGGGGTTTGTGGCCGACTTGCGGCAGAAGATTCGTCTACTGCGGCCGGTACCTCCGATTTGGCACGGAGGTGAGTCACGACGGAGCTATGTGTCACAAGAGTTGTCGTCGGCAACACACGCCTTTGTGTGCGTAGGAGCGCATAGAACACCGTTACAATCACCGTACCAAGGGCTGCTCAAGGTGCTTGAGAGACACGAGAAGTATGTCAAGTTGCATCTAGGAAGCTGACATGACACGGTTTCTCTCGACAAAATAAAGCCAGCGTTCATGGAGGATGCAACGGACGCGATCGAACCGGTGCGTCAGAGGCGTGCCACAGAAGAGAGGTCCCCGGAGAGGTCACCTCTCACTGGAGACGGCAACACGGGGGTGGTCCCCTTAGTGACTTCCAGTGGTCGGATGGTGAGGTTGCCGGCCCGCTATCGCGTGTGAACATGTACTATGTTAGTGTTAGCCTACTGTTTTGAACTCTTGTTGGTATAATATTAGGTACGGACTTTTCAGTTATATTTTGAGTTTTCACACACTTTGTGTACTCGGAGGGGGCCCTTGTAGGCCCCATGTTAGTTGGGTGCACGAGAGTCTCGCGAGGCGGGACGAGAGTGGTGTGTTGATGTAGAGGAAAAATAAATACATGTGGTTTCACCGACATTCTTAACAAGTGTGGCATTAGAGTATATATATATACGTACTGACTCTAAACGTACATATATGTAGAATGATAGCATGATAAAATGCTGAAACAGTACTGTTGATATCTAGATTTAGATGAGACTTGAACAGGGAATACCACTTCAAAACAGTTTGGAACCAGTTTGCAAACGGTTTGCAACACGGCAATCAACTGAGATAAGTCTGGTAAGTGCCGTATGACAAATAATATTACATGTTAAAGGCTTGACCAAAATACTACGCAAATAGCGGACAGTTTGAGTGTTTTAGCAGATAAGTTCCTGTCTTATAATTTCCTATCATTTAACGTAGGATTTAGCTCCTATGTTTTAACATGGAACAAATACCCGGCTGTTCTTCCAACACACAGAGCCTTCGTTACCAGTTTATAACGGTTTATACCGGTTTGCTTATAGCATGGATTCGATATAGTTCTTACAAATCACTATGATTACGACCTAATCACTATGATAGCTTTGACGTCATACAGGTCGCGCGCGCTCGTGCACGCAACAAACAAAGTCCAGACACGTCTCCAGCGCACAGTAGCGTCGATTTTGTAGCGTGTTGAAAAAATTACCAAAGAAACTTCCAGAATGAAATTTTACAGGGGAATTTTCCACTCGCCATAACACGACGTCACTGTATGACGTCACTGACCACGACGTCATTGATGGGTGGATCAAATCACCTCGCGTACAGAATTACTGCGCCGCGTAGCAATTTAATGACGTCACTGACCATGACTCATCTTGCGCACAAAATTACTGCGAGTATCAGTTTAATGACGTCATACAGGGTGCGCACGCTCGCGTTCGCAACAAACAAACAAGTCCAGACACGTCTCGAGTACGAGTTTTATAAAAGACACGAATTTAACCACTACCGTACATAAATGATACCAATGATATCTGCCAAGATGATCGCCCTGTTTAAGGGTCTAAGGCTTTAGGTTCTGATATAACATAGTCCTATATGTAGTCTACATTTTTATACAAAACTAGATAGGCACCCCTTGTATTTATAATGCTTTTATTATAAATTACGCCTTATTATAACACCATATTTTAGACACGTCATCGTCGACCAAATAAGGGTTCGGTCCCTTGGCGGAGCCTCGGCCTACGGTCTAAGCAATCTCGTGTGTTACATATTCAAATGCTGTTCGGTATATTTAATTTTTAACGAGGCTATCTTTTAACATGAAATTTGTAGGGCTAAATTTATACCTAAAAACTCAAAAAGTCGTCATATACCTTTACGATCAATTGAATGGATGTTTAATATGGAGAAATTTCCCTATCTTTTAACATGATGAAAATGTCTTATCTTTTAACCTGGACGCGCCCCGAAGGAAATCCCAATCTTTTAACATGGGTAAAATTTCCTATTTTTTAACATGGGCGCGCCCCGAAGGAAAATCCCTATCTTTTAACATGGGATTTCATTCGGGGCGTGCACAGTGCCTACGCTGGACCACTTACATTACTACTGATGTGGACTCAGCAGATCTGTTCGATCCCTGTTTGACAAGTTTTTCAAGTGAGACATAATTATTTAAGTCCAATTCTGGTTATGCAGATGTGATCGCAGGTGTATCCAATGTTGTTGACGGAATTGTTGCACTAATTTTGCTGTAAGCTCACCTGTTTTATAAACAGTTTACACAGCTCACGTCACATCAACTGCGTATATATCGGCCTAATTAGAACTGATATCTTGAAACAGGTCTGTATTCCCATATCTTACAGTCCACTCTACATGTTTGAAATTCGCCTTTTATGTGTACAGATTTGCATCGAAGCATGGATCAACTTTTCTCACGAGTTTCAGCGGTTCCGTGGCTGTGGAGTATGCATTGCTTTTGGTGTGCACATTATCGCTATGCGAACTGCGTGCCCACGTCATTAGTTAACTTCTTAAACATGTACAATAAGCCAACATTAAACCGTAGTGAATTATTTAAAAAAATGTTAACGAATATATATGAAATGATTGCTGTTTTTGGCGTGATGCATCTATAATTTTATATAATATTTTATATCAAAACAATTTATGTATTTACAGGTGTATCGTTTATTCTAATTGAAAACATATGTGTTGACAACTCGTCTGCGTCTTTGTGTAGTGCTGCTGGAAAATGAGCTTCTGATGAAAGTGGCGGAAAAGTTGGACAACAACCATCTAGGACTGGGCGTGTATCTCCACTTAGAACCCATTAAAGTCCGACAAATCATGCTAGACAACAAAAACGTTGTGCCCATAAATTTTACTATACTTGAAACGTGGAGAGATCGTAGAAAACATCTTGCCAATCCCCGAGCGATGACCGATGAGCTCCGTGATGCTCTTTCTAATATCGGCAGAGTTGACCTTGCTGAACTGCTCAAACGGGGTAAGCTAGTAGAAGACTGTTTTAGCACAGAACGTTATTAATACAACGCACATAGTCCAATTATACCAATTATACCCTATGATAAAAAAGACCACGCTTGTTTGTATTTCTTATAGAAATCAAGCACGCGATTAAAATTATATTTTTGTGTAGGCGGCGTACGTGCAATGACTATAATATTGTGCGGAGTGCGTAATTTTTCTAGGGTTTTGTTATGGCTATATGGTTAGGATTAGGGTTAGGGATATCCCATAACCCTAATTGTTTTCGTAGGCATGTAAGTACTAAGTACTTTAATTACCCATTACCTAATTTTTTGGTAGAATTAGGCTTAGTGCCATATTACAACAGACTGACAAACGCCGCCTACGAAACAAATTACGCCTGCGGCCTGGTTGCATGGCTCTTCGAGAACGTCGATCGGCGCATGACTGCAATGTCGCCATCTAGTGGTAGCTGCCTGGTGAAAATTATTTCTGGTTGCAGTCGAAACGTCACAGAAAAAGGAAAACTGACTGTGAAATAAGTAAAAATTAAAAATAAAGTTACCAGCATGATGAACCTCTCCACTGACAATAAATTAGTGATTGGACCTGTGTGGATATCCATGATATAGTTTAGCATTCTTATAGTTACCCATGACAGTGATTGCTGAGGAAGAAGGAATTGTGTTGGGTTTGTTTGTTTTAGATCAGTTTGGAAAGGAACGATCACACAGTGGATCAGCAGAAGGTACAATGTCTTCATGTTACAATTTATCATGTTTGTGACTGCTTTATGTTAAGTTATAATATTCATTATCTTACAACCATCCACAGAGCAACAGACCCGGGGTATCTGTTATCACCATTACAGTACTTTCATCGTAAATTACTTCTCACTGACCATTTGATTTTCATTGTCGTCAATATAATCGTAAACGACAATTTGGACGAATTTGACAATGTTAAATTAATGAATTTCAACCATATACAACAAACAACCACATACGTAAAAATAGCTCTAAGTATATAACCACGAAATACATCGCCAATGGCTAGTGGACCTCTGTACCTGGGAGGAGATAGTGTCAGACTCACCCCCAAGGTTAGTGTATTAATATATAGATATAATACATAATTGCGTTTGTTTGTGTGTATGTGTGTGCGCGCGCGCGCGCGCGCGGGTGCGTGCGTGTGAGTTTGTGGGAGGGTATGGGGAGGCTGGTTGGGGCGGTCTGTGTAAATGTTCCTACTTAGAAATGCTAATATAATAACAATAATTTGTTTATTTTTCCAACATAAAAGCATTAAATAAAATGTTTGTGATACACCAAAAAATTATGTCAGAAAAAGAGGTAGCCTGAAGAAATGTTTGTATTTGTATACCCAGTGCATTGATAATACGTATTTATATACCCCAGTGCATTGATAATACGTATTTTCATAATATGTATCACTATGTTGTAAACCTACATAGGCCCTATAAATGGGATCTGATCAAGTCAGGAGCAGCCCGCCCTATTAAATGTAGAAACAAGTGTTGCATTCGCTAAAACAGGTAGAAATTAACAACTTAAAATAAAAAATTAAAGGATAGAAATCGAAACATGATATTTGCTGATAACTGAGGAAAATACCAATGTCCTATTACATGAATCTGCTCCAGACGAGGCCCGACAACTGCATGAACAAGGGAAGGTCTTGATCGAAACGAAGAAAATTCAAAGTAAATTGAAACTATTTGTACTAGATAGACCACACACTTATAAAAATAGAAACAGTAACTGTCGTGACTATCTCTGAACTCGCATTATTTGTTGCAATTTGAGAGGTAGGTAGACTTCCATCTGCACCCCCCCCCCCCCGTGAGGATTACTCGAAAACCTCCATCTGTACCATACTTGATACTCGCAAAATACTCAAACTTCAAACTACACTCCTGCATTCGTTTTCACAATTGTAGTACAAGACCCGATTTATAACAACGCAAACACTGTTTTGATCTTGTTATTGGGAAAATGTAACACGAAAAAACACAAAAATACACGAGCAGCTCCAACCCGGGCAGACTTAGGCCCACGGCATGGGGTGGATACACGAGCAGCTCAAACCCGACCAGACTGAGTCTGACTGGGGTGGATACACGAGCAGCTCCAACCCGACCAGACTGAGTCTGACTAGGGTGGATACACGAGCAGCTCAAACCCGACCAGACTGAGTCTGACTGGGGTGGATACACGAGCAACTCAAACCCGACCAGACTGAGTCTGACTGGGGTGGATACACGAGCAGGTAAAACCCGACCAGACTGAGTCTGACTGGGGTGGATACACGAGCAGCTCAAACCCGACCAGACTGAGTCTGACTGGGGTGGATACACGAGCAGCTCAAACCCGACCAGACTGAGTCTGACTGGGGTGGATACACGACCAGCTAAAACCCGACCAGACTGAGTCTGACTGGGGTGGATACACGAGCAGCTCAAACCCGACCAGACTGAGTCTGACTGGGGTGGATACACGACCAGCTCAAACCCGACCAGACTGAGTCTGACTGGAGTGGATACACGAGCAGCTCAAACCCGACCAGACTGAGTCTGACTGGGGTGGATACACGACCAGCTAAAACCCGACCAGACTGAGTCTGACTGGGGTGGATACACGAGCAACTCAAACCCGACCAGTTTGAGTCCGACTGGGGTGGATACACGAGCAGCTCCAACCCGACCAGACTGAGTCCGACTGGGGTGGATACACGAGCAACTCAAACCCGACCAGACTGAGTCTGACTGGGGTGGATACACGAGCAGCTCAAACCCGACCAGACTGAGTCTGACTGGGGTGGATACACGAGCAACTCCAACCCGACCAGATTGAGCCCGACTGGGGTGGATACATGAGCAACTCCAACCCGACCAGATTGAGCCCGACTGGGGTGGATACATGAGCAACTCAAACCCGACCAGATTGAGTCCAACTGGGGTGGATACACGAGCAACTCAAACCCAACCAGACCGAGGTTTTCGACATTGCTAGAAAACTGTCGACTATCCCAGAGTAACAGCCCCAATGTCAGTCGGAAGTGCGGATATACTTGCCAATTGCAGGCGTTAGCGTTCATATATCTGCGTCATATTATATAAAGCTATTAGGAACATCCAATTAAATTAACTTTTTAATATTGGGTTAGTAGAAAGAGACGAAGACGTGTGTTGTTACATTTGTATTTATCCTTATAATATTTCAGTGTTTATGTACATTTACGTTGTAATACTATTGTTTTATAGATACACTCTGATGCAATGTTTGTATTGTAGATCATGTAGACAAGAAAAATTGAAATATGTATCAATGCTTATTATCTTCATACACCGACCGACCGACCGACCGACCGACCGACCGACCGACCGACCGACCGACCGACCGACCGACCGACCGACCGACCGACCGACCGACCGACCGACCGACCAACCGAACGACCGACCGACAAAAAGATACGACAATTGCATAGAGACATATGTTTCAGACCAACTTAGCCGTGTAGAAAATGCACTGGAAAGGGAACTGTCAAAAGGGAAGAACGCCGAAGGTAGTTCTCCACTAGATATGCGTCGTCACTTCTGAAATTAAACGCTGTTGATAAGTATACACCAGATTGTATACTTCATTATCTAAACCAACGCTTCACAAAACCTTAATATAACATCCATGTTTTAGTAAGATTAATACCACATATAAATACCAAATCTGAATGGAGCTTCCTGATAATGACTTGGAATTGAAACAGTCAAAGGAAGAGGAAATCTCGGGTAAGCAGAAACACGGCGGCAAGTAATCGAAAGTAATCCAATCTAGATCTAACTATAAATTAGGCTAGCGCGCGCGTGTATGTGGGGGTGGTGTTCTAGCGTTTTTCTCCTAGGCGTTTGGATCTAGAGCGCCACACTTTAAAGACCCATCCCATCCATACGATCTCAGAAGTAAAGTAACTCATACATTTTTGTTTCCGAAATGTCCCATAGGTCAAGGGTTCTTTCACGTTGAGGGTTCTTAATAGACGTTAGACGGACGTTAGTCGATTGTTTGCAAGCAACCACAGCTTGGCAGTAGGTCACCAGATTGTAAATTGAGAGGAATCGGTTCTTGTGGGTCCACTTGCTTCCGTTTGTAGACTTGGCCTTTGGGCAGTGTGATCGGCAAACATGTTATGAATCGCTCTGTTGATAAACAGAAAACCAGAATCTATCTGTCACCAAAGTGTACTTTTCCAAGTATATTTACGCATTATATTATCGACCATTCCTAGACGCAAGGTTCCATTCGTCATTATATTAATATCTAACGTTGTTCAGTGGACTCGAAACGTTTGCTCTCACACAGAACTGAACTTGTTTCAGACCAAACGCGACTTGCGAGGGAGGAATTGAGACAGTCAACAGAAGAGCAAATCTCGGATAAGCAGAACTACGACGGTAAGTAATTTAATAAAAAATAATCATATGTATGTGTGTGTGTGTGTGTGTGTGTGTGTGTGTGTGTGTGTGTGTGTATGTGTGTGTATGTGTGCGCGCGCGCGAGTGCGTGCGTGCGTGATTCATGCGTGTGTGAGTAGTATGCGGGCAGGATGGCTGTCGGACGGGCGCGCGCTAGGGAACGAGCAAGCACAAGCGTGCGTACATACGTATGTTTACGTTTCCATCCTAGGCGTTTTACTTCTAGGAGGCCAAACCAACGGCTCCCTACTACGGGTCTATAGCAGTATACAGACACTACACACGGGGAACAGGCAGTGGAGTGAAAACGTAGCTTCATGGTGCACCACCAGATTGCCAAACGACAGGACCGGGGTTCAGCTACTGTTGTTAGACTTGGTCCTTAGGCAATTTTTTTTTGTATATTTGTTAGGAGTCTCTATTTTAATAATCCGAAAACCAGATTTGACGTGTCACCAAATTGTATCAAGTATATTGACGAATGACATGATCTACCATTCCTAGACGCAATGTACTATGCGTCATTGTACTGATAGCTGAATTTGGACTGATTTCTTTTTTCAGAACAAATGCGAATTGCGAGGGAGGAATTGAGACAGTCAAAAGAGGAGCAAATCTCGGATAAACAGAAATACGATGGTAAGTAATTTAATTAATCTAAAGTGTGTGTGTGTGTTTATGTGTGTGTGTGTGTGTGTGTGTGCGTGTGTGTGTGTGTTTGTGTGTGTGGTTGCGTCTGTGTGTGTTTGTGTGTGTGTATTGTGTGTGTGCGTACGTTTGTGTGTGGGTATTGTGTGTGTGTGTATGTGTGTGTTTGTTTGTGTGTGTGTGTGTGTGTGTGTGTGTGTGTGTGTGTGTGTGTGTGTGTGTGTGTGTGTGTGTGTGTGTGTGTGTGTGTGTGTGTGTGTGTGTGTGTGTGTGTGTGTGTGTGTGTGTGTGTGTGCGTGCATGTGTATTGTGTGTGTGTGTGTGTGTGTGTGTGTGTGTGTGTGTGTGTGTGTGTGTGTGTGTGTGTGTGTGTGTGTGTGTGTGTGTGTGTGTGTGTGTGTGTGTGTGTGTGTGTGTGTGTGTGTGTTGTATGTGGGTGTGTGTGCGTGTGTGTATAATAATAACAATAATAATGTCATGTTTACCAAATATGTTTCAGAGGATGTCAGACAGTTGGGTGATCAGGTAGAAGTATTGAAGGAAGAGGCACTGAACACCCAAGGTAAATGTAAATATGATACAGGCATCGGAACAGGGGGAGGCTCATTCCCCCACTATCGAAAGATGGGGGCTTAGCCCCTAATATTGAGTGTTGTTTTTGAACAAAATCGGTGATCACCATTTCAGTTTGTATTTTGGAGTAAAATGTGACTAACGTAGAATATTGGTAAAATAGTCGTATTTTTTGCGTGAGAATTATCACCAACACCCATGCGCCACTTGTTTTTTGGTGGCAAAATTTAGAACATAACGTAATCGCGGAAATGTTTCAACAAAATCCCACCGTCCTTCTTCCGAAGTCATGTCCGACAGCGCGGAAGTGTTAAGTGTTGAATGAGAGGCCATGCAAAAATGAGAACGTTATTGCAAAATTTTATGAAGGGTATCCCCCCTCTTCTGATGTCATGTCCGACACTGTCCAAAGTGTTGAGTGATGAGAGGCACGACAAACATGTTGAACGTCTCCGCGAACGTCTTCGTCTTCCAATGTTATGTCTGACCGAACCAACAGCGGAATGCTGAACTGAGGCTGTGGGCTCAGCCCCCGTCAATACTAATTTCTTTCCGACGCCAGTGAATGAAATTTAATTTTAAGTATAAAAAATAGCGACAGCATATGATTAGGACTTGTTATAATCGTAGTAATATGTATATGTTAATTGTTAACCGGATATGACCTTACATTACGGTTTGACTCTCCTCTACTCGTGTCCCCAAAACACACAAAAAACTGCCCACACAATCCTTGTCCGACCACTCTTAGAATATTCATCTTCCGTGTGGGACCCCCACACCCAGGTTCTCATCAACAAAATAGAAATGGTCCAAAGACGGGTAGCTCGCTTTTGCCTTAACGACTATACATCCAGAGAAACCGGATGCGAATCAGAAATGTTTAAAAAATAAACCTAGAACAACTAACAACCAGACGTACAAACAGACGCCTCACCATATTGCACACAACCATCTATGGTTACCTATCCTTGCCTGTTGAAAACCTCTTCCAACCCGTACAACGCCTGTCACGGCATCTAAATAGCAAAGCATTCAACTCTATCCACACCAGCAAGAACTGTTATACATTTTCCTATTTCCCCCGAACAATAAAATATTTGAATTTTTTACCAGATGCAATAGTCAACATTACAGAGCCACATAAATTCAGACAAGTCTTAATACACGACTAATAATCTAGCATGCGCACCCAACCCTGGCCGTATCACTCCTAAGGAGTGTTGGCCAGCACTCAAGCAAGACATGACAAGACTTATGTGGGAAAATGTAGACAATATGATTTGACTAATATGTTACATACAAAGGAAGCCTATTGCTCTGTTGCAGAAATGACGTAAAACCCGGTCCTGTTGTGTGTCACACAGTCAGTTGAAACTGCTAATGTTTTCATATAGACACCTTTCCTTGAAGCCGTCCCATCTATATATTACGACAATAACTTAATATTAAACTACGTATCCATGTTAAGACTTAGATTACGGTAACATATTATGATTGATTTAATTACATAAAATATAAGCACAGTGATTTGAGGAAACGCTTATAACTAATGCATTTACAATAATTTACTTATAATTATCCCACGTTTAAAATGAAAATTGTACGTGATTCATCTCATTGTTGGCAGTATACATGGGTAATCGTGATTTACTTTTGTATGTAGATATTATTGTCTTAAAAAGTTGGCCTGTAGCAAGATAAAATAGTGTCGTTGCGACAGGGCTACTTTGGCTATTGAATTATTAATACAACAGTGGATTGTCAACCGAGAGGACCGAGAGGACCGAGAGGACCGAGAGGACCGAGAGGACCGAGAGGACCGAGAGGACCGAGGTTCTCTTGCTACATTTGGTCCTTGGGCAATTTTGTTTCTCATTTTTGTTAGGAGTCGCTATAATAATCAGTTGTAAACCAGATTATATCCTCACAGAATTGTACCTTTCCAAGTATATTTACGAATTATATGATCTACCATTCCTAGGTGCAACGTACCATGCGTTTTTATACTCATAGCTATTAGGTTGTTCAGCGGACACGAAACGTGCGCTGTCACGTTGGACTGAATTATTTTTCAGAAATAATGCGAATTGTGATGGAGGAATTGAGAGAGTCAGAGAAAAAGCAAATCTCGGATAAGCAGAAATACGACGGTAAGTAATTTAGTCAAATGTAATAAAAAGTGTGTGTGTGCATGCGTGCGTGCGTGCGTGCGTGCGTGCGTGCGTGCGTGCGTTAGTGGGTATGTTAATAATAATAATAAGGTAACTTCTTTTGTGGCTAAATCCTCGAAAATCAAGCTCAATTGTATTGTTTTCCTCCTAAGCATTTTGTTTCTAGGGTGCCAAACTTTAAGGGTTGCAACTACGATATCTCAGAAGAAAAGTAACATAACATATTTTATTTTGCTCACGGTCCGGTGTGTGAAAGACGCCGAACTGGCAGTGTATACGTCAGCAGTGTCGTAGTTTAACCCTCGCACAGGTCAATAGCAATATGCGAATAATACTAATGGGTACATTACGGTCAAAGAATGAAAACTGACTTTGGAAAAATAACGAAAGTGGAATTGCAAAGTGACAATAGCATATATTTTCAGACGAAATGGGACGTCTACAGGATGCTTTGAACAACGAACAGCAGACAAGGAAGACAGCCGAAGGTATTAAAACGTGTCTTTTGTTGCTCTCCTCTTTGTTCCCTGCTGTACATGGGTGAGGGTCATGTACAGTATAGCTGAACCACTCTCTGTGTCTTTTCCTTCCATAGTTTTCTGTCCATTGCTCCCTTTCTCCATCTTTCATCCTCCCCTGATCTTTTCATGTCCCTCCTCACGCAGTCCTCCCATCTCAGCTGTGGCCTTCCTCTTTTCCTGTGTCCTTTATGTTGTTCCGCCTCTGCTCTCTTCGCTATTTTTTCGGCATTCATCCTTGCCAAGTGGCCTGCCCATCTCATCCGGCTTCTCAATAATCCTCCTGTTACACTACATTGCATTCTAACTTCTTTCCTCAGGTCATTCGTCCTTCTTCTGTCTACCCTCTTTGTTCTTGTTATTCTTCTAAACCAGTTGTTCTCACAAACTTGCAGCTTCTGTTGTAGCTGTTCTGTTAGCGCCACTGTCTCCAGATCATTATAGACATGCCGGTGTAACACACATTCCAGAACATTCCCTTTCGGCTTTTTCGAGATGTTTCTATCCATCATGACTCTCTACCTTTCTCCAAGCATTCGCTCCTGCTTGTATTCGAAGTCGCACCTCCACCTCTGAACGCCCATCCGCCGTAACCATTCACCCAAGTTACACAAAGCCGTACACTTGCTTAATTTCCTTTCCATCCAACCTGATGTTCAATTTCTCTCTCTGTTGTCCAACCCATATCACTTATGTCTTCTCCAGGCTCCATTCTCAGTTCGTGTTTCTTGAACATCCTGTTTCATTCCTTCAACATGTCTTGTAGCTCTTGTTTGCTTTCTGCTACTATGGCCAGATCATCTTTCTGAGAACATCCTTCGTGCTGATCATCCTGCTGATTAGTTCCATCATCATAATACATAGTAATAGGCTTAGGACACTTCCTTGTTGTGATCTCACCCTATTAATTGCACATTGTATCTACAAAAATTCAGTTTACCGTTATCAATGGTTGGCAGCAACCAATGATTCAAGTTATATTGTTTCTGTTGTAACATTGTATATCTACTGGTAACAGCCTTGGCTTTGCTGCCAACCAGGAATTGTATAGATTGTATACGCTTTGTCTTTCATTTATCTTCTGTATTATACAATTCCGAAATAAAACACCCACCTACCTTGCCTCAAACCGGTGGTAAATGTAAACTTTTCTGACATCCCAGATCCAGCCACAGCTCTTACTGTTGTTCTTTCATACATTGCTCCCACCGACCTGGCTTCTGCTTCTGGCACTCCCATCCATCTCACTGTTGTCAACATACAACACTCCAGGTCGACAAATCCCACTGCGATTCTCCCCTGCATCTCCAACCTCTTCTCCACCAGCTGTCTCAATGCAAACATCGCACCCGTCTGCTGTCAGTATAATTGCCCTGGACAATGATAATTAGTGTATTAACGTTCAATAATAACAATAATAATAATAATGGCTTTCGAAGGTGAGGTACACGGAATCACGACATGACCACTGTATATGTTTTTCAGACGAAATACGACGGCTACAAGATGCGTTGGACAGTGAAAAGCATCTAAGAAAGACAGCTGAAGGTATTCATGGTTTCCTGTAGCCTACATTCACAACTGTATCAAGATTAAGGTTGACACGTTTAGATATTATCTTTCATTACCTAGATAGATTCTGATCTCGTGTTAATCTTAATTTCTCTCTATATATATTATATTCATTTTACAGACTGTATTACTGTGTTATGAATGTGATTAATAATAACAAATTACTACAACTAAGTATTAATAAAATGATAATAATTTTTTTTTTAATACGTCATGTATTTTTGCTCACTTATTATGCCATCAATTGAATAAAGACTCACGTTGAATTACTATGTACTATTTGTTAGGTAATGTGCGTAACAAAAAAGTTACTGTTTATATAAACAGTATAATTATTATGACTTTGAACAACTATAATGTGATGTGTGTGTATTACATTGAATTTTCATATTTATGATAGTGCGTTATGATAAAAACGAAACGGGAGTGTGAACTTGTGTCGTTTTAGATCAACTGGGAAAGGAACTAAGACGACAGGCTGAAGGTAAGCAATGCCTTTATATTAATAATAACTAATTCATTAATTTTAGTATCTTTAAACATATCCGGTATATGTTTTGTAGTTCGACTTATATTTGAAGATCGAATAAATAATTATGCAGTAGCGAAGAGATTTTAATCGTATGCGCGTGCGTGTGTGCGTGCAAGTGTGATTTTTTGGCATGTGTTTGTGTACATACGTCTCTGATCGTGGGTGTACTCAACACTTGGGTATAACAATAAAGTGTGTTAAATAAACACAGTATTTAATCTAATTGCAGTTAAAGAGGGATACCTTCATGAATAGATCGGCCGTGCCAATGTTTAACAGCCGAATTACATTAAACTGTAACACACACAGAACGCATGCACGCACGCACATACACGCACAGGCACACGCACACACATTTTATTATGAAGGAACAGTTGGCGTATTCAGTGTTGTTGATGTTATTAAATTACCCAAATACATAATACATTAGCTGATCAGATGTGTTAGAAACTGTGGTAGGCATGTCTTACTCAAGCCCTGCGACAATTAGCATTAAATAAGGAAACAATATATTGTATGTTCCAGTGCAAGCGACATGCCCTGAATGTTATAAGAGGGAAACGGACAGAGGTATGTTAATTTCTCTGACGTATATATATGTATATATAGGTATGTTAATTTCTCTGACGTATATATATATATACGTCAGAGAAATTATCCGCTTTTTCGAGAGTTGTCATTGCCGCAAAGATCCACCAAGAGGCAACGGCTGCAGAGTGCCTGCTGGGTCCATATCACCTACCCGGAGGTACAGCAACATTACATTACCCTTTTGTTGTATCCACGAACTCCGGTTCAGCTTCGTGACTCTGTATCTGTGCAATGCCATCTAATTCGACCAAAACCACTGCTCTGTTTCGTACTGCGGTTTATTATAGCGGCACATCTACGCATGTACACAACACGATATGTCTACACAACGTAACGCAACGCAATGCAATGCAGTCGAACTGCAAAGAAAGAAAACAACGCGAATAAATAAAACTAGGCTATATACGATACAAACATTGGCTAAGCATATACTTATACGGGATAATACATAGCAACGATGGGCTCTGCATGGCATAACACATGACCTACATAGCATGACAATGGATAGGCCGCATGGGCGATAGACCTAGCGCTGTGCTTCTAGCGGGCCGACTTTGGCTACAATTTATGATCCAATAGTTACAAGATAACGAGCGAAGCTATTACTAAACTAGCGATGTCCTATAGCGACTACAACAAATGCAACTTAAGTATGCAATCTATACTTATATTTAGTGCGCGAAACAGTGGTTAAATAGATTAACACGTGGAGCGATTGGCGAAACGGCGAACAGCAGAAAAACGGCGAATCGGCGACTGTCGACAATGCATACATGTTCACTGGACCGTAACAAAGCTACGTCATGTGCGCTGCGGCCAGAAATAAACAAACAGGCTAAACTGTCAATACACTCCCGCCTAGCTAATAAAAAATAAAAATTATTGGCGGTACAAAAAAGCAGTTTACAAGAGTCCGTGCTGTAACTCTTCGTTAGTAGCGATCAGACACATCTTGTGGATGGGCCGCTTGTACTGTCTGGCGCTGGCGGTTCGCACGGTAGCCTTCCGCACTAGACCGTCGTCCCCGGGTTGAACATCTGTGACGACCGCGCGTTCCCACAGAGCGCGTGGGGCGGCGCCTCCCGTCATCCCGGGCTCCAGTAGAAGCACCAAGTCGCCAATTTGCAGGTTCTGCCGCGGATGAAACCATTTCGAGCGGGCGATGAGATGTGGCGGCATGTACCTCAGCCACGTCTCCCAGAACACTTGGACCCGCTGGTGTAGCGCCTTGACAACGTCTCGCGGATGTGGGTGGTCCTCCTCAGCGGGCTGCGGGACTGTGGGCTGATCGAAGGGGTGGAGGATGTCGTTTCCGGTGACCGCAGTTGACCCGACCGGGTCAGGTCCGTCCGGGAATAGCGGTCTCGAGTTAATGACGTACATCACCTCCGAGAGGAAGGTCTGCCACTCCTTGAAAGTGAAGCGGCGCTTGAGATAATTGACGGCGGCATCGAGTCCTCGGCGGCAGCTACGGATGAGCGACTCAACGACGCCGTTCATGTGGCTCGCCTTCGGCACGTTGAACTTCCACTCGAAGTCAGTTCGGTCGGCTGCCAGTTCTCCCTTGACGCGCGACATGTCCCAAGAGCTGATCCAATCGCGGAGCGGTCGCTGGGCGCCTTGGAAGTTGGTTTCTCTGTCACTGAAGACCTTTGTCGGATGAATACCTCGACGTGAGACAAACCGACACCACGCAAGGAGGAATGACTCCGTAGATGCGGTGCTGGTCAACTCCAGGTGGACAACTCGCGTGGTCGTGCACGTGACGATCATGACTGATGCTTCAATCGTTCTGGTAGTGGGACGGCCAGCTTTCGGTTGTAGGATCCTTCTCCATCGAGCAACATGGCGAGTGAGGCGATCCCAGTCACTGACGTCAGCAGCGAAGCTTGCTTCGGTTGTCACATCGGCGCGTACATCAGCTGCGCGTACGTGATGTACATGGCGGCGGCGACGCGGTCGTTCCTTTTCTAGGCGGCCTTCTGTGCGTTTTTTGTCGTCCGCTTTAGAGTCGTGTTCATTTGAGTCCTGAGGCCACATGTCTTCATGTTGAAGCAAGAACTGCGGACCGTCGTGCCATGTCTGTAGATCACGTAATGGCAGTGATTTCGTGAGCGGGTCGGCAGCATTCATGTCTGACGGAACGTATCGAAACTCATCCATGAAACGTGGATGTGTGTCCTGGATCTCTTGAATGCGGGCAGATACAAACGGCTTGAAGTTTGCTGATGCAGAACGAATCCATGTCAATACGGTCTGAGAATCAATCCAGAAGTACTTGGACTCGATTCCGCCCATAGAGTCCTCGATGAACGTTGCGACTCGAGACATGACGATGGCAGCCATCAATTCCATTCGCGGAATCGACTTCTTCTTCAGAGGAGCGACAAGTGCCTTTGCCATGACGAAGGTCATAGTAGTCGTGCCGTCGATGAGTGTCCAACGTAGCCAGAGAGCAGCACCGTAGCTGAATGCTCCTCCGTCGCTGAAGCAGTGTAGTTGCGGCTGGCCGACTGCGTCTTCTGGCTTCAAACAGCGAGGAACATGAAATTGGACTAGTTCCTGCATCTGAATCAAGTGCGCGTGCCATCTGGCATTGTCTTGGTCATCAAGCGGCTGATCCCATGCGATTCCGCGGCGCCAAATATCTTGAAGGTCCATGCGGAACTTGATTGAGACGGGTGTGAGTATGCCGAGAGGATCCCATATCTTTGCGACGAGGCCCAAAATACTACGCTTCGTTACGGGTCCAGACTCCATCTGCAGATCCCGAAACTTGAGTGCAAAGACGTCGCATTCTTTGTTCCAGCGGTAGCCCAAGACGTCGATCACGGGCTCATCTGGGTTACCATCAACTTCAACGTGGTTCGAGTTCCACGTCTTCGTTTCGAACTTCCCGCGTGCAAGGACTGTGTTGACTTCATCCCTTGCATTGAGCTCAGCTTCCGCAGTCGCAGTTGAGTGGCCGATGTCATCCATGTACATCTCGTTGTTAAGGATGCTGCTTCCTATAGGTTCGGACTGACGTGAGATCTCGGCTAAGAGTTTAACCGAGTTGATGGCGATGTCTGGTGCGGGTCTGTCACCAAACGGCAGGCGAATCCACTGGAATGCGATTGGTGGAGAGCTCTCATCTCCAAAGCGCCACACAAAGCGATGGAATATCTGGTCGGATGCAGCGACCTAGATCTGGTTGAACATCTTTCTCACGTCTCCCACGAGAGCAACTCGATCGCGGCGCCATGCGAGGAGACAAGAGATTAATGAGTTGAGTAGGTCGGGGCCTTTGTGAAAGCCATCGTTGAGTGACACACCTTTGAACTGAGAGGCGGCGTTCCAGACGATGCGGACTTTTGTGCTTGACTTGTCCTCTCGGTAGACGGCGTGGTGTTCGAGATACCACCCACGGCCGTCGTTTACTTCTGTCTCTGTAAGCGGACGTACGAATCCCTGTGTCAGGAGATCCCGGATTTCCTTATTGTAATCCTCGGGGCGTCCTTTTCTCCTCAACGCGTTCTCTTGCTGGTACATTCTAGCAACTGTCTTCTCCTTGTTGAAGGGAAGAGCTTCCGAATATCCATCACGCCAAGGCATGCACACCTTGACTCGTCCTTCTTCTGTGATCTCAGTGGTTCTTCTTGCGTGTTTCAGGAACTTCGCTTCCGCCAGCTCCTTGTCGCTGCAGACGCAGGCAGTCGTCGGCTTGACTCCCGCAACATCAGAATAGAAGAGAGCCCTGATGTAATCTTCTACGAGTCTTTGAACGTGGTGAATTTCTGAGCGGTTCTTGATGACGGCTCTTGGCTGCGGAATCATCCCGCCGTAGATTGTCCAGCCCAAGCGAGTGAAGGCGGCACTGGGATGTTTATCGGAGTCCGTCGACGCGGAGATGGTGTGTAGAGCGCTGATAAGGTATGCGTGATCGTATCCTACCAGAAGGTCGATACTTGCCCCGGCGAGGGGCAGACATCCTCGAGCTGGCTGTAGATGCGGGAATTCATCGAACACGGTCTCAGCAATGGCAGGAGTATCATGCGCCGGTCGTTTGATGCCCATCGCTTCAAGAGTGTAGGTGTTGTTCTGGCTGACATGCAGCGGCCGCACCTGTAGCTTGTACCGAGTGCTGTTCTCGGTCTTGCTCCCTCCTCCAGCTAAGCCGTAACGGAAGCGTTCTTTGGTTCCAACGAGGCCCAGTCGTTGGGCTAGCGATGACTTGATGAGAGTGGTGTGGTGTCACTTCCGCTATCGAAGAAAGCGACGATCCGATGCCACACTCCGTCCACGTCGCTAATTTCAACATAGGTAGTAGGCGAGAATCGGGGAATGCCATTCTGACTGAGACTATGGCCGATAAAGCCTTGCGTCGGGGCCATTGAAGTCACGTTTCTCAGCTGAGGCGTAAAACTGGCGGATGACGGATTCATCGTGGAGGTTATCGACGCGCGCTGAGTCGAAGGCGTAGAACTGACACGGCGATTCGTGACACAGTTCAGCAACTTGTGATGACGACCTCCACACTCTCTGCATTGGTTCGGTTTCGGGCATTCCGTGGTTCGATGTCGGCAGAAACAGTTATAGCAGCGTCCCGCTGTCTCGATACTGTTGCGGCGTTGCCAAGGTTGTTGTTGTCGGAACACTGGGCAATCGATAAACTTGTGGTGGACACCACATCCCAAAGGACACGGGTCGGTGAATGTTGCTCCTGTGACGTGGTGTACCGATGTCTTCCACTTGCTGTCCACTGATCGCATGACCTTCGAGGGCGAGATTGTTTCACGCGCCTCCGTCTCCGCCCGAAGGAGCTCGATGATCCGCGTTACCGACAGTTCTTCGGTGGGGAAGTCGTGACGCATCCATCTCTGAAATTCGTAGTACAGGTCAGGATCCAACTTTCCACTGACGATGTGCATGACAGTGGCTGACTGTAGCTCGGTTTCTCTTCTGACTTCCGTGACGCGGCGGGCGAAGTCAGTTAGGCTGTCTAACACAGCCCTCATCTCAGAGGCAGTCTTCTGGCGGATGGGCCGAATCGCCTCCATCTCAGCGATGATCTCTCGAATTACCGCCGCTTTCGGGATATTTTCCTGTAGGCGTTCCCATACGCCGTTAGGGCCGCACATCGTAGTGCAACTTTCAATAGAAGCAGTGACGCGTGTGGGCAACACTGTCGCGTGTAGCACAAACTTCAGCTCGTCTTCATCCTTCGTGATGCCCGCTGATTTCATATATTGGCGAAACTGACATTTCCACGAACAGAAATTCTTCACTTGTCCATCCCATTTCCGCGGGCTCATGCCGGTCGTGCGAATGGACGGATGCGTGTGACTCGTTAGCCGATCAGTGATGATAGTCAACGCCTCTAGCGTCTTCGCGGCGACCTCGGCGTTCTTGTCGGTGTTTTCTGGTTTCACCTGACGCTGTGCTCGCAGCCACGCCCCGTATAGATCGTCGACTTCGCTCTCTCGGGCGCTCAGGTCTGCGACGCTCTTCTCAACGTCTTTCATGCGTTCAGTTTCGAAGGACTCGTCCTCGTCGTCTCTCGCATACGCCATTTCATTCTCAATGAGAATCTGCTCCATCTTGACGTTGATGTCGTCGATTTCGTTCAAAAACTGCCGGGCACGACGTCTAGCGGTATCGACACTATCAGCCTGGGCGTCGGTTCCTCGACTGACGACGGTTCTAAGCTTACTGACTGTCCTCGTCAGCAGGCCTTTCTTTACAATCCGCTCCTTCTTCAGGTCGCCATAGACTCGAATTGCTTCTTCCATGACGTTAGCGTAGATATCAGCGTAGCTAAATTTCGACTAATTCGACCAAAACCACTGGTCTGTTACGTACTGCGGTTTATAATAGCGGCACATCTACGCATGTATACAACACGATATGTCTACACAACGTAACGCAACGCAATGCAATGCAATGCAGTCGAACTGCAAAGAAAGAAAACAACGCGAATAAATGTCAATACACCATCGCCGTTCCGTCGCCAACCATGACCACCGCCGTCTTGACTGTGACTGACATCAGCTCTTCGTCGTACATCAGTAGGCCGCGGATTGAATGTAATTGGGACCGCCTGCGTTTAGCATGCGCCGTTCCCGTTCCTTACTAATCAGCCGATGATTCAAACGGTTTTACAGTTATCATTATGGCTGATTGATTATAGTCATCACAGTAGATGCGTCTATACATAGTGTAATACTTTATAATTATTATCAACTTTGCGCATAACAAAATTACTTACTTACTTGCACCCATCGTCCCTCCTGGGGCATAGGCCGTCGACAACAGCTCTCCAGAGTCCCCTGTCCTGGGCTCTTGTTTCAAGCTGTCTCCAAGTGTGTCCTGTCTTCTTGGTGTCCGCCTGGAGGTCTCTTCGCCACGTGTTCTTTGGACGGCCTCTTTTTCTCCTACCTTGTGGGTTCCATGTCAGAGCCTGTCTTATGGTAGTTGATGCTGGTTTCCGGAGCGTATGACCAATCCATCCCCATCGTCTTCTTCTTATTTCATCTTCGGCAGACAGTTGGTGTGTCCTCCTCCACAAGTCAAAGTTGATCGTAGTGACTGGCCAGCGGATCTGGAGGATTCTTCTTAGACAGTTATTGATAAAGGTTGTATTTTCTTGGTGGTGGTGTTAGTTGTCCTCCACGTCTCTGCTCCATACAGTAGGACTGACTTCACGTTGGAGTTAAACAGTCGGATCTTCATGTGTAATGACAACACTTTGGAGCTCCAGATGTTCTTGAGCTGTATAATTGCTCCTCTCGCCTTGCCAATCCTTGCTCTAACATCCGCGTCTGTGCCACCCTGCTTGTCAATGATGCTACCCAGGTATGTGAAGGCCTCTACCTCTTCAAGTACACTCCCTTCCAGTATGACTGGCTCAGTGCTGGCTGTATTAACCTTGAGAACCTTTGTCTTTCCTTTATGTATGTTGAAGCCCATTTGTGAGGAGATGGCTGCCAGTTCAGTGGCCATCTCCTGCATCTGCTGGTGGCTGTGGAACAAAAGTGCCAGATCGTCAGCAAAGTCCAAGTCCTCCAGTTGCATCCACATTGTCCACTGGATTCCATTTCTTCTCTGGGTTGTGCATGCCTTCAGTATCCAATCGATGGCCAGGGGAAAGAGGAACGGGGACAGCAGGCAACCTTGTCTAACTCCAGTCTTCACTTCGTTCATTTTCTGTCCTCCATGGAATACTCTGCAGCCTGTTCCTTCATAACTGTTCTTAATCAGGTTGACCAATTTGGTTGGTATGCCATAATGTCGTAGTAGTTTCCAGAGGGTCTCCCTGTCTACGCTGTCAGACGCCTTTTTTTAGTCAACGAAGCTGATGTAGAGCGAGGAGTTCCACTCCAAGAATTGCTCTACTATGATGCGCAGTGTTGCGATCTGATCCACGCATGATCTGTTCGGGCGGAATCCATCTTGCTGATCTCTCAGCAGTTGGTCGACTGCATCGTTCATTCCGTCTAAGATGATCCTGTTCAACACTTTCCCTGGCACTGACAGAAGTGTGATTCCTCTGTAATTGGAAGAGTTGCTGAGACCTCCTTTCTTGGGGAGTTTTATGAGGTATCCCTCTCTCCAATCTGATGGCACCTCTTCCTTTTTCCAGATCTCTCCAAAGAGAGGGTACAGTAGTTCCACAGAGGTGTCTATATCTGCCTTGAGTGCTTCTGCCTGAATCTCGTCCGGTCCTGCTTCTTTGTTATTCTTCAGCAGCGTTATGGCCCTCCTGATTTCTTCCTTGGTAGGCTTGTCACACTTGATGGGTAGGTCCGTTTCAGTTGGCTGTATGTCTGGGGGGTCCAGTGGGGCAGGTCTGTTCAAAGGTTCTTCAAAATGTTCAGCCCATATGTTGAGCTGTTGCTCAGTCCGTAATGATCTTTCCTTCCTTGTCTTTAACTGGTCGTTCTGGCTTGCTGCACTTGCCTGATAATTTCCTTGTGGTGTCGTACCTTACCTTACCTTACCTATCCTCTTCGGGCCTTGTGGCCCATAAGGCTGCTGTGCGACTCCGCCACCTCGCCCTGTCAACGGCTATGTGTCTGGCTTTGCTCCATGTTGCCCAGCCCAGTTGCTTCCGTTCTTTTTCCACTGTGGTTCTCCACGTTGTTTTTGGTCGACCAACTTTTCTTGTTCCTTCCGGCGTCCATGTCAGTGCTGTCAGGCAGTGGTTTTGGGCCTTCTTTCTCAGCACATGCCCGATCCAATTCCACCTTCTTCTCTGTACTTCTGTGCTGATCTTCTCTTCTGCTGTTATGTTCTCAATGTCTTTGTTCGAAATTATTACTGGCCATCTAATTTTTAAAATTCTTCTGAGACAGTTGAAATGGAAAATGTCAAGTTTTTTGTTGTCGCATTTGTTTACTTTCCATGTTTCACATCCATACAGTAACACTGATTTGACCAGAGTATTGTATAATCTGAGTTTAGTTTTTAATGTGTACACATTTGAGTTCCATATCTGCTTGAGTTTCATGAATGATGTCCTTGCTTTTCGTATTCTGTTGTTAATATCGTCATCCCCTCCTCCTTGCTTGCTGACGTTTGCGCCCAGGTATGTATATTTCTCTACTTCATTCAGTTGTTGATCATCAATCTCTATTCTGTTGTTGCATTTGCTGTTGATCCTCAGTACTTCAGTTTTCTTTTTATTGATTTTTAGGCCAGTTTTTGATGCGAATGCATTCATTTTTGTTGCCTTTGCTTGCATGTGTCTGTAACTTGTTGACATAAGCGCAATGTCATCTGCAAAGTCCAAGTCTTCAAGTTTTGACATGAATCTCCATCTTATCCCTGTGTTGTTTTCTTCAGTTGTTTTCCTCATTATCCAGTCGATTATCATCAAGAAAAGAAATCCGGACATTACGTTTCCTTGCTTAACTCCAGTTTTTACCTTGAACCACTCAGATTGTTCACCTTCATCTAACACTGCACATTCACTGTCCTCGTACAAAATCTGGACCATTCTGATTATCTTGTATGGGATTCCATAGCTCGCCATGATTTCCCAAAGGCTCTCTTGGTGTACAGAGTCAAATGCCTTTTCGAAGTCTACAAAAGTTACATATAGCGTTGCTTGCCATTCCACTACCTGTTCTATTATGTTTCGAAGGATGAATATCTGCTCAACTGTGCTTCGTCCTCTTCTGAAACCTGCTTGTTCATCTCTCAACTTGTTGTCAACTCCATCTCTTATTCTGTCTATTATCACTCTTCCGAACACTTTACTAGGGACAGATGTTAGAGTAATACCTCTCCAGTTTCCGCACTCTGTAAGGTTACCTTTCTTTGGTATTTTAACAATCAGTCCTTGTTTCCACGTCTTTGGTACTTTTTCTTGTTCCCAAATTGTTTTGAATAAGCTTAGAAGCCAATTCTCTGTTGTCGCCATGTCTGCTTTCAACAATTCTGCTGTAATGTCATCTTTACCTGCAGCTTTCCCATTCTTTAGCTTCCTCAGTGCTGATCTAATCTCTGTTTTTGTTATAGAGTCTGTGCTGATTTCATCTATGATTGGATCTAATTCAATATCTATAACGGGGTCATCGGGCATAGGTCTATTAAGGACTTCTTCAAAATGCTCCTTCCATCTTGTCCGCTTGGCTGGTCCTTCAGTTATTAGGTTTCCAGATTTGTCTTTTACTGCATTCGCTGTTTTGTGTTTGTCGTTACTAAGTGTCTTTGTGATGTTGTAGACTTCTTTCATCCTTCCATTCCCGGCTGCTTTCTCTGCTTCTGCAGCCAGGTTGTCTACCCACTTTCTTTTATCTTGTCTCATGTTTTTCTTTACGTCTTTGTCTTTTTGTTGATACTTATCCTTGTAGCTCTGCTTTATCCTTTCTGACTTTGCTTGTTCCATGTTGTTCTTTAGTCGTTTCCTGTCTTCTACCAGTTCCCATGACCCTTTGCTGATCCATGGTTTTTGTCCTCTCTTTTTGTAACCCAGTACTTCTTTGGCTGTTTCTTTGTAGGCCACCTCGAATTCTTGCCATTTTCTCTCAACAATGTCATTATCTGTCTCGTCGTAGTCCTGTAGTACATCATATCTGTTCCGTAGCTTCAATGAGAATTGCATTTTTATGGTTGGTTGTTGCAGCTTGATTGTGTCGAATTTCTTTCTGTTCTCACTGGTCTTTTGCTTCCTCTTTAGCTTCAGCCTGATCTTCGAGCGCACTAACTGATGGTCACTCGCAATGTCTGCCCCTCTCATCACTCTAGTGTCCATAACTGATGTTCTGTGCTGCCTGCTCACTAGCACATGGTCAATTTGGTTTTTGGTTCGCCCTCCTGGAGATGTCCATGTCTGCTTATGGATGCGTCGGTGTGGAAATATGGTTCCTGTTACCACAAGGTTGTTTAATCCACAGAAGTCAATTAGTCTTTCTCCATTTTCGTTTCTATCACCAATTCCATGGCTTCCCATTATGTCTTCGTAGCCCTCATTTTCTTCTCCAACTTTGGCATTTAGGTCCCCCATTACCATGAGCATGTCATGTTTATGTACACTGCCCACAACTGACTGCAACTGTTCATAGAACTGGTCTTTCTCTTCGTCACTTGTTTCATTTGTTGGTGCATATGTTTGTATGATTGATAGTTTAACATATCTTGAAAAGAATCTAGCATAAATAATTCTATCACTGATAGGTTTCCACTCTAGTAATGCTTGCTCTGCTTTCTTTCTCATCATTATTGCCACTCCATGTCTGTGTAGGTTGTCTTCTCTCCCAGAGAAAATAACACTCTCTCCAGTGTTTAACTTGACTTTCCCGTGTCCTGTCCATCTGCATTCGCTAATGCCCATGACATCGATTCTGTATTTATCCATTTCTTTTGCAAGTTGTGCTGATTTACCTATTGAATATAACGTTCTCACATTCCAACATCCTATATTTACAGTTTCTTTTGGTCTGGTCAGCGACGCTATCGACTGCCGAACGTCCGATTGGCTTTGATCCGGAAGTGTCATACTTTCCATGTATCTGATGTCCTCAGGTATATGAAGCGTCGCCTCGTCATAACCGTTTCCAGCATGTGCTGGCGAAGTCACACGTTTAGTTTCCGTAACAATTATTGAGCTGGGGGGGTTGTTGGCCCTCCGCAGTAGGTTTATTTTTGGGGTTTTCCTTCCCCTAGTCAGAGCCTTGTTTGCCCACAACCGCAAGGTAGTGGTTTCCCAGGGGGAACCACAAGGAGGTGAGGTTGACCTGGGTGTTCTACGGTTTACCGGCAGGTTACTATTTTCACTTTTCACCCCCACAGAGGGCTAGCCGACCCCAACGTCACTGGCTGTGGCGCTGGGCGCTTGAACACCCCTTTCCCCCCTTGGTGTCGTACAGCTGCCTCATATTTCCGCTGCCTGCAGCTTGCTCTGCCTCTTCTGCCAGGCTGTCAATGTAGTTGCGCTTGTCTGTTTTTATACTCTTCTTTACTTCTCTGTTGGCTTCTGTCTGCTCTTCCTGTGCCTTTGCCTCTGCTGCTCTTGTTCGACTGTTGTTTACTGCTGATTTCTTCTCCTTCCGCACTTGGATCCTGCGGAAGGTTTCTGCTGTGATCCAATCTTTCTGTTGCTGTTTCTTCAGACCAACCACTTCTAGGAAAGTTGATGTCAGTGTCTTTTTGGTGTTCTTCCACTGGCTGTTCAGGTCGGATTCTTCATCATGCAGCTCTTGTAGCACTTGGAATTTGTTAGCAAGGTTCAGCTTGTAGTCCATTCTGGTCTGTGGATCTTTCAGGAAACCGACATTGTACTTTCGTCTCTTTGTTGCTGTCTCCATCCAATTTTTCTTCAGCTTGAGCTTCAGTCTAGCAACCAGCAAGTGATGGTCGGATGCCAGGTCAGCTCCTCTCTTCATTCTTACATATTGAAGTGACCTCCTGAATCTCTTGCCTATGCAGATGTGATCTATCTGGTTCTCTGTAACGTGGTCGGGTGACACCTATGTAGTCTTGTGTATCCTTTTGTGTGTGAAAATGCTGCCCCCAATGATAATCTTGTTCAGTGCACATGTGTCCGCAAATATCTCTCCATTCTCGTTCATCTCTCCAACACCATGGATTCCCATGCCTTCTTCATATTCGTTGTTGTCCACTCCAATCTTCACATTGAAATATCCATAGGTCCTTGAGATGAAGACCCTTCCTCTTCCAGGCTTGTGTTCTCTGTAAATTCTGTTGTCGACAGCATAACAAAATACACTACATAAACTAAACCGCTACCCACACAAAGTATCCTGACCGATGGTCCCCGTATGGTCCCAAGCGATCATATCCATTACTGTGACCCGCAAAGACTGTTGTTGAATTTGTTACACGCAAGTGCAGTGGCCATTCGTTCCAACACGACTGGTCCAACCATTCCCGCACTCAGCGCCGGATCAAGTAGGAACCTATAACCTGGTCAGTGCTTAAAAAAGGCTTAATGTTAACACGACTCCTTTAATATTACAGTGAGGTTGATAGGTATATCGTGTTCGGCGGGAACTACTTATCACCTTATTATTTAGCGCCCGGTAATTGTGAATAATGCCACAGTCCCTATTGGCTAAGCCGCAGTTCCGTCAACTTAAGCGGTCTGGCTTCTCGTCTCTTTCGGTCGAAGTACGCGAACAATCCCTCCTCGACTCAAGTGCCTGACGCCGTGTTGCACGCGTTGTAGAGCTTGTTTACTGCAACAACAATTAAGCGATGTAATAATAATGATAAATTATTATCAATAATAAGAAAACAAGAAGAAAATGAAGGAACACATGTCCTACCGCGGATCCACTACGACTCCGTAAATCGTATACAACTGGCTGTCATGTATAAACCGCAATGACGTCATCACCAATTGTTGATGACTAGCCCGGTCCATCCTCGTGCGCCAGGGGTCGCTGCTGCTGCTGCTGCTGCTGCTGCTGCAATTACTAGTTTGACTCGGCTAACTTCCGCACTTCGCGTAGGAGATCTGCCAGGGCTAGTTTTACATGGCAAACAGCCCTATTATTGTTTGAGAAAAGTTGTGTTTGTGGTGGGTAAGGTAAGTTACAGTGTCTACCATTTTAGGTTCAGAGTGCTGTTATCATTCTTAACCATTCTTAACATTTTAAAAGTCTTTTGGTTGGATTCTGATGAGGTATTAGGCTAATTAGCATACATCAGTCAAGAAAATTTAGATTTCAGAAGGATTTCACATTCTTATATTTTAGTTAAAAGACACCATGTAACTTACATCATGAATTTCACTTGGCACTGCGCCACATAACAGTGAGTAAAGAGATCTTATCTTCTTCTTTAATTTTAGGTGTAGATGTATCTTGGCTACTATCTAAGACAGTTTTTCAATTATTTTAAGCACTTTTTTGCACTTCATTTTGTTGGTGTCCACGTCCTCCTTTTTTGGCCCTGTATTGTGCTTCACCCGATGTATATGTATACATGTATGTGTGTATGTAATGAATTGTATGTATGTATGTAATATGTATGTATAGATGTATCTATTTATCTATATGTACATGTGTATATGTATACAAATGCACTAACCAACAATAATCGTTAGAGCGCCCTTGTTTGAAGAGGATGACAACAGCCAACTGGAGTAACAGTTATTTCACGTATATTTCAGAACGAGATAAGCGGATCAAGCAACTCATCAAGCTAGCACGAGGTAAATGCGTTTTGATAACTTTGATTGTGGACACGATCGGGAATCATACATTTATGTATTTGTATACGCCACTTGATATTTATTAATGTGAAACAATAAAATTTTGTGACATGTCATATAATTGGTATTGTCATAATGATATGCGTTTTAAACCAATATAACCACTGTATCTTCCCTACAAACCTTCAACTGTAACTGTTGTTCCAGTCGCACCCAACCTTATTCGGTGTATAAGAAGAATATCACTTTATTCGTACAGTAGAATACAATAAAGTGCGAAACGATAACCCAAATATCTGTGTGAATACAGTAAGTAGCTATGTATAGCAGTATACTGTAGCAGGCTATGGTAAATAATGACTAACGGTAAAAGTAAGTCATAGTGAAAATGAACAGATTTATGTATAGGATTAATTGCTGATGAGGGGAATTTTATTTTGTAGAATTCCATATTTACCGTACGTGTTTTGAAGTTTGTCCAATATCAGCCAAAATCCGCAGTGCATTTGTGATCCGAAAATGTAGTTGTGATTCAAGGAATGCACTACTTTATCCGTAATACATTCACAGCATGAGATTTTACTTAAACGCTTTAAAATGTATTTTTGTGAATACAGTTCGTTTGTGTTTACCGATCTTAACAGATCTTCCATGAGATAAAGCATTGCTAAATTGCTAATCCGTACTAGCACTGCTGCTGTCGGATAATCTAGTTGACGTGGAGAGCCAGTGTTACAATTGACCGATGTTACATTTGTGCCCGGTGTGCCCTACATTAAATGACGTTTTATATATATAGGGATGTAGCGATACTAAGCCACAATACGATATGCCTCACGATACATAACGATACAGGTAACGTTTTGGAGAAATTCCCTAAAGTAAGATATACTGAGAAAACCATGTTTGTAATAAATAAAACCCTAAAGACCTTATAGAGACGTTTTCTCTTGAGTAACTGACCCAAACATATTAATTAAAACAGCCAGCTTACCTAAAACATCCCTCATGCTTTTGTCTGTTTTTGACAACATTTGTCACGATAATACTTTTTAAAAATATGTTGCATGTTTCGTGTATATTGCAATACTTTCAAAGTGTATCATGTATCGTATCGTGAAGAAGTATTGCAATACACCGATGCAACGATGAATCGTTACAGCCCTATTTATCATTGATCGCCAACAAGTAGTTTAGACTCCAAGACAACAGTTATTCTCCAAAACGAAACATTTGTCCAACAATTGACGACACACTTGTACAGCAATACCCATTCTCTAAAGAGTAAAAGCCTTCAACAAATTCCCTCAAATGTAATGCTACCACATCGAGCACTTTTTGGAACTCGGTTCTATCAAATAATCTCTGGCTCTATCTTGTTGTTCAAGCGCTGATAACATATACAATAGGATATCTTTTGCCTATGATATTCAATCCCAGCTACGCATTAACGACATTTGCTGAACCCTTGAGACATAAACGTAGTGTTAAGTTGGTTGTGGTTCTGTCAAGTGCACAATGAATAACAACATGTCAATCTGGTGTTGTAATTCATATTAAAACATGGCGATACTTTTAACCTGAGATAATCGTATATAATCCCATCGTAATGTGAGATATCTTGTACGACATGTGACGCATCCACGCAATCTGAATGGTCTGGATTCTTCCTCTCTAAATAAAATTAAATGGACATAAAAACCCGTTAAACTTTCAAACTGGCTGGATTTATAATTACAGTTTTAACAGTAGGTTAGACATGTAGATTAAATACACATCACGTCAGTAGAAACCGTATTCACCCAAGGTCCGAACAGCACTTAATTTCTAGGCACATTTTTCAGACCGATCTTCAGTGAGATTAGATCGAGACTCTCGAAAAGCCAAGACGCAGCGGGCGCTTCAGGTAATGCAACGACTGCATCAGTGGAACGACCCGCAGTTGTGGCATGGGGTGTCACACTTCTTTGTGTCCGACGACGACGAGTTGGAACTGAAGGGCGCGATCACCCCGGACGCTTTACAGGATCTGGCGTATTTCCTTTCCTCTGGAGAAGCCTGTCAGATCAGTACCTTAAAGTAAGTAAAACACAACCAATATGCTGTTACTTGTTGAGTCTATCAGAATTATTACGTGCAGTTTTGGGCAAGATGTACGCACGCGAACTGGTTATGCGGTGCGGTAGAGTAGGTTAAGAGAATCGGCCTCTAAGTCGAGATGATCCGGGTTTGAATCCTCTTGCTCCGGTTCGATGTAAAATGGACCAGGAAGTTGTTCACATATTTGGTAGTCATATATAGTGCACAGTGTGTAAGTAGCCACATCTGGTAGTCATACATAGTCCACAGTGTGTAAGTAGCCACATCTGGTAGTCACACATAGTCCACAGTGTGTAAGTAGCCACATCTGGTAGTCATATATAGTTCACAGTGTGTAAGTAGCCACATCTGGTAGTCATACGTATTCCACAGTGTGTAAGTAGCCACATCTGGTAGTCATATATAGTCCACAGTGTGTAAGTAGCCACATCTGGTAGTCCACAGTGTGTAAGTAGCCACATCTGGTAGTCATACGTAGTCCACAGTGTGTAAGTAGCCACATCTGGTAGACATACGTAGTCCACAGTGTGTAAGTAGCCACATCTGGTAGTCATACGTAGTCCACAATGTGTAAGTAGCCACATCTGGTAGTCATACGTAGTCCACAGTGTGTAAGTAGCCACATCTGGTAGTCATACGTAGTCCACAGTGTGTAAGTAGCCACATCTGGTAGTCATACGTAGTCCACAGTGTGTAAGTAGCCACATCTGGTAGTCATACGTAGTCCACAGTGTGTAAGTAGCCACTTCTGGTAGTCATACGTAGTCCACAGTGTGTAAGTAGCCACATCTGGTAGTCATACGTAGTCCACAGTGTGTAAGTAGCCACATCTGGTAGTCATATATAGTCCACAGTGTGTAAGTAGCCACATCTGGTAGTCATACGTAGTCCACAGTGTGTAAGTAGCCACATCTGGTAGTCATACGTAGTCCACAGTGTGTAAGTAGCCACATCTGGTAGTCATACGTAGTCCACAGTGTGTAAGTAGCCACTTCTGGTAGTCATACGTAGTCCACAGTGTGTAAGTAGCCACATCTGGTAGTCATACGTAGTCCACAGTGTGTAAGTAGCCACATCTGGTAGTCATATATAGTCCACAGTGTGTAAGTAGCCACTTAGAAAAGAAGGTGTCTTGTGAAGCTGCTGGACAAACTCAGTAATTCGTCAGTGAATGAAAGGGAAGCTTGTGCGACTTGTCCCGTAGCCTAGTATCAAATAGTGTCAGTTGCGTGAACTGCCTTCAAAGGACCACTAAATTCCTCTGGTCAGGCATCAATCACAATGTCCCAGTGTCTCCGGCTATGTAAACTCAAGGGCTAGCTCAAAAGAAACCGGGATTACTTCAAATTGTAGTCGGGCAAAGGTCACCAATGCAGACAAAAACCGATCCGAAAAAAACATATGCAACTGCTTCATCACTGCAGTTATAACATAGAAACGTAACATAACATATGGAAGTGGAACGTGAAAAGTACAGATAAACATACTTCGTTACAAGTAAAGGTAATCCCAAAATGTACTTAGTTACATGTAATAATACATTTCAGTACTGTAACAAAGTAAATGTACTTCGTTGTATACCGGCATGGCTCTCGTTCTCCCTCTCTCTTCCTGAAACACATATGAAACGCATTGTTGTTATAGATTGATGGACTGCCAAATGACAGACGATGGATTTGTCGTTGTCTCTCAAGCAATCAGGACAAAGTGTCATCGGTTGAGAGTCCTCAAGTACGTAGAGAAGCCTAGTTATCCCAATCTTCCTCGATATATTCACCACAAACTGACATTTTATTACGCAACACTTCTAATTAATTCCTCCCAAAATAAGTACAATGTATAGTTTACATTTGTTTTTACATTTTCTACGTAACTCGTCGCTCCGTGTCGTCAATATATCACACATTAAACAACAATTTGACCTAGACTACAGGTACATTTAGTGTTAGTATTGTAATGACTATAAGGTACATTTAGTGTTTAGTATTTTAATGACTGTAGGGCACCAGTACATTTAGTGTTTTAATGCATTTTGTAGCACGTTTTTGTTTGCATTTCCAACGATTTCACACAGTTAACCTTTACAATGCACTGTGATAAACAATAGTTGCATTCACAAAGTCACTTTGTAACGGTAGAACTTGAACAAGTTTGTCTTTACACAGCCATAAATACATTGCGTAAATTAATGTGCATACATATACATGCCTGAAAATTGCGGATAATGTCACAATACGCATGCGCAAATTCGTGAGCTCTGCCCATCTGTACGGGTACAAGTTGCCAACGTTTTAACAGTCAATCCGTCGCAAGTTGTACTGCTACACTGGTACACTTGCAACACCTCCAAGAAGTTGTGCAAGTTGTGTCGATTGTTGCAAATTGTACCGACATAAATTGTCTTTTAACGAACATTTCTCCCACCAGTACAAATTATACCGGTTCAAGTTGTACCGGGATACATACCTGTGTAAAGGGAGCTAAAATGTTGTGATAAGAACTCGTGTGTCTTTACAGTTGTGCGTGGAACAAGAAGTTGACTTCAGTCATTGAACTTGACGTGATAGACACGCTGAAGACATTGGAAAAGTTAACGATAAAGTGAGTATGTCTAGTTTGTTGACACGTACTGACGCTGAAAGACTGTTATTTCACTATATTAAGCACACACACGCACGCACGCACGCACCCACGCACGCACACACGCACGCACGCACGCACGCACACACGCACACACGCACACACGCACACACGCACACACACACACACACACACACACACACGCATGCACACACACACAAGCGTAGGGAAATCTTTGACGGATATAGCAGTGGTATACCTACACGTTGGATCAGATATGTATCCGTTTATTAATACTGACTGTCCTGATATCACATGTACAATACTTAATGACCTACATATATGCGCGTGTAACCAATATTAATAGCAGTAATCTTGTAATGCAGTAAATACAACGCCAATGTTGTGTATAGTTTAGAAGATGAACACACGCATACATACTTTTTGCCAGTTTACACAGAACATTGCCCGCTTAGCCTTGTTTATATATTATAACTGATTTCAGTTATAACTAAGTTGGTCACAGTCACATGATGACTCATATATCAATATTATTTCATTGGCTTCAGCCTCAATCGCTGTTCTCTTTCGTCTGACTGTCGTCGCCGACTCGAAAAGGAATTTGGCGAGAGAATTCTTGTGGTAAGTAAATTCAATAATGCCCGGCTAAAGTATTTTTCTTACGGTTTACAACTTACGGAATGTCACAGGTGCTGGTGGAAAAGTGGAAATTCTCAACATGAGTCATGACGTGTCTATATATGTAATATCCCTGGTGGATACCCGTGGAACTGAAAATTTTCTCGCCAAACAAATTTAACAGATTTTTCTTACTTCAAGTTCTTACCTCAAGAACGATCAATATTTGCCCATGGTTGAGCATTGAGACCGTCTCAAGATTTTGTTTTGTGTAGTTTATTTTCTCCAATTTCTCTGTTGATTATGTTGCTATTGTTTTTACTGTTGGCGTTATTGTTTTTTTGGGTTGCATAGTCTAAGCTAACCTAGTAGCTAGTGTCAAAGGACTAGGCTAGCCTAGTCTAGGCTAACTTAGTAGCTAGTGTCAGGGGACTAGGTTAGTTTGTGACGTCGTAGTTGTATAGCTCTGGGTGGTCTCTCCAATCTCTTCGGAGGCGGGATTTCAGTCAGTTGATGGTCTGCGCCTGAACTGGGTCTTCCGATAGCGAATTCCACGATTTTACCACTCTGGTGGAGAAGAAAGAATGCCTGTTTAAATTCCTGTTGATCTCTGTGTTTATAGTTTTTGACTGTGGCCTCTTGTGATACCTGTGGCTTTCAGGAACATCTGCTTTGATGGACACAATACGCATTTACAGTCCTGGTTGATCGAGTCCTTTTATTGAGTAATTTCGACGCTACTTCCGCAAAAGTCCTTTTCTGCCAGCCATTTTCTGATTTGCTTGAAAAGAGTGCAACCAGAATGCAATGTTGTCGGTGGACAACGGTGTCTAAATGTTAATATAGGAATTTCATATATATGCGGATGTTGGATATATAAGTGGAGCGGTCACTTTGCTGCAACCTATGTATTTCGACTGAAACGCCACCAGCGAACTTCTTACAAAAACAACAACATAAATGATATAGTAATACCTCTCAAGACGCGCCCCTGACGATCAAAACGCTTGACTGCTATGAAGCGTATTTTTCGTGTCGTTGATCTTGGAACACGTCGGTTTTCGATCTATATCGTAATCGTTTAGATACATAGAACTCCCGGAACATACCAACTGCCGAATTTAGTCCAAGTTGGTGTCCATGTAGCTGCTAGATATATGCGCACACATGAATATGTTTGCCTGCCGCTGTATTGGCCTCGAGCCTCCTAGCTCCTCCTCCTCCTGCCGAGTACCACCCGCCTGCCATTCTACCTTGTAAGGTACTTTTGTCCCGTCTATTGACAACCCTTCATATAGAATTATATCGATGGTTATCCATGGGTCTCTTCAGGCACTAGTCACAACCATCCGTCAGATAGTTGAAATCGATGTCGTAATTGTCATAGTCGAAGTCTCATTCACCACTTCCCGTCTGACTCTCCGTTGATTTCCAATCAGACCCATGTGCCATGTTTCACGTTTTAACGCGATAAAACAAAAAATAATAAAGTTTTTTATTTTAAAATTGCACTCTCATGTAAACATGTATGTCGTGAAATTTAAGGCTTGGATATGTCCATTTCTAAATGTATGCAAAGTAGTGGAGAAATGTGACGTAGCTCAAGGGACCCCAGTCGTGCACTTGAGCCATAACAACATTTATACATTTAAAATAGATAAGTGAGTTTAACATGTGATTTTTATTACAATAAACATATGGCATATGTGCTACGGG
This sequence comes from Escarpia spicata, assembly GCA_963995525.1. Lineage (NCBI taxonomy): Eukaryota > Metazoa > Annelida > Polychaeta > Sabellida > Siboglinidae > Escarpia > Escarpia spicata. The sequence continues at coordinate 46,324,913 of OZ023205.1, read as the reverse complement.
TTATTAATCATTATTAAAATTAAGAGATTACATACTCAGGATTTACAACACCTGCATGTCATGCGTTACTACTCTCATAGATGAAAATATGCCTTGACGAACATTTGTATAAATGTCAGTTACGTAAAACGAAGTTGTATTGTAAGTTACCCCTCAGTCTATTTACTGTTTCTCATCACTTATAAAAATCTGCATGATGTTGGCGCGTTCCATGTTTACAGGAACCTTTTTATTAGTGCGGTTCTCTTTTATTGCTCACTAATCGGTCTGAAAGCAACTATACCTTAACTAACGATTCTTACACAATCGATGCCCTAAACAACCGGCTTTTCGCGCATTATTCCTCTTCATGGTGACAACATAGCTCAAAGAACGGTTGCAGTTAATAATAATTATGTTAAACTAATTAAGTGATATGTTACGAATCGATCAACAGCTTATTCATTGTTTAGGTCCATTTCACATTTCTCAACACTTGTAGCAGTCCGATTTTACAGGAAACTGATATATTTATGATATTCTAACCTTAACGGATCATAATATACAAATATTTGAACACTATCAGCATGCCCTATTTAACGCAAACAAAGTAAATTTTGTCATTCATGAACCGACTCATCGGACCCCGCACTGTCCGGCTCATGGGTGCCTGATCACAAATTTATATGCAAAACATGTTTTATCAACAATTAGAACAGCACACACACACACACACACACACGCACACGCGCACACGCACACACGCACACACCCACACACGCACACACGCACACACGCACGCACGCACACACATACACACACGCACACACGCACACACACACACACATATATATGTTAGTCGTCCGTAATGATTCAAAGGCCGTGAAGTTGTCCTGCTTCTACAGAACCCAACAAATTAAACGTCTGATGCGAATTAACAAAGTTACAGGGGGTGGCTCAAAGCCCCTCTACGAATAGATATTTCAACGAATTGTTCTGTTTGTAGTCCGGATGATCCCGACTGGCGCAAGTCCGTCACCGCTTTGAAGTGATTTCGAGATCAGCTGGTCACGGTCATATTTGGAGACGATTGTTTGCATATCCTGTATGATAACAGTATCACCATGTTGCCATGCATAGCTAGTACAGTTTGTCATGTGTCTTATAGTATGTATGATAAGATGTCTAAGAATAGGATAATTAGTAATATAAGTGTTTGGACACATCCAAATGTCCATTTTGCAATTCGCTCTGTTTAGCTACTCATTCACGTATGCTGCTAAACAGATCGACAATGCCTGTTGTGTGTTCAGGATGAAGTTGCAAGTCAGGATACAGTAGTGCACCATGAGAAAGTGTGTGCGATAACATTCTACAAGTTGAACCACATTGAATATTGGTTTAAGTGCCAGTGCCATCTAGCATTGTAATTCGATAAGTACAACTTCTTGCGGCGGGCTTTACTGACACAATAAATGTTTTTAATTTGTTTATGACACGTTTCCAGGGGAACAGTTGTTAGGTCGTTGTATTGTTATAATTTCTATATTCATCTTTGTTGAATCAAGAATGACCCATGTTTTGTATGTGCCATTTGAATACATTTAATATGTGACTTTTATGTTGAGCGTACTTAATCTTTGTGAAGTCAAATATATGGAGAGAGAGAGGGGGAGACAGAGACGGAGAGGAGGGAGGGAGGCGAGAGAGGAAGAGAGAGAGAGAGAGAGGGAGGGAGGGAGGGAGGGAGGGAGGGAAGGGAGGGAAGGAGGGAAGGAGGAAGAGGGAAGGAGGGAAGGAGGGAGGAAGACGGAGAGAGAGAGCAAACGTGCGTGCGTGCGTGCGTGCGTGCGTGCGTGCGTGCGTGCGTGCGTGCGTGCGTGCGTGCGTGCGTGCCTGCCTGCCTGCCTGCCTGCCTGCCTGCCTGCCTGCCTGCCTGCCTGCCTGCCTGCCTGCCTGCCTGCCTGCCTGTCCTCTTCTCTCTCCCTCTTCTCTCTCCCTCTCTCTCTCTCTCCCTCCTTCCCTCCCTCCCTCCCTCCCTCCCTCCCTCCCTCCCTCCCTCCCTCTCTCCGTCCCTCCCTCCGTCCCTCCCTCCCTCCGTCCCTCCCTCCGTCCCTCCTCCGTCCCTCCCCTTCCTCCGTCCCTCCGTCCCTCCCTCCCTCCCTCCCTCCCTCCCTCCCTCCCCTC
>OZ023205.1:46231819-46322547 GCA_963995525.1 Escarpia spicata | reverse complement strand
TTTCTCTAATATAGATCACAAAACTATCAACGGTCATCTATCCTTGCTTGTCGGAAACCTTCTTCAGCCCTTCCAATGCATACACATCTGCATAAAACAAAATCTTCAACATATTCCACACCAATAAGAACTATAACAAGGATTTGCTGCAGCAGCCACCGACCGCGCTACATGCCGACAAGGGTACGGAGTTTCTCAACCGCCCCTTTCAGAAACTTCTGAAGGAGCACGGTGTCCAACACTTTACTATGCACAACGAGGAGACTAAAGCGAATATAGTGGAAAGTTTCAATCGTACGCTAAAGACCCGCATGTGGCGGTACTTCACGAAACATCAAACGTTGAGATACATGGAGGCGCTGCCTGGTTTCGTGCGGTCGTACAACTACACCTTCCATCGAAGCATCGGTATGGCTCCGGCAAGTGTCAACACTTCGACCCAGGAGACTATGTGGCGGCGGTCGAGGCAAACCGAAACTGCGAGCGGGAGATAGTGTACGCATCAGCAAGGCGAAGAGACGGTTCAAGAGAGGGTACATGGCGAGTTGGAGAGAAGAGCGCTCTTCACCGTCGTAGAAGCGCACCCGCCCGATCCGCCCGTTTACCGGTTGATAAACGACGCCGGAACGATACTAGACGATACCTTCTACGAACCGGAACTACAAAAAGCATCCGCCTCGAAGGATAAACTTTATCGCGAGAAGGCGGTTCTACAAATGCGCAAGAGGGGCAAGAGGGGGAGGAGGTACTCGTGAAATGGTGCGGCTACCCGGCGTCCTTCAACAGTTGGATCGATGCCAAAGCGCTCGTAGCGTATAATGGATAGAAACATCGACCCGCAACCGGCAGTCGTACGATGACTGACGTGGTATCAACATCCGTCGTCGATACTACCGACGCCTCGAGCTCCGACAACACTATTTGGCGTCTTTGCGGTAACGAGTGCCCCAAGCTGAAATCGTCTTCCTATGTTAGATCGTCGTCCTGTATACGGTCATCGTGGTCAGTATATACAATCTGACGCGTGGCCAAGGAGACTCGAACCTGTGGACTGCGCTGCTGAGTAGCTGTCTCGGTTACCTGTTGTCAAGCCCGTCTATGAAACGCGATGGAATCGTCTAACTTTTATATGACGTTGACTAGCAACGCTTCTATGAAAACGCACCCGGACAGCACGATGACCCACTACATCACGACGCAACGCGTCGACGTGTCGAGTCAGTGGGTGTGCGGTCTGGTGGAGAAACTGTCCCCGCACACTTGGTACAACGTGACAAAAGAGAACACCGCCTTCTATCTCAACAAGGCGGGGCATGGTGGTTTTTACCCCGATGTAGGATCGCACACGGTTATCACAATGCCGCGTCCACTTTGATGTACAGGATCAACACAACACTGACGAATATAGGAAACCACAAGGTCAAGGCGAAACTGAGCTACAATCAAATCTCTAACCAGATGAAGTTGCATATGACACCAGGGGTCGAATTTAGCATACCCGTTCAGATCGCCTTTGGAACCATACTAGGTTTTCACTCGCCCGTCATCACCAATACGTACACCCGAGGCTAGAGGGCGACCGTCTAAGTCTCAAGCCGTCGGCCGTCGTCTACAACCGCGTCGGTGACTACACCTTCGAGAAAGAGGCCGAATCCACGGTGGACATGCATCGGGGACTCGACACCATGTATATCTACGCGGACATCGTGGAGTCACGCATCGTCGGCGACCGTCTCGTTCCACTACTGCGAAGGGTGCCTATTCACGAGTCACACGGGATCACGATTTCGAAGACCTCTGACCGCATCCAATACGTACCTCTGTTGAGGAAATAGTTCGGAACCATGGAAATCGATATAAGGGACGACCTCGGTCGACCGGTGCCATTCGAGCAGGGAAACTCGCAGTGACGTTTCACACCAGACGTTGAAACCGAAACTGTTTTATGGCGAGAGCCGGCAGCAACGTGTACGAGGACTACTACACTCGACAGGTAGGCGGCAACCTACAGGTATTCGTCGGAACTAGAGTACAGCGAGGTCACGGTTTGGGAAAGTCTGTTTCGATGCGCCATGCCTCTTATCAAGAGGGGAGCCGTGGCTCTGAGAAAACGAGCTCTGAACACGGGTATACGCGTGGAACAAGACGTCACATCCGGTCAGAATCTGAAACAGGCGGTCACAAGACGCGCGACAGACGGCGGGGGCTTTCTGGACGGTCTGCTGAATACACCGGGGCGGTGGCCGGTGAAACGACGACGCCAGGTTGTAAAACCACCCGGCAGTGCGCCGACGAATAGAACGTGGAAACGTCGTCGTAAGGAACGGGCGCCTAGCGATATATTCATCAATTAGAATGGCATTCGTGCATCGACAGTCGTGCGAAGGTCTAAAGTATCGAGAGCGGTCAGTGGGCCGACCACCAACCGCTGACGTCTCTCGGTGCGGTGGGTCCTATCGAGTTTCTAAAACCGGGTTCGGGAGACGACTATCTGGACCTGTCAAGTGTTAGACTGTACGCGCGATTCAAAGTGGTGAAGGCGGACGGCACGGACCTCGACGATGCTAGTCTCGTGGGCCCGGTCAACAACTTTTTGCACTCGCTCTTCAGTCAAATCGACGTGGTGTTAAACGGCACGCTGGTGACCCCGATGACCAACACGTACCCGTACCGAGCCTACATTGAGATGTTGTTGAGCAACGGCCCGGAAGCCAAGAAGACCCAACTCGAGGACGGTCTGTGGTGTAAGGACACCAACGGGTACATGGAAACGGTCGGGGCGATAACGTAGGGTATTAGCATAGGCACGAATACATAAAGAGCAGTCGTGAAGTGGAACTGTTATACCGCCTGCACGCGGACGTGTTCGTGCAAGACCGGTACCTGCTGAACGGAGTCGACGAAAAGATCCGTCTGGCACGAAACAAGAACGCGTTCGGGCTCATGACGAGTGGCACAAACCCGGGTTTCAAAGTTTTGCTGCCGGAGACATTCCTGCAGGTGAGAAAGGCCAAGGTGAACCCGGCCGTCCAGCTCGGTCACATCAAGGCGTTGACGAGGGGGAAGACCAAGTACCCGCTACGTTGAGTCGACAGCAGTTCTCGATCCCACAGGGGACCATCTCTCACACCCACGAGAACGTCTACCGGGAGGTGCTGTCGAGAAGGGTGGTCCTGTTCCTGATCGACAAAAACGCCTATAACGGGGCCTACAATAACAATCCGTTCAATGCGAAGCACAACGACATAAAATTCCTCGCGCTATACCTCGACGGACGTCAGGTACCGAGCAAACCGCTACAGTCAAAGTTCGCAGAGGGCGCTTACGTCAGAAGTTAACTGAACCTCTTCGTTTCGACGGGCAAGGCGTATGAAGACGAGGACAACGACCTGATACGTGCTGATTTCGGCCTGGGCTACACCTTCGGTTTCGACCTGTCGCCGGACTGTTGCGACGGGGACAATTTCAACGTCGTGCGTGAAATGGGGCAATCTGCGACTGGAGATACACTTTGCCACGATGTTAGCGCAGACGGTGAACGTCGTCATGTACGGCGAATTCGAGACGGTGCTGGAGATCGACAGGAACCGCAACGTCGTGTAAGACTACTGATAATGGACACGTTACAGCTGATGCCCCGCCTGGAGATCGACGCGTACACTAAACACGTCGTCGTCGGCGTACTGCCTAAAAATAAGCTACCGAGAAGGCTCGCCGCTTACCCGACCACCTTCGACGAACCGGGCGAACACTGGATCGCCGTCTACGTGAGCACGACCCGTCAAGGCGAGTATTTCGACTCCTTCGGACTGCCGCCGAAACACGCCGCCTTCCGCACTTTCCTCTGCCGTAACTGCGATGACTGGACTTACAACATCAAGAGACTGCAGAGGGGGTGCTCAACGTATGCGGGCAATATTGCGTCGCATTCCTGCTCTTCCGATGTCGCGGTATACCGTTGAAGTCCTTCCAGAGAGCATGTTCGGACACGATAGGATGGCCAACGACTGTCTTGTATTCGACTGGCTAAAACCGCATTGAATGTACTACTTATTTTAAAAAATGTACGTATGTTGTTTACACGAGTATCGGCGTTGTGGTGATCCCATCATGGAGCACGCGCCGCTTGGCGAGTCCTTCACTCTAAAGCCGCGACTCCACCTGCGACCGCTCCATTGACCCATCATCACGGCGAGGAAGGTGTCCTTGTCGATGTAATTCTATCGCTTGTTCAATCCCTTTGTGTTGTGCTTGTCGGTTGTCCCGAAGCAGTAGTAGGTCTTGCTGCAGAGCGCGACGATACAGCGAAGGGGACCATTCCTCCTTGAAGAGCCCAGGCGTTCTTTTATCATACGCCCGGCGGGCAGCGCAGCACCTCTTATCGGCGGTATCCCACGGTCGTCCGGCGAGCTGGCACTACAAGTACGCCTGCGCCTGAGCGTCGCAGCACTCCGACGGGAGCCACTCGGCTGGGTGCCGGAAGTAGTATTTGCGTTTGGCGGTGTCAACGAGGTCGTCGATACTCTGCCCAGCTAGTCCTATGTAGGCCGAATCGTCCATAGCGCAGTACTGGAACAGGGGTCTTGATACGTAGGTATCGATGAAGCCGTAGTAGAAATGGAGCATGTGCAGCTTGGCATACTGGTACACGAAGTACCCGATCTGGATGGGGAGACTGTAAGTGACGGTCCTCTTTTTAGCGCCACCTCGTAGACGCTGTCGGGAAAGAAGACGTCGAGTTGACGGAAGCACAGATCGTTAATCGGTGTCGAGGCACCAGAAGTCGTGCAGTAGTTGATATCCCTATGACTCTCGGATCTCTTTATTGTCTTCCCGTAACTGCTGATCCCGAGAAGCTTAAACGTCTCGGCGATGATGTCCTTGTCGTGGTAGGCGTCGCCCTCACGTCGAGCGGAGGACACAGACTCGCCGAAGCTACAAAAGCACGGGTCCGGGTCGTACTCGACAATCTAGTACACGTGGTCGACGACGAGTCCGTGCACCCGATACCATCGCAGTAGGGGGTGGGGAGGTTAATTTTGGCATCGTAAAAACTCCTCACGAGGATGCGTTCAGGTCGGGTTAGGAGGTCGTGCTCTTCGTTGTAGCGACGCACGCACGGAGTGAGAGCGTCGCGAGTGACGTAGGTGTTCTTGAAGACGGGCTGCATCTCGGCGAATCTATCGCGCAGCTCCTCCGGCACGATGATGTCGCATTCTATGAGAGCGAACAGGGTACCGTCGCGCACGGCCTCCAAGACCTGCGCCTGCGTGAGCTTCCCGAGCTGCCGACTGGGCGTCTCCAGCGCCTCGTTCTTCTTTACCTCTCTCCACTGACACTCCCAACATATCGACAACTGTAAAGACGCGGCGAAGGTACGCTGTGGTGGCGAGTGTCTCGGTGTACATTTGAGTCATAGGTTTACCGTTGACCTCGTTCGGCTCCTTTTCCGTGCACGGATAACCGTGAAAGAAGCACCCTTGGAACTGATATGCCGTCCACGTTTATCGGCACCAGCCGTCGACGAGGTACTTGACTACGCACTTCTCACAACCGTTGAGTCGGTGACGCATGTGAAGAGCCGTCCGCGCAATTTCCCACGTCAATCACTGCACGGCCATATAACCGTGTCTGTGCACCGGTTCAGGACGAAACGAGTTCTCCTCACCGTCGGTATGTCTTGTGTGAGAGCCCAGAGATACAGGGCGTTCGCATCGTACCCCAAGATAGAGCGACACGTCTGCGCGCCATCGCCGTAGTCGACCTGACATAGCTTGGTGACGTCAGCCTCGTGAAGGCGTGAACAAATTATCGAGGGGCCTCCAACGACCTGGGATTGCACCAGGTGGTGGAGGTCCTTGTTCGGTTTGTTGAACAGGGTGAAGTGGGTCGTCGGCGGTAGGTCGTTGAACAGGTAGAGCAGCATCAGTCCAGGTACGCTGATACTTGATCACATCGATGTTTCGATGCTGATAGAAAGCGAACTGCTTATCTACAACCTCCAATAATTGGGTCACGTTCCTTTTGTACCAGACCAGAAAGTCCCGCACCGTCGTCATACCTTCGTCGCGCCACAGCGCTCGGCATCGCTCGTAGTCCTCGTCGGAGATATCCTCGCGTTTCAGCTGACTGTAGAATGCCTCTTTTGGAGGCAGCGAGGGGTCGTCTAGTTTCCGCAGGTCGTCCAGATACATGCAGGAAAAGTGACATTTCGTCACCTCGAATCCGTAGGCTTTCAAGAACCTATCGTATCAAAACCCCAAAACGAGGTAGTTTGTGATGTCCAGGAACTTGAGAGTTACGGCGCATCCTCGATGCAGTGTCAGAGAGCGGAAGAGACAGGTTATCTGTGTATGATCTAGAGTGCTTATATTTCTCCAGAGTGATAAGCGCGTTGTTGCGTTGCATGTACTCGGGAAGTTTCTCGCCGACGCAGCCAATAGGTTGTCGAATGATAGCGTTGAGGGAAAAGGTTTCGTTAGTCACCAGCTCGGCCATCCGTCCAGAGTCGGGTCTTTGTGCTATGATGTACTGTAGGACGTCGGGTTGGTGGATGCGTTCGAGGAATCGCTCAAAATCTCGGACGTTGGTAACCAGAGCGTGTTCATCGAGATATCGACCGCAGCAGTTGCACGACGAGTGGTCGTACCTATAGCGACCCGTCTCCTTGTTTCTGAGAACGAAACCGAAACTCATATTAATCTTGAAGGCGCAAGTCTGTTCCTCGAACCCGAGCCGCAGTCGTTCGTGAAGAGCGCTCGAGTCCAAACTGGTTAGCTTAACATTTTATTTAATATTGCGGACGTGCGTATACACGACCAGTGATCGCGAACGACCCGTCTTAGGCCTTCCGACACGGCATCATCAGCGCCTAATAAAAGAGCCTCTCCGCGTTTGGCGGCCGCACCATCGATTGGGAGGGGGGGTCTTCGAAGGCCCACCGTCAGCAGCGGCCGCCCGTCGGCGTTTTATTCCACAGCTCGTCCCGAGGTGTCTCAACAGATTACTCCGAAGGCTGAAAGTACGGTCACACTTCTGACAATCGTTGCGAGTCTTTGGCTGTCGACGCGGTCGACATATCTTAACCTGGTTCTCCAGACGTGCGTGTTGATCGAAGGAACGGCCGCACGTCGGGCAGACTAGTTACGGCATTGCGCAGAGATTGGGACAGCCCCGGCGGTGAGTAGAACGGACGCCGATAGGAACCAGCACTGTATGGTTCGAAGACATCCCAGGCGGTGAGTAGAGGCGGACGCCGGTAGGAGTCAGAACTGTATGACTCGCGTACCGGACGCCAGAAGGGGACAGCACTCTACAGAGCTCCAGCCTACGGTGCTTCCGCCGCATCCGTCCGCCTCGATGTCTGGTCTTAATTAAATACAGTAAGCGTCGTTACGGTGTCTATATGTATAGCCCCGCGGTGGCGCTCTCGCTAGAGACACCAGTGGTTGTGTGTGTTATTCACGAGAATGCTTTGCAGTCGACAAGACTTGCTATATTGTGCGTGTGTGCATATTAAACTGCTTTCTTTTTGCGTAAGGCCAGCACGGCTATGTAGTTGCGGACTTCCACAGAGGTGGTGCTGCAATGTAGAATACGTTTGTTCGGATTTGTGTTTTAGCTCTGCTTTCTTGCAGGAGTGTGCAGTGAATGCTTTATAGGTAATTGTGCAGTTCTTAATTAAATTCATTGTCCTTCTAAGGTGCTCGTTAGATGTCGCTATTGTACAGATGTTCTACTATGAAGGTCAGTAGTATAGGTGTGCGGTAGGTTATCCTCCGGAAGGCCAATGGTCGGCCATTTTAGTTCCGGTCACGTGACTTCCGGTCACGTGATCATATTTGAACAATCACATGGAGCCACGTGACCGGAACTGGAAGTCACGTGACCGGAACCGAAATTCCGCCATTGTGTATCCCGTCATGTACTTCCGGTTACTTTTTCTCGACCATGACTGGTTATTTCCCATGTCCGGTTCATTTTTATACTTTCCGCCATTTTGTAGCCGGCCATGCGCTTCCGGTTCGTTTTCACGAAAGCTGAGTGGCTATTTCCGCTTTACCGGAACCAGAAGTAGTTAGCGCCTTCTGGTGGCGCGGAGGAGGTAGGGCGGAAAGAACGGGCGGGTTAGGCGGGCTGAGTCCAATTGCACACCTATAACACTATATATGGAAACATGAGAGGACAATGATTTACGTTTCTCGTCGTGATTTCCCATCATGTATTTCACTTCCGTTCGAGACAACTGATGTACCCAGTTCTGATTACGTGACGCGAAGTGGTACGGGTGTGCGTGCGTGCTTGTGCGTGTTAGGGACTGCCTCTTAATGGACCATTGGGACGAGATCCTGTTTGCGAGCATGCGCGTGTGAGTAGGAAAGCAAAACAAAAAAGAATCATCGATTGCACACAACTTCTTTTATTACGACGGAAACACATAATACACCAAGCGATAATATAGTGAAATGACGGTTTCTAGGTTTGTTAATACCACGCCAACGGCCGCGAGATTGCGGGTGAGTCAACACCGCGCCAGAGGCTCGAACGATGACAGATGGGCTTACGGGTTTGTTAATACCACGCCAGCGTCAAAGTTCGGCTTGCGGGGTTTCGCGGGTACCTGTTGAACGTCCACATAGACAGCGAGAGATGTTATTTTGCTGTGCTTAGCGTGGAACGGATTTTTATCATACGTCCGACGAAAGCGTCCTTGTCGATGCAACACAGCACGAGACGTTTCGACAGAGTGCCGAGGAAGAGGTTTTCGTGCATGTGCGACATGGCGCCCTGTCTGCGACATCGTTAAGTAGGAAATGGTCTTGCAAGAATGAAAGGGGGGCTCCACGTCAGATTTGGTGTCCTCGACCTTGAATTTCAAGGTCAAATGTTACTGAAGGTGAAATATATCTTTCTCAATACCACCACTGTTTTGTATGTGTACGAATGTGGGTGTGTAATTATGTATATATGCATGTGTGTGGGCATATATAGTGATCTTGAATGTCAAGGTCAAATCTTTTTTCTCTAAAACATCCCTGTTTTTGTTTATATAATAATAACGATAATGAAATCCACATTTTTACACATGCATGCCGGATCCAAATTTGATGTGTTCTTAAACGTGAATGTCAAGGTTACATGCCAGTAAAGTGGAAATTTCAAGGTCAAATGGCAATGATAGGGAAATTTGCATTCCTCAGGAAGACGACTGTTTTTGTGCATATATACAAGCTAAAGTTTATGTGCTGGTTTATTTTGTTTTATTTCAAGGCCTACTTCTAAGTAGGTAAATTTAATGAATGGGAATTAGTAGTGTCTAGTTGATGCTGTCGCCAACCTGCTGGACTCGAGACGAACGCGACACCAGACGCTATGAAACGTAAGTGCATAATCACACGTGTGGTTTGCGATTTGATCATATATCTTCATTCATATCACTGCTAAGATATTCATTGTCTGATGACACATAAATGACTAATACCAAAAGTACTCGCATTTGAATATATTGATAACTTTGATCAAAATGTGAGCGATATTAGAGTGTTATGGAGGAACGGCGACGATTTGAATGGGGTCAGACCAGCGTTATGTAACACGGTTATGGGAAATGTCTTATCCAGTCACAATCAATGGATTCGTCAAGTTATATACAATATGCTATAATAGGCCTAACGTAAACTGCGCGTGCTCGATAAAACAAATCGACCTATTCCAATATTATTTTGATTCAAATGGAAAGCACACACATTGACGAGACAAATAGCTGTTCTATCAACAGGAGCCTATGCGTTATTTTTTGTCAGGAAGCATATGAAGATAAATTACGGTGTCCTCTGAGAAATTCAGATGGACAACACTCTACGGAGAAATTTACGAAACTTTTGTGACCAACATTATGGGGTTCCAAGATGTTGGGAAGCTTGCAGTACAACTTAAATGTCAATACTCTGTTAAGTTGCTTATGAATAAAGAAGGGATGTGGCATCATACATGTCGATACAAATTCAGCAACGCTAAACTCGAACGAGCAAGGAAGCGGAAAAAAGAACAACGGAAGCTGTCGGGGAAGACATAAGACGCTCAAAACGAAAAACGTACCATGGCAAGACTTGCTGTATGTTCTGCAGCAAAGGGGACGAATCTGGATAATTTCATGGCTATGACACTCACAATGCTAAAAACAATTGATGGCGGCGATGTGTATGCATTCGTCGGTGTCATTCGGCAACACGGAAATCCCTTCGAGCTTGAATGCAGCAGTCTTATTGTGCTCCACAAACAAGCATTCGCTCCAGATTCCGTGGTGGAGGCCATATTCGAAGCTGGGGTCTGTGGGCCAGGCACATACGAGGCATTCCGGTTGAATGTCCTACACAAAAGGAGCATACCATTTATCAACCCGATCAAGAGAAACGGCTTTTCCACCTTAAGAAAACCGAAACTGGAGAAGAAGAAAGGCACGCAGCTGTCGGTTATCAAGTCAGACGCATCACTGTTTGGGAAGTTGTACATTGCAAACCAAGTCCGCGATGGCGAACCCGCTGTGTTTTTTGTGTGCACGAAAACTAACCATTCCCGCCCTCTCAATCACAATTTGGGAAAGTGAGGTTTGCTAAAAAGTCTGGCCTGCTCTCTTGTCTTGATGTTTCCAACCAAACCGAGGCGCCTCCATTTGTAGACGCAAATGTTTTTGACGGTCCTGTCCTAACTCACATGTTGATCCCCACAGATGGCGCAACGTTCCAGGAATACGCAGAGCAAGTGTCCATACCAATCATCAAGAGGGAACTTGCATCGACATCGAGGATGGACATTGTGTGGGATAAATATGTTGATACCAGCTTGAAACTAACAGCCAGGGAGAAGCGCAGACACGGTGGAAGAGTGCGAGTTACAAGACAAGCCAATATTCCTAAAAAATCTCAAAACACAAGCAAGATCTTTTATAGTTTCTTGGAGACGCAATCCAGGCGGAGCAATGGCCATAATTCAAGGTGATGTGCGTGACAACTGGAGACAGTGTAGCTACTCGTGGGACAGTCATGGATGAATTGTGTTCCCACGAGGAGGCAGACACATGAGTAATGTACCACTCACTACACGCTCTTCAGCAAGGAGCGAAGACACTGTGGTGCGCACTGTAGTAACGGATGTTGTCGTCATCTTTGTTGGATTGTTCATGTGTTTGACAACGACCGTCGGTAACTTCCAACTGTGGGTGGCATTCGGGAGAGGGCGAAACTTCAGAAACATACACGTCAACACCGTTTCTGACAGCCTTGGAGAGCGGAAGGCTAAGGGAATCCTGATGTTCCATGCCATAACGGGCTGTGATGTAGTGAAAATGACGTGACAGAGGCATATGCAACCATAGCGAGGTCATCGTTTGCCAAGTTAGACGTGGCTAGTCCAGACTTTAAATTGACGGAAAAGTTCGTCATCACAATGTATGACATGTTAAGTGTAGCAACGTCTGTTAACGAGGAAGACGAGAACCTTTCACGAACAAAAACAAACTGCGCCTCCATTCGTCTGCCACCAACAGTGGATGCATTGCTGCAACACGTCAGGCGCAGCATCTACCAGACAAGCATATGGTCTTTGAGTTGTGTGGCTCGGCCGGATGTACCATCCCCAAAGTACTTTGGATGGACTTTCGAGGATGGGAGATGGTCTCTTGTTTGGTCAACGCTTCCTGAAGCTACAAAGGCGTGCCGGGAGATATTGCGGTGTCGATGCAAAAGAGGAAAGCCTTGTCCAGCGCACTGCACGTGCTCTAAAGCTGGCCTGCCGTGCACGGACCTTTGCACGTGTTCCTGTGTCGAGAAGTGACAAGTGATTAGCTGTCCTGCCGTGCACAGACTTGTGCACGTGTTCCAGTGTCGAGAAATGACAAGTGATTATTGTTGGATTGGGCGAGGAAATAAAAATGTGAACACAATAGTTACTTACATATTTACTAATATAGTATAGCCCTTAGACACCCTACTACTAGAGCCACCGCACCTCGCCTGATGAGTGGTGCGACGCTTCGGAGCAAACCTCCAAACAAACTACCCAGCCCATATCCTCTCTGTACTCTAGCACCGACAAAGACGAGTAGTGCTCCTCCCACCGGTTGGGTGTTGTAGTCGTTGTAGTTCATTCTTCAAAGGAGTCTGTTCTTGCGGCGTCGAAAATGAAGCGTCACCGTCAACTTTCCCCGTTCGAATGGTACGGGACGTCCGGTGTCGTTTCTTATATCAATCTCGACGGTTCTAGTGTTCGGTGATAAGTGCACGGTCGCTTTTTGAGTGATGTCGCTGTAACTCAGTTTTGTTCTCTTTTTCTTTGATGAAGGAGAGAACATAATCTTTTTATTGTTGGTTCGAATGAGTGTGTCGGGATTATCGTGATAACCACCGTCGATAAAAGTACGATAACAATTACGACTGACACCTTCTTCGTTAACCGTACCTGTTGCCGGTTTTATATTAAATACACCATCTTTTTTTCTGACGTTGAACCGGTTGTGTGGGTAATTGTTTTCCACTAGCCCACATTCCTACTCGGCAGACAGGCCATTGTGTCGCGGTAGCGTAGTGACATAGTTCGTCAACATGTTGCTGGGGTGTAGGTGCATCGACGCGTTACTGGGTAGAACCAGGTAAAAGTCAGACGCCATCGTCCTTTTTCATAGACGGATTGGGCAATAGGAAACCCAGCGAACTGCTCAGCAACGCGGCCCACAGGTTAGAGTCAGTGTGACCAAAGGTCACATTGTAAATACTTACCACGATGACTGTGTACAAGACGAACACTTGACACAGGAACAATATTTCCGATTTAGGACAATCTGTACCGAAGAGATGCCAACGAGACCCCGTGTTTACACTCTCGTCGTCATCACGTGCGTCATCTTCGATGTCGTGGAACGTCTCTGTCGTCATCTCCCATCTATCTTTTATTTTTCTCTGCGCTCGTTTAATACGAGTCCCAAAGACGCGGTGACGACGGCCAGCGTTACAGGCGACAGCGGGTGCTATGCTCGGAGACGCGTCCTCGTGGCGCTTCGTGCCACACCGCCGCTTCTACGAAGAGTATAGTCATGACTACCAAGCCGACATCTTGTCACTAGCTTTAGTACGAGACAAGTGCTTTGGAGTCGATCCAACTTGAACGATGGCGGGTAACCGTACCATTTCACAAAGACTTCTGTACGCCTTCCTACCATTCGCCGCCGTTTTGACACGGTACAGTTTGTTCGTTTGTATCGATACTTCCTGTAGTTCGGGTTCGTAAAAGGCTTCTTCCAGTATCTCTCCATGGTCACCGGCCAATCTGTACACGGGTGGGTCCGAGCGATGTGCGTTGGTAATTGTGAACAGTTCTTCACTCCAATTCGCAATATAGCCTTTCTTGAACTGCCGCTTTGCTTTGCTTATTAGTACACGATCACCAACGTTGAACTTTGGTTCATCCCCGCCGTCTTGACCATACAAACGCTGCCACACGACCTTCTGAGTCGTTTCGTTCACCTGAGAAGATGCCATGCCTAGATTTCGATGAGGGGAGTTGTTGTACGATTGAACAAAGTCACGCAACTTGTCGAGGTATCTCACCGTCTGGTATTTAGTAAAATACCTCCACAAGCGTGTCTTCAGCGTTCGATTTAATCTTTCGACGATGCTCGCCTTGGCTTCCTCGTTGCGTGTCGTGAAATTGTGGACGCCGTGCTTCTTCAACAAGTTTTGAAAATAAAGATTTCGAAATTCCAGTCCTTCGGCGGTTTGCAGCGTCATAGGCGCGACGTCAGACAATTATTCTTTAAACGCCGTCACCAACGACGATGCCGATTTGTTCTTCAGCGAGACACACCACGCCCACTTCGAAAATACACCGATTACGGTAAGCAAGAACGTGATTCTGTCGTTGTCTTTGTTTAATTTTGACACGTCGTCTAGACCGGCTTGCCACTGCTGGTGTGGATGTCCCACTATGTTGCATCGTCGCTTGAATGTTGTTCTGATCGGTTTGTAAAGCATGTGCGCGTCCTGTTCTCCGACAGCCATTTCTTGACGGTTTTTATTGGCACGCGCGAGATATGTCGCAACGCTTCGACATCGCCATAACTCCTGACGCATTTCGTGTCAAAGTAGTGACGTCTCAGTTATTCCGATTTGTTCGGTGGTGTCCCAGAGCAGCGTCGTCGTGTTATTGCTTCCAACGACGAGACCACCACCACACCAGGCCAAAGGCGAGCTAAAACTGTTTTTCAAAACAAGTACGGTTACATACACGATGATGCACACGAGTAACCCTACAACGACGGTAACCGATCGACACCTTACGGCGGTCATTGTGTGACCGTACCGTCGTAGTGGGGCGACACGTGTTTAAGAGGCTTCCCGGGGCGGCGGAGATCGACTATTTCCGGCCATTGGCGACCGTTCCGCTCGCCAACGAACGCGGGTGGACCAATTCGGTGACGATGCCTGTTGTATGTACCGCCTACGAGCGACGTTACCTGCCAATTCCATCGGAAGATTGATGTGTTTGAGTTGCTGCGCGAACGTTTGCCACCCTATCGGATTACTTGTTTTCCAATTTCTCAGAACAGCGTGAACGATATCTACAATGTTGCTTCCAGATACAGCAACGCCTTCTTGCATCAACTCACCTGTGTTGTAGCATTCAATAGCCGTTTTTTTTAGTCGATTCATAAAATGAAGGGCCTTGGGTTTCGTGCTTTTCTGAACACTTTCCGCGAAGTCAACCTCGACTTTATCAGTCACTACCGACTCTGCTGCTGCTGTTCCGTTATGTTTCACGGATGCTGTTCCGTCACCTTTCACCACGACGACCCGCGTCGGTTGTTTGAAGCGCCTCTCGGCCATGTTGTTATAACGCAGCAATATCTAATTATATAGCTTTACTTTTTCCCCTTCGTCTAGCTCCGTTCGTTCGAGAACGGAGGTGGTCTCGCTGTCGAGTTTCGCAAGACCTTTTCCGGCGTATCCGCCGGTGGTCGAATGGATGCCAGCAACCACGAGTCCACCAACGCCATTTTTCTCGCGTGCTCCATCTACTCTATCACCTGTCTGAGCAAAGGAAGAAGAACTGCGCCCAAGGGAGCCAGCAAAGCCGATAGGAAACCGCCGGTTTGTAGGATCTTTCTCTTCTTCGCCGTGGCCACCTTCTTAGACGCCAATGCGCGCAGGTTTTTCTTGTACTTACGCAGCTGTGTCTTCTGCTTCGGAGTTAACGCAACGTTTCCTTGTATTATGTTCCACGCGCTCTCGCAGAGAGTACAAACACAATCGTTGTAGGCGTTGTCGAAGATGGCCTTTCTAAGTGTATTGTTCTATTGTTTTATCAAAAACTGTAGACACAATATGTGTCTCTTTATACGTACATTCAAACTGACGGCGCGACTTTGCGACGCCGCGAGAACTCCCACGAGCATGCGTCTCGGGGTCGTCAAGATATTGTGATCTATTGCATTCTGACGCATGAAGGGACTGATGTCGTCGAATGTCACGGTGGTGTTTTTGAACACGGTCAACATCTCGGTGAAGTGAGCGCGTAGTTCTTCCGGAACGCGAACGTCGCAATCGACCAGACCGAACAGCGTAACTGCATCCACTGCGGTCAATATCTGCTGTGGCTTGAGTTCTAGTTTGATGCCGCGTCGACGAGGGAACTCTCCGTCAAGAAAGAGATTCACTGCAGGTTGTTTCATCGTCTCCTTCCACATACATTCCCACGTCTCGACGATCTTCACAAAACGTCGTAAGTACGCCGTGTTTTTGTGGCAAAAGCTGTGTCACGGGTTTTCCGTTCACGGTGTTTATCTCTACCTCAGTACACGCACACGTGTGAAAGAAACACCCGTGAAATTTATAGTCTGTCCTTGTTTCTTGGCACCATCCATCGACAGGGAGTTTTTTATTCGCTTCTCGCGACCGTTGACCTGGTATCGGATGACGTGACCGGTTCTAGCAACTTCCAAGTCAACCATTCCGCGGCCATCTGTCCATACAACTGTGCTGACTCGGATCGGTACTCGCTTTGTTCAAGTCGACGATTGTACCACCCAGTAGGCATATCTTGCATCAACGCCCAAAGATAGAGTGCGTTGGCATCGTATCTAACGACGGATTGACACGATCGAGCGGTCTCTCCGAAATCACTCTGGGTGGCATTTTGGTGGCATTTTAAACGTGATATCTATTAAATATCGCAGGCCCACCCACGATTCCGTTCTTGACAAGGCTGTGCAAGTCTTTGTGCTTGTCATTGAACAGAGTGAAATCCGTTTTCCGCGGTAAGTCAGTGAAAATATAAAGCAGTGTCAGACCGGGAAAGCTGATGCCGTCTTTAAACATGTCAATACGTCGCTGCTCGTAGAAGACGAATTGTTTACCGATGACTTCGAGGAAGGGCACCACATCACGGTTATCATACCACACACATAAATAAGAAAACGCGCATGGTCGTCATATCGTTTTCGCACCACATCTTTTCACATTCGGCGTAGTCCTCGTCCGATATACACTCATTTTTCAACGGCTATGGGAGGCTTCCTTCGGTTGGAGAGCGCGGTTGTCTAGCTTTCGAACGTCATCCTTGTACTCAAAGAGAAGTGAAATTTTTAAGGTCACAACGATAGGCTTTCAAGTACTTGTCGTAACTGAAACTCTGGACGAGATAATTCATCATGTCCAGGAATTTCAGTTTATTCGTAGACAAGCTCATGAAAATGTTCCTTTTCTTGATAAAAATTGTGGTGGACAGTGAGCTTTTATGGGACGCTACACATAAATCAACATTACGATCAGCCAGTGAAATCCATCAACACGATTTCCAGTGACAAGTCCAATCAGAACCAAGACACGTATGTTGGTAATGGTGGGTGGTGTCTAGTTACACATACACGTCCAATGAGAGTTTTGAAAGATACAGTGGGAATGGGGACTCGGCGCGTACAACCAATGACTGCCAACGACAGGTAAATACACAAACGTGACCGTGGCACGATGGAGGTGAGGTGGAATTATGTTTATGCACATCCAATAACAGCTGTAAATGATGCGGCGGGGATGAGGACTACTTTTGCACACGACACCTACAACCAATGACATTAAGAACTGTTGCTGCTGTGGTGGTGGTACCTCAAGCCACGTGCTCAAAAAGCGGTGACTGTTCATCACGCGTCCAATCGAAGCAGTAGCATATGTTCTTAGGGGACTTGGGTGGACATCCCATAATGCACAATCAATAACAAACGAGAAAAATGCGACTGAGATGGGGATTATATTTCTCACGCGTCCCACTCGACCAATACCAAACAATCACTGGTGCTGAGGTGTTGGGGACGAAGTTAGGTGTCCCGAAATTTACCTTAAAACTTTCTTTAAGCACTGTACTGAACATTGACTGCCCTACTTCCATTTCCACCTTATCTGAAGTTGTCTACTGAAGTGGTCTGTCAGCCACCGGACAATGGGGCATTTTTTATGTGTTACTTCCACCTTATCTGAAGTTGTTTACACAAAAGCATCTGTCGGCCATTGGAAAATGGAGCATCTATCATGTGTCACTTGGCTGCCGAGGCACCAAGGTCTGCTGGTGTTTGTTAGTCTACAATTAAGCATATGTCTCCACGAGGCGTCTAGCATATGTCACTGCCAAGGTCTGCTGGAGTTTGTGACTATCACTTGGCAAGTAGCATTGTTTCTGGTATGTGTAAATAGTGTGTTTTCTGCTTTTCTCTATATCGACTAATAGTTTCACCTTTCGAGCTGCGATTCACCATGCCTGATCATTCCGATCCTCGACATCTATACAACTTGGTCGATGAGAAGTTCATAGACGTTTTCGGGACCTTACGGTCTTGAGTTTTTTCCGTATTTAAAGAAATTTATAAACGTTTAAAAGATAACAGCGAAAATTTAACTTACCAACATGTGCCATTTGGTGTAGTCTTGTTCGCACCTTCGTTAGTAGTTCTCCAAGTACGTTTTACTAGGTGTGACATTTCTCGATAACCTCCAGTAACCCGTTTGTGATGGGACTTGTTCGATCAATAACACATCTCGAGTATTGAAGAGGCGGTTTGCCAAATTTAGGTCTTTGAATTTTAAAATTAATAACGCGTACATTATCGCCCGTCTTACATTTCCCCGTTCTTCGTGTTTTGTTACCTTGATTTGTCTACTTAGTCTTTTGGCGACTCGACCGCTTTTAGCATCATTGATCTTTTGCGCTGTTTGAATACCACCGTGAAACATTGCTTGTTTATATTGGTAAGCCGCTTTAACATAAGTGAAAGTTTTGCTACATGCCTGAATGTTACAACTGTAGAAATTATATAGAAAATGGTGTTCTCCACGAAACCGAATAACGCGTTGTACTTGCTCCATGTTACCATCACATATGAGGACTTACACAAGAGAGCCTGTAGTTTTTGTGTGTGTAGTCTTGTGGGCAGTCAAGTGACTGTGATTTTATGTGTAGTCTCTTTGGTAGTCACGTGATTATCGTAAACGAGATATACCTTTACGAATTATTTGTTACAGCGTTCACAACAGGTCGTTGAGGTGTTTTATGGAGGAGTTGAAGAGACGCGTGCTGCCGCCCTTTTTTCTTCAAGGATATAAAGTAAGGGTTTTTGTTATCCCAACACTTGCTAAGCTGGTCAACGGCGCACTTCCGCTATTTAATAATGTGATGTTGTCGTTCTGTTGTTGTACTGTAATATTAAAAAAGTATTGATCATTTTGCGACTACAGAATTTGTTTGATACAGAGCTAACAAAAAAGCTTTCATGATGGAAATGATGTACAAGCGACGGAGGTCACGGATGTTGCAGAGGTCATGAATGTTGAAGACTGGACAAACAAACTGTTGTTTTAAACAACCGTATGTGTTATAATTAAAAAAAATGTATATTCAATATATCAGTGTCCTTTCATATTTCGGTATATACTATTATAGGTGTACAGTTGGCCTCAGCCCGCCCAACACGCTCGTTCTACCCGCCCTTCCCGCCCGCGCCGTCAGAAGGCGCTAGCTACTTCTGGTTCCGGTAACGCGGAAATAGCCAATCAAAGTTCGTGAAAACGAACCCGAAGCGCACGACTGACAAAAAATGGCGGAAAGTATAAAACAATAAACCGGACATGGGAAATAACCAATCTGCGGTCGTGACAATTATCCGGAAGTGCATGACGGGATACAAAATGGTGGACTTCCGGTTCCGGTCACGTGGCTTCAAGTGATTGGTCTAATTTGGTCACGTGACAAACTGCACACCCATACTACTGACCTTCACAGTAAAACATCTGTACAATAGCGACATCTAGCGAGCACCTTAGAAGGACAATCAGTTTAATACAAGAACTGCACAATTACCTATAAAGCATTCACTGCACACTCCTGCAAGAAAACAGCTAAAAAACAAATCCGAACAAACGTATTCTACATTGCAGCACCAACTCTGTGGAAGTCCACAAGAATAACATGCGAGATATAGCCGTGCAGAAAGAAAACAAATTAATACGCACACACGCACAATATAGTACATCGAGTCAACTGCAAAATATTCCCGTTAATAACACGTACAACCTCTGGTGCCTCTAGAGAGAACGCCATCGCGGGGCTATACATATAGACCGTAACCATGCTTACTGTAGTTAATAAAGAGCAGACGTCGAGGAGGATGGATGAGGCGGAAGCATCGTTGGCAGGTGCTCTGTACAGTGCTGACCCCTTCTGGAGTCCGGTAAGCGAGCCATACAGTGCTGGCTCCTACCGGCGTCCGCCTCTACTGACCGCCGGGGCTGTCTTTAAACCATACAGTGCGGGTCTCTACCGGCGTCCGCTTTTACTCACCGCCGCGGCTGTCCCCCTTTCCGAGCTATGCCGTGACTAGTCTGCCCGACGTGCGGCCGTTCCTTCGATCGACGCGCACGTCTGGAGAACCAGGTTAAGGTATGTCGACCGCGTCTACAGCCAAAGACCTGCAACGACTGTCAGAAGTGTGATCGGGCTTTCAGCCTTCGGAATAATCTGGACGAGCTGTGGAATAAAACACCGCCGGACGGCCGCTGCTGACGGTGGTACCCCGCAGACCCCCCAGTCGACGGTGCTGCCGCCAACAGCGAAGAGGCTCTTCTGTTAGGCGCTGACGATGCCGTGTCCGAAGGCCTAAGACGGGTCGTTCGCGGTCCGGTTCAATCGAGAAACAATTTTCAGCTAACCAGTTTCGACACGAGCGCTCTTGACGAACAACTGCGGCTCGTGTTCGAGGAATATACTCGCGCCTTCAAGATTAACATAAGTTTTGGTTTCGTCGTCAGACATAAGGAGACGGGTCGCTATAGATACTACCACTCGTCGTGCAACTGCTGCTGTCGATATCTCGATGAATCCGCACTGATTACCAACGTCCGAGATTTTGAGCGATTCCTCGAACGCACCCACCAAGCCGATGTCCTACAGTACGTCATAGCCCAAAGACCCGACTCGGGACGGACGGCCGAACTGGTGAGTAAGGAAAACAAATTTCTCAATGCTATCATTCGACACCCTATCGGCTGCCTCGGCGTGAAACTTACCGAGTACCTGCGACGCAACAAGGCGTTTATCACCCTGGAGAAAGATAAGCACTCTAGATCCTACACCGATCACCTGTTTTCTTCCGCTGCCTGGCGCTGCATCGAGGATGCGCCGTAACGGCAATGCGGGCGCCGACGTTGAAGCTCTACACCGTCTACGCCACCGAGGGGAACGCCTAGTCCTTCGTTGGTGTCACGCTAAACGACCTCGACCGGGTGGAGACCGTCTTCCAAACGAACGTCGTC
The DNA here is from genome assembly GCA_963995525.1 of Escarpia spicata. NCBI lineage: Eukaryota > Metazoa > Annelida > Polychaeta > Sabellida > Siboglinidae > Escarpia > Escarpia spicata. Next base: position 46,301,701 of record OZ023205.1, on the reverse strand, counting down.
GTGTACCGACTAGATAAACTGGAAAACGGGAAGACGACCGCCGAATTGGTCCGGCGCTCGGTGGGTCGCTGCCCAACTACTATGAACGTGAACTTGTACGATACTCACTACTCGTGCATACAGGACGTGTACCTATAGTATTACGTTCGCTATTGAGAATAGTGGTTTTGTACCGTAGCTAGGGCTCTTTTGAGGGCACTGCACAACACATTTCATAAGTTTTTTTCTTCTATGTTTTATTTATGACACAGGCGATACAGAGAAAGCGGCTTACCGCTAAACGGATAATAATCTTACCAGCATCATAATACCGCCTCTTAACTAAAACAAGCTTTCTGATTTAAACGTTGCACTGGCTCTTATTATTAATGTTATGTCGCTGTTCATAAACAGCGTGAATACAGCGTCTTATTGAAACAGCTTCTGTTAACGATGATTCGTGTTGTAGCTAAAAGTTATACAGCTTACAAGCACCGATACAATACCGCATCGTACTGAAGGAAGCTTTTTTATTTCAATTACGGCGTATTCAAACAGAGAGGTTTTAACACACTGCACTACAGAGCTTTTGTTAACGTTCGTTGCGTTGTTCGTATGCAGCATGAATACAGATAATTTTCATTTGTAATGTTCCTCACGCTGTCTGGGCGTGTCTCACTTCTAGTCAGCACGAACTTTCAAGTACTTCTCGACGGCGTTTCTCGTTTTGGTTTTTATGCTTTTAATGTGTAAGTAGAGGTTAATTAGTGCTAATTTTGTATTTGTTTGTTGATATAATTAGTGATTAATTACCCATTTTTATATGGCAAAGTCCTTTGATCTTTGGATCATTCTGTCATTTCTATATGGCAAAACCCTTTCGATCATTTGGAGACCCAAATACCCTATATACTACTCACTGTAGTCGGAATGTCCCGAGGCTCTCCACAACCTTAATTTGCACCCAACAAGGCTCTCCAAAAATACCCACTTTGATATTCCTTGATACTCTCCAATAACCTCAATTTGCACAGCGCCCCTTGAGGCTTGCCAAAAGACTCTTGAGGCTCTCCACAAACATCTATACCTTGCACGGTTCACAGTGATCTCGGCCTTTCGCGATCTCGGCCCGAGTAATCTCTGCCTGTTTCGGTTAACTCGGCCTGTGACCTCGGACTGTGCGGCAGTGATCTCGGCCTGTTTGAGGAGTGATCTCGGCCTGTTCGGGGAGTGATCTCGGCCTGTTCGAGGAGTGATCTCGGCCTTTTTATGTGAGTGATGCTAACCAGAAATAATGAAGTTGCATCCATATGTATGTTACAATATGCAATGCAATAAAGATGTTTTGACGATCTGTCGTGATCTTATTCTTACTTCCTACCTTACCGCAACTGCTTATCCCATGAACAAGTTGTAGTTTTCTGTAGTTGTCTTCCTAATTTCTAATTATTGTTTAGGAAAACAATTGTTATGCTATTGTTGTTATTGCTAAAGTCACAATTACGTAACCAATTTATTATTACAATACACAAGAATCAGCTTTAAGATAATAATGTACGTTAGAAAGGGTAGGTGTCATGGTAATTTGCTTCATAATCTCCCTTAGTTATCTTTTCATGTTAGCCCTATATTTGATTTGGGTCCGTTAAGAAAGTGTGAAAGTGTAATTAGCTTGCTACTCGTGCATTGCTTCACTGAGCAGATCTGTTCATGTTGTTTGTCTTTGATTGATGTGCTGTGAGAATGTGTAGAGGCAGTAATCAGCTCTCTACTCTTGAAATGCTTTATTGAGCAGATTTCTTAATTTTGCTTGTCTTTGATTTGTTAAGACGTGAGGAAGCCACGACAGTTGGCTTGTTAGGCGTGTTTTGTTTTACAGAGCAGGTGCTTTGTTTGAACGGTGTAATCATTGTATGCAATGTCGACTTATTTACTAGTCACCGCCTATTAGCAAACATATAGATCAGAAAATTTAGTTGGAAACAAAAAACATGTATGACATATACGGTACCACACATATATACGTCCTAGTGAGTTCCAAGCACGAATATAACATTGTCCTCGCAAAACTTATGAAATATTACAAAAAATATATAATTATGTGATTATTCAAATTACAAGTGCACTGGCGTAACATTGCAAGTAATACGAATGTTCAACTACACACAGATGTCTAATGCTCAAATGTAGGAGCTCTATGACAGAAAGTATCACATTATAGGAACATATCTAAATTTACCCCCTCCGAGCTGGAGATAAGACAGCAATGCGGTTGCTAAAGACGTTTGCCAGACTGTACGGGCCGGTGAAGCACTGAGAACGCATCCTACAACGCAGCAGCAAGCTAGCCGGCAGCACACACGCACACACACAGGCACACACGCATCTATGCTCACCTACGCACACTCACACACATTCATATTTTAGATTGCACTTTGGTTTATATAGGTGTTGTGTTCATTGTTATGTCACTACAGTTATGCATTGTTTTTTATTTATGCATTTTATCATGGGGAGTTGTTGCATGTGCTTAATAAAATACAAACTGTCTACATTATGCCTTGTGTCGTCTACAAACTTTGTGCCACACGATAGGCGTCGGAACGTTATTAATATTTGGAAGCTCACCAAAACCCTTAACCAATACCCCCTATTGTGCTAACAAATATATCATGTTATAGGTGACAAGACCAAGAAATCATTGGAAACGAAGCTCAGAGGCACATCAAGACAAAAGGATTGGTCAATCTCAAAATCCATAAGCAGTATTCCAGTTGTCAACAGATGGTAAAAGGCGCGATGCTAGCATACTAATCTTCCCTACTGTGGCGATATGTCATTTAAATTTAGTATAATCGCTAGGTAGCGCTACTGTATTTCTATGTTCCCACTAACTTGGCATAGTTTAGACAGGTGACACCATCATGTGATTTCAGCAGTCCTTGACCTAGCCTCGTGTAGCGGGTCTGCATGGAGATGTTCAAATAAACCAGTCGTCTTCATAAAACACGCGTCCGAAATTACTTTACGTTATAACAACAAATCGTTACATGGTGTCAGATGTCCCGCATATTGTCGGTTAACGAACCAGGATCAGCATGTGTTATTGACGAACTTTGCATTGAAGCACGCAGCTTGCAAAAGTGAACTTTGAACATTTTCGCCGTGACTGTGACATCACGCCGACTGACAGCGCCGACTGACAGCGCAATGCAGACATCGCGGTAGGCTTGTCGAGCGTTGTTGTGACTCGGGCGACAACCAAAGGTACGTGACCTTTTGACTCTACTACAACACAGATTGTACAGCATGGCCGAGTCAAACACAGCCGACACTACCGGGTTATTTGCAAGTGCAACGGCGATGTTGATACCCCCCGCAAATATACCACCCCCGCGACCATTGATTATGGTCAATAATCTGGCCACAAACTGGAAGCAATGGCGTAAAATATGGCAGCGCTATGAAATAGCTACTGGCATATATAAGCAAGAAGGCTTAATTCGCGTCGCCACACTTCTGTCTGTGATAGGAGAGGATGCGGCGAAAGTGTATGACACATTCACTTGGGTGGACAGTCAAAATGAACAGTGTGTAACCGATGTGCTAGCGCAGTTTGATAGATATTGTGAGCCACGCACACAAGTGATCTACGAACGGTATCGGTTTAACAACCGGAACCAGGCGGTCGACGAAACGATATCAGCTTACGTCACTGATCTACGAACCATCGCGAAGAACTGTGCACATGAAGACATCACACCAGACGAGATCATCCGCGATCGGCTCGTGTTGGGTTTGCGTGACGACAAGATGCGTGAGCGGCTGTTGCGCATGAATGACCTTACCCTGGAGAAAGCCATCGACATCTGCAAGGCAGCCGAGCAAACGAGTGCTCAACTGCAGGTTATGCACGGTGCCACGCAGGATGTCAGCTTCGTCAGGAAACGGCAGACGCGGCAAGCAGCCAACACACCACACAACCGCACACAGCAAAGTTTCACCACACCGAAGCCAATGGAGCAGCATCAACAAGACTGCAAGTACTGTGGACGCCGCCATGCTAAAAGAGAGTGCCCCGCATACGGCCAAACGTAAGTGCGGAAAGAAGAACCATTTCCAGCTCAAGTGCAGGGCGACGGCGTCAACCGTCCGCACGACAAAGGAAATCTTCTTTGTCGGTCTTGTTGAAGACAGAGCGTCGAAGGCAGTCATTACAGTAGAAGTTGGATCTCCGAGACCAAGTAGCCGGGTTCTGTTCCAAATGGACACTGGAGCAGAATGCAACGTGCTTCCACGAGAGACGTACTGCAGAGCGACAAGGGACCGCCAAATGAAGAAGCTGCAACACTGTACCCACAAGTACATCAGGAAGCACACTGGAGAAAAGTACCAGATACTTGGTTGGGTGACACTTCCGGAATGGCGACAAGGCAAACAAAGCAATTTGACCTTCAACATCACGAACGATGACTTTATGCCACTGTTGTCATTGAAGACCTGCACAGAGAGGGGTTTCGTGACGATCAACGACAGCAACAGAAACGTGCTCGCAGGGAGCGACACGTTAGGAACGCGCGTGTCTTCAGGCTACAGTGACAGTCCACATCCAGCCCTACGATCATCGCTGAGGAAAGCGGTGCGAGCGGCAGTGAAAGAAAAAGACGATCTACTCACAGAGTTTAAAGATGTCTTTGAAGGTCTGGGCGAGCTGCCTGGCGAATACCACATCGTCACAGACGAGATTGTTGCACCCGTGATACACCCACCTCGTCGTATGCCAGTGCCGTTGAGAGCGAGAATCAAGGAGAAACTTGATGAGATGGTGCAGCGAGGAATCATCAAACCAGTCACCGAGCCTACAGCTTGGGTGTCGAGCATGCTTGTTGTCGTCAAGCCCGATAAGTTGAGGATCTGCCTCGACCCAAGAGACTTAAACCGAGCGATCTGTCGTCTGACTGATGCAAAGAAGTTCAGCGTATTCGATGCCAAGGAGGGATTCTGGCAGAAGCGTCTGGACGAGGAGTCGAGCTTCAAAACGACTTTCAACTCGCCCTTTGGAAGGTTTCGTTGGACACGCATGCCCTTCGGAATATGCTCAGCGCCGGAAGTCTGGCAGAGAACGATGCACGAATTCGTTGAAGACCTTGACGGAATAGAGGTCATCGCAGACGATTTTCTAATAGCGGGATTCGGCAAGACGGAGCAAGAGGTAAATCAGAGTATAGAAGACAATGAGCGCGCATTCTTCGAGAAGTGCCGAGCATGGAAGCTGAAGCTGAACCGCAGCAAAGTGAAGCGAGGACAAGCAAGCGTCCCCTTCATGGGTCACACCACTTACGCCGGACGGCCTGAAGCCCTATCCAACGAAGATATCGGCAATCAGAGAAATGCCGGAGCCAGGTGATGTGACCGCTCTGAAGAGATTTCTAGGCATGGTGAACTACTTGTCTAAGTACCTGCCACGACTCTCGGAGATGACTGAACCTCTGAGGAGACTTGATGACAAAGACGCAGAATTCAACTGGACAAACTAGCACACGGCAGCGATGGATGCTATTAAGCAGCTTGTCACCAAAGCACCAGTATTGCGCTACTATGACGTCAAGCAACCGGTCACGATCCAGAGTGATTCGAGCGAACGTGGTCTGGGAGCCGTGTTAATGCAGAACGGACAGCCAGTCTCGTACGCTTCGCGGGCTCTGACCGACACAGAGACACGTTATGCCCAAATAGATAACGAATGTTTAGCAATCGTGTGGTCGTGTGACAAGTTCGATCAGTACATCTATGGGCGAGACGTGGTCACCATTGAATCAGATCACGAACCGCTGAAGACAGTATTCAAGAAAGAGATTCACAAGTCACCGAAGAGGCTACAACGCATGTGTCTCGCTCTACAGAAGTAAAACCTAGACGTACAGTACAAGCGAGGTCCACTAATGTATATCGCCGACACGCTCAGCCGCGCCTACAGAGACACAACAGAAGACGGCCAGCATGAGAACTGTGAGATTCGCGCACTAGAATCAGTGAGCCACGAGAACATCTCGGTAACCAAGACGAAACGAGACGAGTTCAGGGAGAAAGTGGCGGCAGACGAAGAAACTCTGATCTCTGAAAGCGCTGATCAAGATCATACGACAGGGATGGCCTGCGAGAAGAGAATGTCCGCAAGCAGCATCGCCATATTATGACGAGCGCAGCAGCCTGGTTGAAGCCGAAGGACTAGTGTTTCGAGGCGAGCAGCTGATCGTTCCGAGGTAACTGAGAAAGGATATGCTGCAGCAGATACACAGCAGCCACATTGGAACGGGAGGATGCGTTCGACGAGCCAGAGAAGTGCTGTACTGGCCGGGGATGAGTGCTGACGTCAGAGACTATGTGAGTAGTATAGAGACAAGGCACAGCCTCGCCCCGCCCCTTTTTGACCTACTTTAGGCCTAACTCTATGCATAAAAAACGTCCTTATCTTTTTCGGGAACCTACTTATAAAAAAAAATCAAAGGGTTTTTGTGACACTAAACGTTTTCGGGAACCTACTTATAAAAAACTTGATTGATGACCTGTCACTTTTGATTGATTACCCTTCCCTTTGAGGTGCCACCTGGCGGTTATCCCAGTGATTAATTTAGCCCTAGCGATCAAAGTCGGACCTAGCGTGTGCTTACGTAAGCATATATATATATATATATATATATATATATATAGCGTCCCTAGTTACGTAAGCATTTATATAGCTTACGTAAGCATTTACATAGCGCTGTGCTTACGTAAGTATTTATATAGCGCTTACGTAAGCATTTATATAGTGTGTTTCGTAAAATAACGCCACATGCGCGTCTTCAAAGTCCGATTGAATCGTTCCACAACGCTCGCTTTAGTCTCCTCGTTATGCGTCACGAAATGATGAACGCCGCGACTCTTTAGGAACGTTTGCAGGGGTCGGTTCAGAAACTCGGTCCCCTTATCGGCCTGCAGCGAGTTCGGCGGCGGCTCCGCGCCGCTCAGCAGACGCTCGAAGGCCGCGACGAGCGACGGGCCGGACTTACTCTTCAACGGAACGCACCACGCCCGCTTCGAAAACACGTCGATGACCGTCAATAGGAATGTTATACCGTCGTTGTGTTTTTTCAGCCTAGTCAAGTCGACCAGATCGGCTTGCCACTGCTGGTTTCGACCGCCCACGATGACGCAACGTCGTTTGAAATGCCGTTTAACCGGTTTGTGTAGGGTATAGGCGTCCTGCGCCGCTAGCCTCCGCTCGACGGCCGGTCGTCGTCGGGTCGAAGCCCGGTGCAACGCGTCGATGCCGCCGTAACTTCCCGCCCGTTTCGGATCGAAGTAGAGTTCATTCAGTTCGTCGTCGTCGTCGTCGGCTCGTTGTCGAAGCTTTCGTTTTGGACGACGACGACGACTCCACCCGGACACCATGATGACGACGACGACGACGACCAATGAACGACGAATATTATACACATATAGAGAGCGATAACCGTGATGACGAGGCCGACGACGATGGCCGTTATCGTTCGTTGTGCCGGCATCGTCACACCGATTCCCACGTCACGACGTCCAACGCTCGTTGTCTCTTTCTAGACCCACGTCGTCTTCGCTCCGCCTTCCCCGCTGAACTGACCGCCGACTCCGACTCCTCTTCTCTTTGTCGATAGCGCGGATTGCCGAAGAACTCCATAGGAATGTTCATACCCTTCATGCGCAACCCGAACTCTCGCCATCCTAGGGGCTGTGTCGTCTTCGTTCTCGCTCGCATGAGATCGTTCACTAGATCGACCATATTACTCCCCGCGATCGTTTTACCGTCGTACACGAATTCGCCGCGGTCGTTCCATCGACACAACGGATCGGCTTTCATTTTCGCGATAAGCAGACCCGCCTTCCCTTTCAGCGTTTTCGGCATGCTGGCTACGATTTCGCGCTCTACGGCCTCCGACGATGGCGCCGCCGCGGGATGCGGCGGTATCTCGCCACCGTCGGCGTTGACCATCGACACGCGTACCGGTTGTGCCGCTCGAGCCGCCTCTATAGTGTTGTAGCGGTTGATTGTACGACGCCACCTTATCGCGTTCGGATAAATCCGTCCGCTCTAGAATGTCCTTCATGTCGCTGTCAAGGCTACTCAGCACACGTGATCGGGGCGTGCTCGACGGCTGTGACGGAAGGTGGCGTTCCACCAATCGCGGGTCGACCAACGCCATCTTCTTTGCGTACTGCATCAATTACCCCCGATGACCTGTTTGAGTAGTGGCAGGAGAACGGTGCCCGCTAACGGCGCTAGCAGGGCCGTCAGAAACCCACCCGCCCACGTTTGCAAGATGGCTCGCTTCCGCTTCACCGGAATTCGTTTGTTGACCAGGTCACGCAGGTGATCTCTGTATTTCGTCAACAAGCGTTTCTGCTTCGGCGACACCTTCACGTTCCCTCTCAGAATATTGTACGCGCAATCGCACAGACTACATATGTGACCGACCTCCGAGTGGGCGAGCACGGCTTTTCGCAGATCGATGTTCCGCTTATGCCTATCCAACAGCTGCAGGGCGAAAACGTGTCTCTTCACACGTTGCTCCGAGACCGTCGCCGCCGCCTTTGGTCGTCGCTTCGCCGCTACCACCGCGCGTCGTTCCGTCATAACGACTAATAAGCTTGCGCGGTGACGTCCCTCTCTACTTATAGTTGACCGCCGCCACCCTTCCGTAAGTAGACGTACTGAAGGGGGTCGTCGAACGACACGGGTTGGCGCCTCGAATCGACGTCACGCCGGCCTCGTGATGACGCGCGAAGATGATCGATGGGCCACAGACGATCTGCGACTGCAGTAGGCGGTGCAGGTCTTTGTTGGGTTCGTTGAACAGCGAGGAATGGATTGACAGGGGCAGGTCGTTGAATAGGTACAACAACGTCAACCCCGGTACGCTGATGGCGTCTTTGAACATGTCGATGCGCTGGCGTCGAAAGAAGGCGAAATGCCGCTCAAGGGCCTCGAGAAACGGCGCCACATCTCGGTTATTATACCAGATTAGAAAATTGCGCATCGTCGTCATGCGCTCGTCACGTCACGCCGTCGCACAAATTTCGTACGCCTCCGCGGAGATTCCCTCGCGTTTCAGGTGGCTGTAGAAAGTCTCGCGCGGCGGCAGGACGGTCTCGTCCAGGCGCATCAACGCGTCGATATACTCGTACGGAAAGTACCCCTTCGTCGTCGCGCAGCCGTACGCTTTCAGATAGCGCTCGTAGCTGACACCGGGCGCAAGGTAATTAGTTATGTCGAGGAATTTCAACGTCGACGTCGTCAGGCACATGTAATTGTTTTGTCGTTTAATGGTGAACGCCGACGATATGCGCTGCGCGTCGTCGGGTATGAGCAGGGGTGTCAAGTACTTTTTGACGACATTCAAATCGTACTTACCGCTGTTGAAGCCCAGTACGGGCATTTAACGAAGGTGCGTCCACAGGCGGTCGGCGAGTGCGGCGTACGGTGACGCATCGTTGTCGTCGTCGCCTCGTCGTCGCCTCCAGTCGTCGTCGAGCGCGTCGAGCGCCTCGAAGACCGCGTCATAGCGGGGTCGCAGAGCCGCGCACGCCGCCGCGCTCACGGCTTCCAGGTCATCGATGAGGCGGCGCGCTAGTTCGACCGAATCGCCGGTCGTGACGTAACAGCGCGCCGCTTCGTGTCCGGGCACGTTCGACGCGACGCTCACGCTGAGCAGTTCGTGTCGCGCTAGCCACCGGCATTTGTCGGTATCCGGCGGCAGCCCGTTGGCGGCAAAATAGCATTCAAAATCGAATTTCGCGCGGTACGGATAGTAGCGCAGGTCGTCGTCGCCGACGTCGATGCCTTCGTCGTCGAGCCGCTGAAATACGGACGGTGTCGGTCGGTAGACGCCTCCGGGAAACACGTGACGAACGCCACCTTCGCACGTCGCTTCGTGACGTCGTAACAGCGACGGGTACCGCCAGAGGGAGTTGCCGCATTTCGAGCACTTGTACGTTTTCGCGTACGCGCGCAGGTCGATTATGTACGAGAAATGCGTCTCGTACAGTTTGACGTTCAGGGTCGTGGGGTGCGTTTCGAGCGACCGACGGACTAGTTCGGTGGCGCCAGCCGCCGTCAGTCGATAGACGGCGACGTTAATGCCGAAAACCGTCTCCACGCGTTCCAGTTCGTTCAGTCGCACGCCATTCGTCGTGCCGTAGCGCGCGTGAAGTTGTTTAGCGACTCGCGTTAAACGGGTCGAATTTATTTTGGGGGCGGTTCCGCGTTGTCGGCCGCCACTTTGTAGGTGGAGGCCGATGCACCGGAAGAGGCATAGATGATCGTCGTAGGGCGTGCCTCGACGATCGTTCGTCAACGTCACGACGTGCTTGTTGTTGCGCACGTAGGCGGGGAGCGCGGCTCCAACGCACCCGATAGGATGGTTTAGGATGGCGTTCACGAAGTAGGTGGCGTTCGTTACGAGCTCGACCACCCACCCCGAGTCGGGACGCTGCGCGATGACGTAATGTAGTACGTCGGTCGTGCGCACGACGTCGAGGAAGCGTTCGAAAGAACGGCTATCGGTAACGAGGGCGGGCGTTTCGAGGAGGCGACCGCAGCAGTTACAGGACGAATGAAAATAGCGGTAACGACCCGACACCTTGTGGCGTAACACGAAACCATAGCTCACGTTAATTGTAAACGCATTCTTTTGTTCGCGAAACATAACCCTCAGACGCGGTTCGAGCACCCGCGTACTCGTACAGGCGGTCATGCGATAGTTGTAGCGGGACTGCACGGTACCGCGCGCTATCGACGTCTTTATGCTACTTCGATGCTCGTCCACGACGCGCTGTAGAGCGTCGTTGTCGGCTGGCGGTGGATTGGAAGGTGGATCATCAGGAGGTGGCGACACCCGACGACGGCCGCACCGCTCCCTCAGGTGTCGTAGCATAGCGGCGCGCGTTCTGTACGTTGCGCCGCATTTCGGACACTCTCGTCGCTTTACGCATAGCGCGTTATCGCCGCATCGTTTGGAACTCTTTGCGTGTCGCTCTAGCGTCGACTGTTTTGCAAAATAAGTACCGCATTTCGGACATTGCCACCTAGTAGGAGGTGGCGGCATACTTTTTGTGCTGCTACTTTTTCGAGCACCCCTATTTATAACAGGGGTGCCGTGGTGGTGGTGGTACGGACACGCGCAGTGGTGTGCGTGGTGGGGGTGGTGGTGGGTGCTTTCGAACACATAGTGTTGTAACTCGTTATTAACAGTGTTGACGGTGAGGGCTTTCGAACACCATGTGTTTTGTTACGTTTTATTAACAGTGGGGTGGTGGTGGTGGGTGCTTTCGAATACCTAGTGTGTGTGTGTGTGTTTTGTTAAGTAACTCGGAAACGGAACGTACATTTTAAACTTTTTATTAAGCGTATCGTCGTACAACGTAAAGCGAATTTATTAAAACGACAAAGCAAATCAGCAGTAATGTTCAAGTGCAAATAAGCAGTGATGTTCATTCAGATTAGAGACCACTTCGGCACTGAATGTACACATGGACGGCCGATTCCAGTAGAGCGCGGTTGACGAAGTCACGCCAGTCCGTGCCTAACAGCCAGTCCGACACGAACTGGACCAGATACATTTCCCCCGCACGCCCCGGTTGCTGCTGTCCGGTCGCCTTAGCGTGCAGTAGCTGCACGAGACGCGTGAATGTCGGTATCAGCGATCGATGTAGACACGTCTCCAACACGGCGTTGAAGTGATGCGTGACGAGGTCGGACACGTTGTCGTAGCGCTGTGTGTACATCGAATTTCTATAATATAAATGCACCACATAATTTCCTACGACTGACTGATCCTATACAACGCTTAATTTCATGTTTTTAGCGTTTCGTTTAGTGTTTTTGAAAAGGCATTGTTCTCTCTTCACATTCCTATCGCGATAAGCTTATCAGTGTTTTGCGTCACCACTCGGCTCCGAGGTATTTGCTTTAGGAAAAAAATCAACGGTTATGTTAGTGCGTTCGTTGTCAAATGAGACTTTTACATCGATTTTCTCTAATATTTCTGCACCACATGTTTCCCGAGTCCTAACTAATCATATACAACGCTTAATTTCATGCTTTTATCTTTTCGTTCTCTCTTCACATTCAGTATTTTTGCGTCGCCTTCGCGCATGCGCTCTTAACGCATAACTGTGTAGTTTTGCTTTAGGAAAAACTCAGCGGTCGTTGCTCATTTTCAAGTATGGCGTCGGGTACAACTGCTTTTACGAAAAAGCAGCGGTGAGTTATTTATTTTATTTATACTCCGATACCACAGGACGAGCTATACGTACGGCGCGGCTTTCATGCGCCGTTGATTGCTACCATGTTACCACGGCGCTTCGACGCCGCCAATTCTCGTTCGACGCATCTCCCGCGTCTTGGGAGTGGGGACACTGACGGTTCACGCGGCGCTATAACAAGAGCGTGGACGCCAAGTACCCTCCGGGCGACACTCCGTGATTGAACATTCTATTTCCTTTTTAATAAAATAATGTATTACTTACACCGTTGCTTTCCATTCGTCTATATCCACCGCACATAACCATCCTGCCTTACCAGGCCGTTAAGTACACATTTTAAACGTTTCACTTGGTTTCATTTTGATAAACGCACCGCGCCAACTATATGGCTAAATTTACGCCGTTAAACGCACAGCGCCAGCTCAGCCGTAGAAATTTACACCGTTAAACACACAGCGCCCGCTAAGTCGTAGAGCTCAATTTAACCGCCCGCAACTAGGCCGCCGGGGCATAGGCCACCTCTGCTGCAATCGCTCAGCGCTGCGTAGGGTACAGCGGGGTATTCTCATACACAGGGCGTTTAGCGCAGTTATAACCACAGTGGTTTTAGCTATAACCGCAGTGGCTATATAAATGCTTATGTAAGCATCCGCTCGGCTGTGACGCGAACGGCCTCTATCTATCGGCGATAATGCGGGAGATGCCGACGGGTTGGTACACGCACCGACGCGCGGAGACCGGCTTTCGAGCGGAACGCGTGCACCGCTACGGTCGTATGGCCGTGGAATGGTTGACGTACGAGGCGGAACGAACCGACACTCGTATACGGCACCAATTGAACGGACGCGAGAAGCGCGTCGACAAGTACCGATTCGACGGTTGGTGCGCCGCCACGCGAACGGCGTATCAATTTCACGGCTGCTACTTTCACGGCTGCCCGACGTGCCAGACGCACGTGACGACGAACGCCGTCAACGGTCGACCGATGACGACGCTGTACGCCGCGACGCTCGCCGTGACGGCCTACCTGCGCCGCCACGTCGACGCCGTCGTCGAAATGTGGGAGTGCCAGTGGCGAGCCGTGCGACCCCCCGCGGCGCCGACGCCACCCGACGCGTCACGATGGCAACCACCGGGACCCCTTACGCGCTCGACGATACTGGCGGGTGTACGCGACGGCTCTCTGTTCGGCCTCGTGCAGTGCGATATCGCCGTACCGGAAGCGCTGCACGCTAAGTTCGCCGAAATGCAGCCCGTGTTCAAGAACGTCGATATCACGCGCGACGATCTCAGCCCGTTCATGTGCCGCTACGCCGAGTCGCACGACCTACTCAACCGACCTCAAAGGACGCTCGTCGGTAGCTACTTCGGCACGGCGATCGTGCTCGCCACGCCCCTCCTACGCTGGTATCTGGAGCACGGGCTCGTCGTCGCGCGCATCTACCAGGTGATCGAGTACACGCCGATCGCGTGCTTTCGCCGCTTCGGCGACACGGTGTCGACGGCGCGACGCGAGGGCGACGTCGACCCCGACAAATCGATCATCGCCTATACATTTAAACTACTCGGCAACAGTTCGTACGGGAAAACGATTACGCGCATCGATCGGCACCGGGATATCAAGTACGCCACGCCGGTCGGCGCCTCGCAACTCGTCAACAACCGTCGCTTCCGGCAACTCGACGTCGTCGTCGACGACGAGCTGTACGAGGTGGCGCTGAACAAGCGCACCGTCGTCTACGGCCTGCCGATCCAAATCGGCTATTTCGTGTATCAGTACGCGAAATTGAGAATGCTCGAGTGCTATTACGGTTTCGTCGATGCCTACATCCCCCGCCCGCTCTTCCAGTACTGCGCTATGGACACCGACTCGGCGTACATCGCCCTTGCGGGCCACGACATCGACGCGCTCGTACCGGAAGCGCGGCGCGAACACTACTTCCGGAATCGTTCGCTCTGGTTTCCGGTCGAATGTAGCGACGCGCACGTGGACGCGTACGTACGGCGCCGCGTCGCCGGACTGACGTGGGAGGCGGGGGGCGACTGCTGCGCGCGCCGGCTTCTGTTCGATCGTCGAAGCCGTGTCTCTTCAAAGAAGAGTGGCGCGGCGACGGGATCGTGGCGTTGTGCAGCAAGACGTACTACTGCTTCGGCGGCGACAACGGCGCGAAGTACAGCACGAAGTGTCTGAGCAAGCGTCAAAACGATATCGACGAGAACACATTCCTCGCCGTACTGCGCGACCGACGCAGCGGCGTCGGCTAGAACCGCGGCTTCCAGGTGAAAGACTGGTCCGTCTTGACGTACGTTCAAGAGCGCGCGGCGTTGAGCTACTTCTACGCTAAACGCCGTGTGCTCGACGACGGTGTCACCACGGCACCGATACTCGTCTAACTCGTATAACTAACTCGTCTAACTCGTGGGGGAGGGCCGCCTAGGGGTAGGTAGGGTTCTGTATGTATGTATGGTAGGGTAATAAAACAAAATTGCTTACATTTGTTGTCATCGTTTTTTATTACTACTACTATACACGTAAAAGCGAAGCGTTAATGCAATGGCTTTAGCCAATCGAATACGAGACAGTCATTGGACACCCGATCGGGGCCGAATAGGTTCTGGAACGTCGTCAACGGCATACCGCGACATCGGAGGAGTAGATAGGCGACGCAATATTGTCCGCACACGTTAGAGACGCCGCTCTGCAACCGCTTGTCGTTGTACGTCCAGGCGTCGCCGCAGTGACGGTGCAGGAACGCGCGGAAGTCGGCGTGCAGCGGCGGCAGACCGTACGAATCGAAGTACTCGCCGTCGCCTCGCCGGTCGACGTAGACAGCCACCCAGTGCCCCCCGGCTCGCCACCGTCGTCGGTATTGCACACGAAGGCCATCGGGTAAGCGGTGGGGGTGGTGGTAAGTAGCGCGTCTTTAGGCACGACGCCGACGACGATGTCTTTAGCGTACGCATCGCGTTCCAGGCGACGCATCAGATGGAACGTATCCATAGTTACGACGTACAGTCGTACAGGACGTTTCGGCTCCTGTCGATCTCCATCACCGTCTCCAATTCCGCGTACACGACGACGTTGAAATGGTCCCCGTCGCAACAGTCGGGGGTCTGGTCGAAAGCGAAGACGGTGTAGCCGGCGTCGAAGTCCGAACGCGATATGTCGTTCCCCTCGTCCTCACCCGCCTTTCCGGTGGCCTCGAAGAGATTCATGTAGCTTCGGATGCACCGGTGGCGCGGGAAGTCCGGCTGCAGCGGCTTGCTCGGCACCTGACGTCCGTCGACGATGAGCGTGAGGAAGTTTATGTCGTTGTGCCGCGCGTCGAACGGATTTCTAGTGTAGTCTCCGTTATAGGCGGCGTTGTCGATCAACATCAGGATTAGGCGTTTCGGAATCACACCCATGTACAAGTTCTCGTGCGTGTGCGACAGCGTGCCCGCCGTTATCGAGAACGACTTGCAGTCGACGCGGCGTATCGTTAACTTAGCCGTTCCCAAACCCCACGCTTTGATGTGACCCAGCTGGACTTCCGGGTTCAACTTCACTTTTCGTACGTACAGGCAAATCGATCGTATCACGATACGGCACCCCGGCGCGGCTGCCGGGGCCATGAGCGCGAAGGCGTCCTTCGAGCGCACCATGCGTATTTTCGTGTCGACGCCGTTCGGTAGGAGGTGGTTTAGCATAAACGCGTCGACGTGCAGGCGTCCCATCATCTCCACCTCTTCGCTGGCCGCCGTTAGGTGGCGCCGCTCTACGAACCCGGTGTTGCCGTCCCCGCGCGCGTTCATGTGTCCGGGGCTGTCTTTGTACCACAACGACCCCAAGAGATGCGATCGTTTCGCGTCGCTACCGTAACTCAGTAGGGTCTCGATGTAGGCCCGGTACGCGTACGTATTGGTCGACGGCGTCACGAGCGTGCCGTTCAGCGACACGTCGATTTGACTGAACATCGAATGCAGGAAATTGTTGACCGGCGCCACGGCGGCGCCGGCCCCCAGATTGGTACCGTCCCCCTGAATCACTTTGAAGCGGACGAACGTTTGAAGGGTCGCCAGGTCCGTATAGTCGTTGCCCGACCCCGGGATGAGGAACTCGATAGGGCCGCCGGCGTCGAGAGCCGTCAGCGGTTGATAGACGGTCCACTGACTGCTCTCGATGCTCCTCTGCGTCACCGGTCCGGTGAACAGGTCCAGTTCGGCCTTCACGCCCTCGCACGCTGTGCAGCTATTCACGAACGCCATCATTACGCGTCGAATATATCGACCGGTCGACGCCCTCTCTTCCGTCTACTGACGGTCGTCACCGTTCGACGCGGCTTCTTTATACGCTGCACTTTTTTCCTCTTCGGCGCCGGCCCTTTCAATAGGCCGTCGAGAAGATCGACGCCGGCCTCCTTCGCGCGTCGTTTTACCGACGCTTTCAAATTGCCGCCGGCGACGACGTCCCGCGCCACGTGCACGCCGGTTTTGAGCGCGCGTTTTCCCAACGCCATGGCGCCTCTCTTAAAAAGCGGCATGACGCTTCGAAACAGGCTCCCGAAGATATTATCCAGACCGTGTCCTCGTTGACCCCGACCACCGACGAAAAACGGCAGTTGACCGCCGACCTCTCGAACGTAGTAGTCCTCGTACGGGTTCGTCGGCATCGTGGTTAAAACAATCTCGATTTACAGCGTCTGATGTGAAGCGTCGCCACTAGCTTTCCCCGCTCGAATGGTATCGGTTGACCGCGATCGTCTCTTATATCGACCTCGATCGTATCGAATTGATGCCGCAGCAGCTTCACGTATTGGACGCGGTCGAACGTTTCCGAAATAACGCTACCGTTCGTACCGAAGACGGCGATGTTTCGAAGGAGCGGCGCGTACACGTCACCGACGACGCGCGATTCCACGAGATCCGTGTACACGTAGAGGGTGTCGATGCCCGCCTTCATATCCACCGTATTGTGACCTTCGTACGCGTACGTGTACGCGACGGGGCTGGTCTCGATAACGACGCCGCCTCCCGGCTCGGGGCACATCATCGGGGGACTCTGGATAACGTTGTTATGGAAACCTATCACGTTCTTCAGACGGCTCGTAACGGGTAGGGTAAAGGTGACACCCGGCGACATATGCAGCGTCATTCGGTTAGAGACGTCGCTGAACTCTAGACGCACCTTGACCTGATCGGTGCACAATTTCATTAGCTGCTCGTTGATCTGGCGCAGCAGCACGTAAACGTTGTTGTAGAAACCGTGAGTAATCGTACCCTGTCGGTATAGCATGACACCGTCTATGGTCGTGTAAACACCCGGGTCGCCCAGCGGGGCCGATAAGTAGAAGTAGGCGTCCTCCTTTCTCACGTTGTACCACGTGTGCGGGGTACTGTCGCGTCACCAGTCCGCATTCCCATTCTCCAGGCAGGTCGAAACGTCGCGGCAACGTCGTGATGTAGTGCGTCAACGTATTTTCGGGGTGCCGCTTCATAGACGCGTTTCTCGGTAGCGTCAGGTAAAAGTCAGACGATACCGCCATTGCCGTTTTGTCGTCGTCGACCGCCGCCGCCGCTCATAGACGGACTCGGGAGCAGGTAACCGAGACAACTGCTCAACAGCGCCGTCCACAGGTTGGAGTCGCCTTGACCCCGCGTCAGATTGTATATACTAACGGCGATGACGAAGTACAGGACGATGACCTGACAGATGAATACGATTTCGGCCTTAGGGCATTCGTTACCGCAGAGCCGGCATGGAACGGGTTCATGGACGGTGGAGTCGTCGGAGTTCTCGACGGCATCGACGGAGTCCTCGTTGGTAGTCTTCGTCTGCTCGCCTGAAGAGGTAGCGGCGTCGACGGAGTCCTCGTTGGTAGTCTTCTTCTGCTTGTAGTAGTGCGGATATCTATTCGTGGATCTGAAACAGGAAACTGAAGAGTACATGCGCACGTACTGATAGGCTTGCTCGACGGATCGAAGCCCCGACCGTACGCCGTCAATCGGCACGCGTACATATTCGACAAGAACGAGCGCGATCCGCCAAACTTTATATGATCCGACAACATGACTACCGATAACCCGCTACCGGCACCGCTTATATAGAGCCGCCGCCGCCGCCGCTAGATGGAGCATCTAAAAAGAGGACCGACGTACGGATTCGGACCCGGAATCTTGCGATCCCTAGTCGAACGCTCTCCAAGGAGAGCTAATCCGGCGCCGGCGCCGATGAGTGGTTTTATCGCGGTTATATACGCATTATTGCTTACGCAGCATACCGCTATGCTTACGAGGTTGATCGCTAGGGGACGCTGCTTACGTAACTAGGGACGCTATATAAATGCTTACGTAAGCACGCGATAGGTCCGACGTTGATCGCTAGGGCTAAATTAATCACTGGGATAACCGCTAGGTGGCACCTCAAAGGGAAGGGTAATCAATCAAAAGTGACAGGTCATCAATCAAACGTTTTTTATAAGTAGGTTCCCGAAAACGTTTAGTATCACAAAAACCCTTTGATCTTTTTTTTATAAGTAGGTTCCCGAAAAAAATAAGGACGTTTTTTATGCATAGAGTTAGGTCTAAAGTAGGTCAAAAAGGGGCGGGGCGAGGCTGTGCCTTGTCTCTATAATACTTATGTGTCCAGATGCAGCACTTGTCAGACATTCACGCCACAGCAGTGTCGTGAGCCCCTACATCCACACGAACTGCCATCTCGTCCGTGGGAGAACTTAGGAGGAGATCTGTTCGAGTTCAACGGACAGTCGTTCATCGTCATAGTCGATTACTGGTCCAACTACTTCGAGGTAGCGGAGTTACACAAGAAAACGTCACGGTCTGTCATAAACCAGTTAAAAGCGCAATTCGCTCGACATGGAATACCTTCTGTTATGATGACAGACAACGAACCGGAATTCGCAAGTGAAGACTTCAAGGAATTTGTGAAACTATGGAAGATCAAGCACATCACTTCTAGCCCGAGGTTTCCACAATCGAACGGCAAAGTGGAAAACGCGATGAAGACGTGTAAAGCACTCTTCAAGAAAGCACGAGAAGACCACAAAGACCCACTGCTAGCGCTGTTAGACTGGAGGAACACTCCGAGCGAGTATATCGGAACATCGCCGGTACAATGGCTGGTGTGAAGGCATACAAGGACCCTCCTGCCGACAACTGAGGAGCTATTACGCCCAGCGATACCACCTACAACAGAAGAGAAGCTGGCCTCACAGAAGGAAGCTCAGACAAAACACTACAACCGAGGCACGAAGAAGCTCACGGAGCTACACGCTGGTGACAACATCCGAATGAGGTTGCCAGGTGATCGACGCTGGTCACTGGGGCTTTGTCGCCGTGTGTTGGGACACAGATCCTACGAGGTTGAGGTGAACGGCGCGCGCTAACGTCGCAACCGTCGTCAACTGCGGTCGACAGGTGAACTGCCAAACATGGACACGGCTATTGATGACATCGAGTCGACGCATCAGGACGAGACACTTCAGCGAAACCAGACGACCGAACCAGCTGACGTGCATTGCGGTCCGGAGTCATACAGCACGCCGCCACGACCCGTGCCGGCACCACGACGTCCCATCCGAGACGGCCCAGGGACACCCAACCAACCAACTCCACCTATACCGATGCTACGAAGATCTACCCGAGATAGAGTTAACCCCAAGTGGCAAGTAGACTACGAACTGTAGGTGTTATACATTTTATACCATTTATTACACCTTACGGACTGTAGCAAGTATTCACAGTATACTTCAAGGACACTTACTTAATGTCGAGTACATGCGTACATTGTTGAGAAAGGAGATGTGGCGATATGTCATTTAAATTTAGTATAATCGCTAGGTAGCGCTACTGTAATTTTATGTTCCCACTAACTTGGCATAGTTTAGACAGGTGACACCATCACGTGATTTCAGCAGTCCTTGACCTAGCCTCGTGTAGCGGGTCTGCATGGAGATGTTCAAATAAACCAGTCGTCTTTATAAAACACGCGTCCGAAATTACTTTACGTTATAACAACAAAACGTTACACCTACTAGCTACGCTACATTAAAGCATATAAATCCCGTTATTATGCAAGGCGTAGCCTATGTGTGAATTTCAATTGCACTTTGCATTCGCGGAAGTCACGACTGGCAGAATTAAGAGAAACGATTCAATTGATGTCGGCGCAAAACAAACAATGTCAATGCCTCGCACCACATTTACTGTTCCCAAAGATTTGACAATACTCACACAAACAAGTGACAGATATCACCGCATTTATATAGTTTACCGTAGCTCTAATTTGTTTAACTTAAATACGTTTAATGAAATGTTGTTGACGGACGGAACGCCATAAGGCGAGTTCAGAAAACAAAGTAATGAAAATATATCGCGGAAGTAAATTAAAATAACGAGGTAAAAAATGACATTACCTTAGATAAAACTACTTCGTTACAAGTCGAAGTAATTAATATAAATGTTTATTACATGACACCCCTGCTCACCGAAGTTGCTGGTGTGATATGCTGTTTCAAAATACGCGTAGGGAAAACACATCAAGTTTACTACACTGCATTGATTTACCAATAATGATCAAGTCAGTTTTATCTGCATTTAATTTCAATTTGCTGTCAGTAATCAGTGGTAGATATCTTGGCGGCAATCACTATATATAAACACATCACGCATAAATTGCCGATGGTAATGTCGAATTGCTTACATAAATAACAAAACAAAACTATACACACAAGAAATATACGGCTAACATCACTCAAACAGGCCGAAATAACTGCCTCGCATAAATAACCCAACAAAACAAAAAACGTTATAAAAACAGAGATCGCTGTCGAAAACAACCATGCAACATATTGGACATTGTGTAGCAGTTATCACAATACATAATACAATGTAATTATGCACAAAAAACGCTGGCTAACATCACTCAAACAGGCCGAGATCACTGGCTATACAGGCCGAGTTCATTGCTGCACAGGCCGAATTCACTGCTGCACAGGCCGAATTCACTGGCCGACTTCATGCCGCTATCGTTTCTGGTCAACAATATACCCCCGAACAGGCCGAGATCACTCCTCAAACAGGCTGAGATCAATGCCGCACAGGCCGAGGTCACCGAAACAGGCCGAGACCACTCGGGCCGAGATCGCGAAAGGCCGAGATCACTGTATTGGGGTCTGAGCCCCCAGCCCCCCCCCCCCCCCCCGGTTCCGACGCCTATGCCTATATGCTATCGATCTTCAGCGTCGTAATAAGACATTTTATGTACCAAAAATATATTCTCCTGATTATATGGAAAATAAACGTATTATTATTATTCATTTTATAAACACGCCCGTTTTTTTCTAAATATTATTAGTTGCGTGGGGCTGCCCACTGTTATTATATATATGTAACCCTGGTGGATATTCTAGTACTATATATATATGTTAATTCACCAGAGGCCACTAGGGGTTAGAGGCCACACCCTGCTAGTTGAGCTAAACCGGTCAGCTATTGTATCAGGCGCAGTTTGCCCTGGGCCATTGACAGAGATACACCCACACTGGTAGAGTCTCTGGGCCCAGTAGTTCGTTTATACCTACGGTCTGAACGTTGAGTATCCCTCTGGGAGCTGAAACATTGACAATTCAATAAACTCTGTCGTGCCCAAACAAGCACAGTCGTCTGACTTGTTTACAAGTGGTACCAGAAGTGGGGTCCGACAGAGTAAGCTCCCAGGGGAGTCGAGAAAGCATGGCGTCGGCAGACGAGAAGTTAGAGCGACTAGAGGAAATGGTGGAAACGCTCAAGCGAAACCAACAATCCATCAACGTCACGGTTACCGCCCCTACGACCCGAAAATTAAAGACGTTCGAGGGTCGTTCGTGTGATCTACACGACTGGATGGAAGATGCCCGCAACTGTTTGTCTTCCATCTCATCGGTCGAGCGGTTACATTTCCTGATCGCACACCTGGATGGACCTGCCCGGGAAGAAGTCAGGTATGCGCCAGAGGAGGAGAAAGACTCAGTCGATAAACTATTTGCTTTACTTGTGTCCACTTTTGGGGAAACCCGGAGTAATGCGCAGTTAAAGAAAGAGTTGTATGATAGAGGTCAAGGAAATAGAGAAAGCGTTAGGGATTTTTCCCGGGCACTTCTAGAAATCTCCGAAGGCTTATCAGACAAATCACAGAGTAAGAATGAAACTTTGATAGAGGTATTCTGCGAGAATCTGGTTGATCCACAAATCAAACGGGAAATGAAAAAATCGGTCCGCAACCAGCCTACGATTTCATTTAGTGCTCTGAGGTCGGAGGCGATCCGTCTCGAGGAGGACGGATTGAGCAGTATGTGTAAAAATGCATGTATTCGGGGAATTCATGAACCTCACCACACCTCCGTCGACCCGAGTATTCTGGAACGAATTGCCACCCAGCTAGAACTACTCGCGACAACTCAGACGCAAATTGTTTCTTTGTTGCGAGCACAACAGTCGTCGGTGGGTGTGGAGAGGGGCGATAGAACTAGCAGACCGAAGCCCCGTAACAGTGGCTCGGTCTCTTGTGAATATTGTGGCCGAAGCGGGCACACTTACACTAATTGTTGGAAACGTGCTGGGGACATGCGCCGTACTACAGATCAAACCGAAAATCGGGCATACGTGTTGGGCACGGTCGTTAAGAACAAAGGTATTTTGGTACAAAAAGATCCACCAGGGTTTGTCCCCTCCCGACCAACGTCTGGAATACTGGGTATGAATGTTTTGGGTGACATGCCAGAGATAAGGGAACTACTTCATACTATTGAGACCCATGATACTAACCCGAAACAGGATATCGATGGAAGAGTAGTGAAAATTGCAGGTGATACTAGAGTTAAGATACCAGCATGGTCGTCGTGTAACGTAACAGTATCAGGTCCACATTGCACCGGTAACGGAATGGTAGAGCCATTCGATGTTCCCCTGAAGGGAGGTTTACTACTCCAAACTTGTTTAGTAGGTTCCATCAACGGACATTTCGAAGTAACTATCCTCAACCCGACCTCCGAAGATGTGTGGCTACGTTCCCATTCACCTGTCGGGAGGATATATACGGTAGATGTAGTCGATCGGAATCAGGAACACTTCGTTGATTTCGAAGAATTGGATGACGGCTTGCGAGTGTCCCTGGAACCACGACAGATAACTGCTACTACACGACAGGTAAGAAGCGAGCAATGTAAATATATATCTGATGCGTCACCCCTTGACCCTGAGTACAACTGGATGGAAGAGGTACACATAGGTGAGATACCGCCAATAGACAAAGATCGACTAATGGAATTATTGCATAACCATCAACAAGTTTTTGCCCAGGACGAGAATGACGTGGGATTGACGGACACGGTTAAACACCGAATATACACTTCAGACGACAGCCCTGTTAAGGCGGCCTATCGTCGCATTCCACCACCTCAGTTTGAGGAAGTTAAAGCGCACATTAAAGATCTAGTCCACAAAGGGATAATTAAGCCCAGTCAGTCGGAATTTGCAAGTCCGATTGTTATTTGTCGAAAGAAGAACGGTAAGATTAGGATGTGCGTGGATTATCGCAGGCTTAATACCAAGACAAGAAAAGATGCGTTTCCACTTCCCCGAGTGGATGAGATCTTCGAGCAAAGTATTTCTCGACTGTCGATTTGAAATCGGCTTATAATCAGGTGGAGATAGACGAGGTTGATCAACACAAGACAGCGTTCACCACCCCCATGGGGTTGTACGAGTACAAGAAAATGCCATACGGGCTTTGCAATTCACCAGCAACCTTCCAGAGATTAATGCACATTGTATTCAGGGAAGAGATGAATGAAAAAGTACTTATTTTCTTGGATGATATAATCATCTACTCCTCTACCATTGAAGAACACTTTGAACGACTGAATTTGGTGTTCCAACGACTGGCATCTCACGGTCTAAAGATTGAGCCCACTAAATGTTACCTATTTCAGGAATCAGTTTCTTATTTGGGACAGATAATCTCTAATGAAGGGATTTCTGGGGATCCAGAGAAGGTGAACGCAGTAAGGGAATGGCCAGTACCTGAAAATGCGAGAGAACTCAAGGTTTTCTTGGGAACAGCGGGATATCACCGACGTTACATTCATCACTTTTCACAGTTGGCATCACCTCTGTATGAATTGGTGGATCAAGATCCCAACAAAGGAAAGAAGAGAAAACCAGGTAGAAAGTGGAATTCAGCCAAACCGGTACTGTTTGTGTGGAGGCAGGAACACCAAGAAGCATTTGATTCACTGAAACATGCTCTTACTACAGCTCCAGTCTTGGGATTCGCTGATTTCACGAAACCATTCATTCTGGAGACAGACGCCAGTCACCAAGGACTAGGAGCGTTACTACTCCAGGAACAGGAAGGGAAAACCCGAGTTATAGCCTATGCTAGCCGTAGTCTCAGGGGTCCTGAGAAGAAACGAACGGCTTATAGCTCTATGAAATTAGAATTGTTAGCAGTGAAATGGGCAGTGACTGAGAAATTCCGCGACTACTTGTTGAGCGTGCCGTTTGTAGTATATACCGACAATAACCCATTGTCGTATATTCAGACTTCGGCAAAGCTAACGGCGGCGGAACACCACTGGCAGGCAGAGCTAGCCAGGTTCAATTTCAGCATTCGCTATCGTTCCGGAAGACTTAATGCATCGGCGGACGGTCTGAGCCGGAAACCACTTCAGACTGAAACAAAAGCGTTCACAGTCATCGAAGAAGACGAAATAGCTGACATCCTCCAAGTAACAGTGTTGCCGTGCGATTTGCGACATAAATTACTCAAGGCAGCAGTCTGTACCACCACAGCACAGGTGCGATATACATCCAAGTATGTAGAGTCGCCGATCCTACCAAGTCTTAGTTCGGACGCGATCCAGGAGGCACAACGTTATGATCCGGTTTTGGGTCGAGTCTGGCAATACATAGACAGAGGGCGAGATTCGACACTCGGAGAAAGACGGAAAGAACAACCAGCAGTAGCGAAACTGCTACAACAATGGGACCGCATTCAGGTCTGTTCAGGAAAATTGTGCAGAACCCTAATAGACCCAATGAGTGGAGAAAAAGTAAGCCAGTTGTTGTTACCGCGTACAATGAGAGAGGAGGTATTACAAGAATTACATGATCGGATGGGACATCAAGGCATTGATAGAGTTGAGAAGCTAGTACGAGCAAGATTCTACTGGCCGAATATGCGTTCCGACATCCTGAATTGGATTTCGAAGTGTGATCGTTGTAATCTTGCAAAGATGCCACATTTCAAGGTACGGACTCCAATGAATAGTATTGTGACAAGGGGCCCATTAGAAGTCATCGCAATAGACTTCACACTTCTCGAACCAGCTAGTAACGGCATTGAGAATGTCCTGGTCATGACCGACGTGTACAGTAAATACACAATAGCCGTGTCGACGAGAAACCAAACAGCCCTAACGGTAGCTAAAACCCTGGTACGGGAATGGTTTCTGCGTTATGGAGTTCCGTGTCGTATACACTCTGATCAAGGGAGATGTTTTGACGCAAAAATTGTCAATGAGTTGTATAAGATATACGGTATCGAGAAATCTCGTACGACACCGTACCATCCCATGGGAAATGGACAATGTGAGCGATACAACAGAACAATGCATGGATTGTTACGCACACTGACACCCGCTCAGAAGACCAAATGGCCGGAATATTTGCTAGAACTTACGTATGCATATAATGTGACCCCTCGTGCTGCAACGGGGTTTAGTCCATTCTATCTCATGTTCGGTCGTGTTCCGCGCTTACCGATCGATATCAAATTGCACAGTGACGACCCCCTCCAATTACAAACGGTTCATGGAGCCAACCTGGACTGGGTTGACTATCATCAGGCTAGACTGACAAGTGCCTATGCTAAAGCTACGGAACAGCTGAAGTTAGACATTGCTAAACGAAAAGCAAGTTATGACAAGCATGTCGGGGAGAATGCACTGCGAGTTGGGGAACGTGTACATTTACGCAATAGGGTGAGAGGGCGTAACAAGATTGCGGATGCATGGGACCCGGGAGTGTACGTAGTGACAGAACAAAAGGACGACACATACGTAGTTGTACCGGCCAGGGGCCACAAGAAACGCATAATTAACCGCCAAGACTTGCGGGTTTGTGTCCCAGAGACTGCGAAAGGGTCAAGACTGAGCAGACTAGGTCAAGACAGTGAGGAAACTGACCACCCACCATACGAGGTGACAATCTCTGGTCAACCGAATAATGGCCATTTAGACTTGAACTCGGACGTAGAAGAATCAACTACTCCGAACACACCGTTAAGACGGTCAACGCGAAGCAATGCGGGGTACCATAGTAATCCACACCGAGAACCTAGGTCCGTCCTTAGTTAATGATTTCAATTTATTATGTTAGCCGCGGCCGGCTAAAATTTAAACTTGGGGGACATGTAACCCTGGTGGATATTCTAGTACTATATATATATGTTAATTCACCAGAGGCCACTAGGGGTTAGAGGCCACACCCTGCTAGTTGAGCTAAACCGGTCAGCTATTGTATCAGGCGCAGTTTGCCCTGGGCCATTGACAGAGATACACCCACACTGGTAGAGTCTCTGGGCCCAGTAGTTCGTTTATACCTACGGTCTGAACGTTGAGTATCCCTCTGGGAGCTGAAACATTGACAATTCAATAAACTCTGTCGTGCCCAAACAAGCACAGTCGTCTGACTTGTTTACATATACATTTATAATTATAAAGCAGTTGTCCAGCCTTTTTTTTTTTTAATTCTCTATTCCACGTCTAGGGTTTGAAGTTCTTGGCCCTAGTGAGAACATTCCTAACCACATAATCAATTTACACAGGGACAATTATTTCACCGGAATGACACCGACGAGTCAATGCGAGGTTGGAGTGTGATGGGGTAAGACCACATTAAGGATTCGTCCGCCATTACCCGCCGAAAGAGTGCCCTTGAAAATACCGTTTTGGTGTCATGTGTGAATTTTGTTCGAGCACTTTGGCATGGCACATGTCAGTCCAGTGAATACTAAATGTACTACTACATTAGATCTTTCACGAGGTAGCAATAAACATACGCTAGTCGCTCGCATATTCGCACAATGGCTATTTTGCAGAACGCACCAATATTTCAAAATCCGTCACCAGATTGGGGCGAAATTGAAGGGTGTCAGGTTTGGGTGGATTTTTCTGAAAACTGAGGTATGAGAATTTTACGAGTTTTCCACAGCACTTGTGTCAATGGAGGTTAAATATGCTGTGAAATTTTCAAGAAAAGTGTTCATCAAATTTAGCAGGAAATGAAGGAAACGTTATAATGGCCGCCTATGTAAAATTTAAATGTGATCTTACCCCAAATTAGAAATACGCCCGTTTTATCACAAAAACTGCCAAAATGTGATTTGAGCGACGGGTGATGGTTTTTCGGCTGTATTTGGAAGCTGGTGTAGGCCAGAATATCGTGCAGCTATTGCATACTGTTAGTATTACATCTAAAAGAAGTTTTAAAAGTAATTAATAAGCCAGTTATTATGTGATATGCATGGAAAATAAAGTGATAATTTTGGTGGCGTGAAAGTTAAAAAGTACATTCCAAGCATGTTCTATGATACTGAGTACCACGAAAGCTTGTGTAAAAAGTGTATATGTGTCAGGGCGTGGAGTTTCTTTTAAATCTACATCATGTGCAACAATATTGACATATTTCCAGTAGGATGAATTTCGCCTTAGTTATATCATTTATATTTTTGTAAGCGATATCTATAAATGCGTGTTTCATAACCCCAATACTAACGTGGGTGTTTCTGCTGTTCCAACTTGTCCTTCCTAATTATATGGCACTTTTATATATATGGATCGCACAATAAGCAATAATGGGCAAGCAGGCAACATTTTATTCCCCCCCCCCCCCAACACGGCCCTAATTTTAGTGAAATGTTGGCCACCATAGGAAGCCAGTTGTCCACACACTTCTACTAATCAGGCATCTAGCACCTATTTTTTATAGCAACATCCATACACTAACTGAGACAAGAAGAACAATTGAGAATCTACATAAATATACCACGAATGTAACAGAGAATATCATAACAGTGTGTGACTCTCCAAATGTGCAGCGACCGCAATGATCCGAATTAGTTCATTTTTAGCCATAAAAATTAAAACTAGTCACCTAAGAGAAGGGTCATATGTTGAAATTGTGTACATGGACTGGCATGCTATCATTTTCAACGATCGTGTGCTTTTCAGCTCTAATATAACCGAATTATACCGAAGTTTGCACAAGGCAAGGCAGCTTAAACTAACTGTAGGCTGACGTCAATTACTCTGACAAGAAGCTGTTTTTACCACTGGTATTTTTACGTTATATCCGTATATTTAACATCAGAAATGTTTGTTAGTACCCTTGTAAGAATTTGGCGATGTTTAAATAAAATATGATTAGGACAATGGACTCGTTGATGTACTTGGAGAGATACTGGGTGCCACAACTGTCAACAACCTTTATCACGTGTCTTGGATGTCCTTGTCAAACGTTTGTTTCTTTCTGAAATTAACTATTTTGCCAGTAGTATCTCTTGTTTCCAATAATGTGTATACATCAGCGAAATACACAGTGGCCAAGTAATTGACGTGTGGCGATGTTTGGACACTCTGTATCAAGCAGAGATCTGCGCCTGTGTAAAAGTATGGTTATTTTAAGGGGGGTTAGGACAACAATTTGTGTGACGCAAGATACACGTTCCACTGGGCATCCCAGTTTTGTTTTCATAATGTACTATGTATATACCTCAATTTACACCCAGCATTTTAGCCCGTTATCTACAATATAATTGTAGTTACCATCAAAAGACGCCTCTGTGCCTTTCAATACTGTGAATATTGTTGAAATGCCTGACTTGTGCTTTTGACACCTACTGGTGTCGCACACGAATGACGTATAGGTCATGATTGCCTCAGATTATTTAGCATAGTTGGTGGGCATTATGTTATACCAAAATTCGTGAAGATTTGCAACGTGCATGTCCAATAAAATGCTGCTTAAAATAATGATTTTGTGTATTTTTTGCAAAAGAATACAACATTTTATTAAAAATTACCAAAAAATTTATTTCGTTAATATTCTATATATTTTATTCCCATATCGGTAAGATACTGTGTTGGCCTGTATGCTGTGCTCAGTACCATTCATACCAGGCAAACGTCGTATGTAATATAAAGTACCGAATAAGCATGTTTAAACCAACTCAAGGCGCTGTTTAGCTTGGAGGTGTGCACAGTTTGATGACGCATATTTTAATTGTTATTGAGGCAGTGCAAATTTCCCTTTGTGGTTAATCTAGTTATATGTATGGCTTGATATAAATCAAACTTTCGTGAAGATTTGCAAGATTCAGGAGATCTATTTGGGGTAAGACCACATTAAGGATTCGTCCGCCATTACCCGCCGAAAGAGTGCCCTTGAAAATACCGTTTTGGTGTCATGTGTGAATTTTGTTCGAGCACTTTGGCATGGCACATGTCAGTCCAGTGAATACTAAATGTACTACTACATTAGATCTTTCACGAGGTAGCAATAAACATACGCTAGTCGCTCGCATATTCGCACAATGGCTATTTTGCAGAACGCACCAATATTTCAAAATCCGTCACCAGATTGGGGCGAAATTGAAGGGTGTCAGGTTTGGGTGGATTTTTCTGAAAACTGAGGTATGAGAATTTTACGAGTTTTCCACAGCACTTGTGTCAATGGAGGTTAAATATGCTGTGAAATTTTCAAGAAAAGTGTTCATCAAATTTAGCAGGAAATGAAGGAAACGTTATAATGGCCGCCTATGTAAAATTTAAATGTGGTCTTACCCCTGATCGTTGCTCCAGTTTTTGCTCACCACAAACACTAACATAGCGAATTTTTTTATTTACCGTAAGTTGTGTAGTAGTTAAATGGGTACGTTAAATCAGTAAATGACACTTTTATTATATAATGGCGTATGCATATCGGATTCTGCAATACGTGCGCGATATTAGCGGTGTTTGCTCACGTATTATCGCCCACAAGCGTGATACTGTAAACGGGTTATGGGTCATGTTCTAGTTAAACTTCCTGTTCATTGCACGAAGAAAAGTGCAGTGTATTTCTGAGAAATTTTGTTAAATATAAAATTCACATGCTGTGACATAAGTGCATTTCAGTAGGGAGATTTTCATGTGTGATTGCAGAAGGAGTTGACTATAATTTACAGTTTGCGTGACGACAAGATGCGTGAGTGTAAAATGGAGGATTTCTAGATGATTTAAATAAGCGGAAGGATATTTGGCAGCAATTTGCCTGTGTGACCTGTTTGCGGAGTAATTCTTGCCGGCAATTGTAAATATTGATGGGTGTCACACATACAGGCATTTTACGAGAGCTAGAAGTATGCAATTTAAAAAAAAATCTATCGGCATGTCAGTGAGATGATGATAACAACAGCTGAGAAGTTTTATATATTTTATAGGTCACGTTTTCTTATAATCAGACAAAAGGTTAACATGGTCGCCTATGAGAAAACCAAAAGTGTGCTGACTCCAATAAAGACCCTGGCAACGGACGCATGCTGTTGTCATTGCACAATCATGGAGGACGCATTTTACTTCAAATATCTTGAAACAATCACTGATAATATATGTATGGCAAAACAACAGTTGAATGGGACAAATCGTTTTTGGATATTACAGACTTCTCATCAGTCTTCAAGTCCAAATCACAGTGTCGGAACACATGTCTTATAAGAGGGGTGGGGTGTGTATGCTACTAGTTAAGCCTCAATCTGCAAATCTGTATGAAAATGAACCAATGACATTGCAGCAGGGTGATCCATCAATCTGTTTTGTTTACTTCTGCTAGTTAAACACACTTGAATATCTTGTCATTGACCCTAATGAAGCCTGACGACAGTGACTAGCTGGAGTCGGCTGTAGCCCGAGCCTGTTATCAGATACTGTCTACTGACAGGACCTTCCGGCCAATCAAGCAAGTGGAATTGTTTTCTGAATGTCTGCTAATTAGGCTGTGTAATATTATGTAATTGAACTGCATAAGACGTCTGGCCTTTTGAGAATCCACACCCTAAAGTGACTTTTTGTTGATATTTACCTTTGTAAATAGGGCACAAGGTCATAAAATCAATATAAATTTGAATGTAACATATAGTAACTCGCTGTATTTAATATTCTTATAAAACACATATTTAACTTTCTGGAAAACTGTTATAGGAATTCATTCATACGTGCCACCTGAGAATGTTGTGCTACATTAGAAATTGTCCAACAGTGAAATGCTTCTTCACACGGTGCCCTGTCAAATAGGGTGGCTCTTTTGAAATGTGTATAAAAAACAAACACGTGGATGAATTTAAAAAAAAATCACACCGTGTATGAGATAGGAGAGCCTATAAAATGTGTTAGTTTCAACATTTTTCTCCAAAATTGCCTTGCCTTATTGGGGTCATGTTCTAGTTAAACTTCCTGTTCGTTGCACATGAAGAAAAGTGCAATGTATTTCTGAGAAATGATTTTTTTTACAAAATTCACATGCTGTGACATAAGTGCATTTGAGTAGGGAGATTTTCATGTGTGATTGCAGAAGGAGTTGACTGTAAAATGGTGGATTTCTAGATGATTTAAATAAGCGGAAGGATATTCGCAGCAATTTGCCTGTGTGACCTGTTTGCGGAGTAATTGTTACCGGCATTTGTAAATATTGATGGAAGTTATATCAGTTAGTAACAGAATACCCCAATAGCACGATTATCATCTGATTATCATAAAACGATAACTAGACACACTGACTTATTTAAAGGGCAGTTGTCATCTTTCATTACATCAATAGTATTACAACAGTTTTAAACAATCATCAATCTACATAACAACTGTGTTAACATTGAGAATATCCCTCTGATATCATCCTGAGATCTCTGATAGAGTAAAGCTTAGTTTAACCCGGGTTGAACTAGTAAAACCCGGGTTTAACCCAGGTTTAACCCGCCAGGCTGGGCAAAACCAGTTTAACCCAGGTTAAACCCCAATCCTGGTGTCGCACATACAGGCATTTTACGAGAGCTAGAAGTGTGCAATTTTTAAAAAATCTATCAGCATGTCAATGAGATGATGATAACAGCAGGTGAGAAGTTTAAGATATTTTATAGGTCATGTTTTCTTATAATCAGACAAAACGTTAACATGGTCGCCTATGGGAAAACCAACAGTGTGCTGACCCCGTTAGGACACTGTTAGACTTCCTGCTTGGTTACGAAAAAAAGTGCAGTATATTTTTTAGAAATGACTTTTTACAATATTCACTTGCTCTGACATAAGTGCATTTGAGTAGATGTGATCGTAGAAGGTGTTGACAGTAAAATGGTGTCTTTTTAGCTGATTTTACTAAGCGGAAGGGTATTTGGCAGCAATTTGGCTAGTTGACACTTTAGCCGGATTACTGCCTGCATCCATTTGAAAATATTGACGGGTGTCATACATACAGGCATTTTGTAAGAGCTAAAAATATTAGATTTTGACTAAACTCGACCAGCATGTGAATGAGATGATGACAACGGCAGGTGAGAAGTTTAATACATTTTCTATGTCACTATTTCTAACAAAGTGACAAAACGTTAACATGGTCGCCAATGGGAAAACTATCAGTGTGCTGACCCCTAAACTTTGCTTAACTTAGTTTTAAGTTAAGTCGGATTCAATCGGACCAAGCGATTCAATCCGAGTTATGCGAAAATCCGGCCCTCAGAAACTCCTTGGGTACTTGTGTCTGTGAATAACGCTTGAACATGACTGGATACTGCGGCAATTGTACATGATTATGTTGACGTCGACAAGCAACACACAACATAATGCAGTACTAGAACAATTCTGTGCTTCATTTTAGCACGAATCTCTAACGTTATTGCAGATAGTTCAAAATTTTTAGGACATATTTTTAAAGATTGGATGGTAGTAAATAGAGTTGTATCATCTGCATTATTAGTGATTGTAAATGTAAGTCATCTTGCTCTGTGTAAGTCTTTGTTGCAATTATCTCGTGAGAATGGCCTCATATTTCATTGCCGAACATCAAACCGTAGTGCCTAAGCGTCCGTAAAGCACTATCTATGCCACCGACGAAGCAGCTGCTTCATTCAGAAATGGAGATGCTGTACGTACGACGGACGACAATGCTGGCTAAGCAGCATGTGTGTCACTGCTGTGTCGTCCACACTGGTCAACATAGTCGTCCATCATACGTACAGCATCTCCGTTTCTGAATGAAGCAGCTGCTTCATCGGTGGCGTAGATTTGACGTTTAGCAATTTTTATGAATCCGGCTTTTTATAGCAGTTTAGAAGTGTTACCCATTTCACTTTGTTCCATGATTACTTAAGAGCAATCACAGCATCCAAAAAAGTCTCACATCTTGAGAAAATGGTGCGAATCCTTCTGATGCCTCTAATCTTCTGGTAGCTAGGGTATACTGGTAATGGAACATCATGTTCTTGGTAATACCAGCGTCCAATCGCTGGGTGATGCTAGTTGTATTAGATGAGTGAAGACGTGACGCCTACATATGTTGTGGCTTTCTGGGTCATTTTCTTGGAATAGCCGTTTCACTTTTTAGTTCATTTTGTACATGTACAGCAGGCAACCAAGTAATTTTTTGTCAAATACTACAATCCAACTTACACGAGGAAAACCACATTATTTCAGATCAAATGAACCAACTCGGTTAGTTGTGTATACCTGTGTCCTGAGTGGTTTTACTCATTCGTCTTTACTTTCTAATCTCTTCTAAAGCAGGGGTTTATTTATATACATATGTCCACATATCATGTGTTTATGTAATAAACGAGTAGTACTTTAAATGCAAAAAAAACATAAATGTACGATACTTCAAACGTAATGGGTAGCATTGGCGTACACCGTAGGCTTAGCCGGGCGGTGACGCTGGTGTAAGTGTAAGCACGCCGAGCACGGTAACACCAACGTTCTCGATTTGTAGTTGTAGCTGGTTCCAGAGTTTCACATACACGTTGCACGTTTTAAAAATTAAGCCTCAGCCATCAACAACACACCTTACCTTCCCAGTGCGAAACCAAACCTTTATAATAATTATGTTGTACACATCCCTTGCATTTCTCACTAACCCACATATTTCAGCTAAGAGTTAGCTTTTTAAAATGTATTTTCTCTTCTGATTATGCCGCCTTCTGTGATGTACAGTAACATTGAGCACATACATTTTCATGTTGAGTTGTTTGTTTGACGTGTTTCCTGTTTCAGCACTATGCACCAATTGCCGCTATTACTTATTCTGTGCGTTGCACCAGTCGTGAACTCCACTCAGTCAGCCAATCAACATGGAGCTGAGGTAGAGGACAACGACTTCGCTGAATTTGAAGAGTTTGATGAAGGTAAGTTTTTTTTTTAGGTTGACTACTAAGTTGGTTTATGTAATCAAATTAATTATCTAATGCATTTTATATTGAGGGAATGGGCTCTATGAAATATAAATCTATTATCACAAGGCACCAATTATTGTTACATATGACCATTAAATAAAATCAGGAAAAAAACAAAAACAGCATGGAGGGGAACTGTGAAGGGGGAATTGCGGCGGATGCACCTCGGCTGATACTAAAGCACTTAAACAGGTGGCAGACCAACAGAGATGGAGATGTATTCTGTCTGCCTTTGAGTGCCTTTTGAATCTGTTGGCATGACAAGGATTAACAAAATATACATAATGTTTACATATAAATGTGTAAGAAATGATCAGTAGAGAACCAAGTGGTGGATGTTGTTTCTTGTTTCTATACACACCAAGATGACCAGATCGTTTCTTTTCCACCCATCTGTTGAATTTAGTATCTGGTTATAGAAAACAATTTAATTTCAGTACAGCTCCAATTGAAGCATTAGTCTGAAATAAACTTACGCTATATAATATGTAATGTTTTCTTTGAAAAATAAAGTGGGGAGTGCTGATCGGGAAGACGAGGGTTCGAGTCAACCTCCTTTCATTTGATAGCTTAGGCAACCCTGGTCCCTTCTACTTGGTGTTTATGCTAGGGGAAGTGAAGATCCCACAAAGTGGGAAAATGTCTGACCTATTGTGGACTCGCAGTGTCTCTATTTCTACCTTCTCTGATGGCTGGAGCTACATCCTGATTGGGCGCGTGTGTAGCACCAATCAAGCAATATATGTGATAGCAATGACTCCCCACAATAACAGGATATGGCTGCAGCGATAACCCGGTCAGGGGTGTCACTGTGTGTATAGCAAGCAATGTGTGAGATACTGATAGCAATGACTCTCCACAATAGCAGGATATGGATGGAGCGATAACCCAGTCAGGGGTGTCACTGTGTGTATAGCAAGCAATGTGTGAGATACTGATAGCAATGACTCTCCACAATAGCAGGATATGGCTGCAGTGATAACCCAGTCAGGGGTGTCACTGTGTGTATAGCAAGCAATGTGTGAGATACTGATAGCAATGACTCTCCACAATAGCAGGTTATGGATGGAGCAATAACCCAGTCAGGGGTGTCACTGTGTGTATAGCAAGCAATGTGTGTGATACTGATAGCAATGACTCCCCACAATAGCAGGATATGGCTGCAGCGATAACCCGGTCAGGGGTGTCACTGTGTGTATAGCAAGCAATGTGTGAGATACTGATAGCAATGACTCTCCACAATAGCAGGATATGGCTGCAGTGATAACCCAGTCAGGGGTGTCACTGTGTGTATAGCAAGCAATGTGTGAGATACTGATAGCAATGACTCTCCACAATAGCAGGTTATGGATGGAGCAATAACCCAGTCAGGGGTGTCACTGTGTGTATAGCAAGCAATGTGTGTGATACTGATAGCAATGACAGCCCACAATAGCAGGATATGGATGGAGCGATAACCCAGTCAGGGGTGTCACTGTGTGTATAGCAAGCAATGTGTGTGATACTGATAGCAATGACTCCCCACAATAGCAGGATATGGATGGAGCGATAACCTGGTCAGGGGTGTCACTGTGTGTATAGGAAGCAATGTGTGTGATACTGATAGCAATGACTCCCCACAATAGCAGGATATGGATGGAGCGATAACCCAGTCAGGGGTGTCACTGTGTGTATAGGAAGCAATGTGTGTGATACTGATAGCAATGACTCCCCACAATAGCAGGATATGGATGGAGCGATAACCCAGTCAGGGGTGTCACTGTGTGTATAGCAAGCAATGTGTGTGATACTGATAGCAATGACTCCCCACAATAGCAGGATATGGATGGAGCGATAGCCCAGTCAGGGGTGTCACTGTGTGTATAGCAAGCAATGTGTGTGATACTGATAGCAATGACTCCCCACAATAGCAGGATATGGATGGAGCGATAACCCAGTCAGGGGTGTCACTGTGTGTATAGCAAGCAATGTGTGTGATACTGATAGCAATGACTCCCCACAATAGCAGGATATGGATGGAGCGATAGCCCAGTCAGGGGTGTCACTGTGTGTGTATAGCAAGCAATGTGTGTGATACTGATAGCAATGACTCCCCACAATAGCAGGATATGGATGGAGCAATAACCCGGTCAGGGTTGTCACTGTGTGTATAGCAAGCAATGTGTGTGATACTGATAGCAATGACTCCCCACAATAACAGGTTATGGCTGGAGCAATAACCCAGTCAGGGTTGTCACTGTGTGTATAGCAAGCAATGTGTGTGATACTGATAGCAATGATTCCCCACAATAGCAGGATATGGATGGAGCAATAAGAACTAGCTTTGAATATGTCGTCTGGTGTTTGTAGAAGACAAGCCTGAGCCAGCAGCACCCGGGGAACAGAAAGAGGAACCGAAGCAACCAAAGGTCTTCATGTCTCCCAGCTGAGGTAAATAAGTCACATGACTACTTGGCGTCATTTTTAAAAAGCAAGCCGCATTCTGAATGGCCGAATCACAGGCCAGCTTACAATCCGTGCATGAATTTTGGCGGCAAATCAGTTGTGGCTGTGTGTTGTTTTCGAAGTTCACAGTCGCGTTCATTCGAATGAAGCATGAGATACGGTCTACAGTAAGTTGTCCTCTCATATTTTAAACATTCTTGTATGAGTCAATTACTGAATTATCGGAATTAACGTAGCAGTCGAGTGGTTTTAAGATCGTAATTTCAATAAATATTAGATCGTTTAGCCTGCCACGTTACAGCGCTGGCAGATGCTCACGTCGCTGGTGTTACGGGTCATGGCATAATACAGCACCGTTAACGATATGTATACGCGAATAGTAAGCGGAGTATAAGTTTTGGCGATAACTTTAAGGTATCCTAGATGGGTTTATAGATTATTTTGGATACAAATAAGTATATGCCAAAACTGAGTACCCGGTAAGTTTTCTTGGATGGGCGATAATATGTCAACACGAAGTACGCCTGTTCATTTTAACGTATGGTTTAGGTTACTATTAATTAAATAACAATTTGAATTAAATTTACCTGATGTTGTTAATATGATCACTTTTAGGGGATATGGCATGCACCAAGAAGGATGTTGTACAGAGAGGGTATGAGTTGAATTTGAAGAAGCAAGAGAAAAGCAGCTGAACAGGTTTCCCAATAGGCAAAGTGCCAAAGAGACTGAAATCTGTCCACCTCCACTCCCCAGTCCTTGCTCAGGCAGAGAAGAGAAAGATTCTGTGAGTGTCAGGATCAAGCACAGGCTAGAAAAGAAGTGAAGTCACATGTCCACAATGAACACTTGTAAAGTTTACAAGTTTATGGTTTCAGTGAGCACTAGTAGATGTGGACATTTGTGTGTGAATTTCAGTGTACTGTACATTAGAATTATCATTTTAAAAAACATTAGTTATTTAAAGCATTTTTGTGTATTTTTGTCACATTGACCATTTGTGTAATGTTGTAGTTTTGACAATGTAGTATACACTGCTTCTGGTTTTTTGTGTGGTATGAAAAGTATGTGCTTTTACATTAATGTGCAGGGAACTGTATGCTTACACTTTTGATTAATACAATCCCAAATGTAGTGTTTCTATGCACTCTGTGATTTTATATAAAATGGAAGTTACAGGATTAGATCAAAACAGTGTGAAAGTACACTAGATTGCATCACAAACAATGATGTCTTTAAAAAAAATGTCTGAGTTCCAATCCAGACCCCCTCTTTCTTCCCGTTTGCTGCGCCACGCGCAAATGTTCCTCGGAAATGACTTGCCTCCTCTCACATGCCTGATTCACTTGTGAAGCTCTGAACATTGAAAAATACTTAGTACGATCTTGTTGATGTTTTTGCAGATACCATATTTTTTATTGTCACAGCTCAGAAATTCAGTTTATTAGTTTGATGAAATCCGGTGAAGTTTGCAATGTTGAAAGAAATAGTTAGGATGATTTTTTTGATACTTTTTATATAAATTTGTTTGGCTCTTAAATTGGATGTCAACTGCAATTTTTAAAATCGACATGTGTTGACCAAATCTTTAATGTGGTGAAGTTTCAATTCAACTTGAACATTGGAACTTTGAGGATCGATTGTCTCTAGGCAATTTTGACCCTTTGTACGTCTATGGGAGAACCTTTTTTAAAATCAATATGAACTGTTATTAAAATAATTGTGAGAATTAATTAAAAATTACCAATAGACTATACCAGAGTTGAAGTTTACACAATGATGTCTTTTTCCTGAAGGATGACGACGATGAATTTGAACATCTGCGAGATTATGAAGAGTTTGAAGGTTTCGACAAGGAAAGAATTGTAAAGGGCAAAGGTCAGGAGAAGCCACCAGATCTCTGAATCAACAAAGTAAGTGCTTAGGTCACAGTTAGATGTCATTGCTTGCTCCAATATAAAACCTTATTCGAGTTCAATCATCTATTTATGAAATACTTTCTGTTCCTCGTGTTAAGACTTGATTGTAACAGGACTTTCTCAGTTGCAGCTCTGACTATGGAATTTGCGCTCTCTTAGTTTAAGCCAGTTAACAATATTACACAATTCCTCTATCAATTAAGAAATTACTTTTTAACCTTGCTTATCCACCTTACCTCCCTGGCATATCCATCCATCTGTTGACAACTGTTCAGGTTCACTCGGCTCCATGAATACGTGGATATAGACATTGGTTGATATTTATGTATGAATACTCTTCACACATTAATTGCAGCGTGGCTGAATGCTTCCCAGAGACATCGAAATGGCATTCGATTGAACAGGTCTGCCAGGGAGTAAACTGTAAGGTGCTTTGAGCAGTCCTAAGGACTGATACTGCGCTATATAAGAACCTAATTTATTTTAAAAATTGAATTAAAGTGTGTTGTTGTGATTAGCCGTTACTTTATGAGGTAATCAGACATGGATAGCTGCTAACGTAAAACAGGCGTCAGATTGCTGTGTTGAGGTCTTGGGTGGATTTATGTCACCGTGAACAAAGCAAACAACTCTGTTAACATCTGTGGGTGGTGTGAAATTCGTTGTCTTAACAACCATCCAAGTTATGCACGGCATTCAAAATGATTGCCAGTCTGGAGACCATCAATTTTTAGGTTGTGCTGAAAACTCCGAAAATGTGCTGGCCCATATAATTTCAGGAAATATCACCATTTATATATCAAAAGGTGCACATGTCATGTATATTTGTTAAATTTCGTAATTTTAAGTGGGACCACCATGTTAAAAAAGTTCATGGTCGAATTAATTCCGTAATTTTGATTCATAGACAATTAACGACTTAGTCCTTCTACTGATTGAGGGACAGGTTCTGGAAAACTGGTTTTGTTTTGATAGGCAGTGCATATTATGTTTTTTTTAAACTGTAATTAATTTCTCCCAGAAAACCGCATGCAATGCTATATAATAATGATGATGACCAATGATACAAACTTTACAAGCTGGTCTACTTTGAACAGTTGTAACTCACTTTTTCTGGTTCCATTTTCCACAGATGGTGGCAGCACTGAACAAATAAGAGTTGGATTGAGTACATGCATTTCTCGGACCAATTCTCCGGCCAGAAGATACAGGAGTGAGTGGATGTTATTGCCAGAGCACTGTCAAATAATTTCACTTGTGCCTGGATATATGTTTAAATTCTTTATTTTTAAAATCACACAGTTAAGCCAAGCAATAACCTAAAGCAACAAGTGCCTTTTTTATTAGTTTTAAAATGTGTTGTTACAAAAATGTTAACTTAGTTATTTTGTGTGACTGGATATGGATGTTTATACAAATTTCACATGAATTATTCTAAATAAAAGTGGAAGTTTGAAATGTCCATTTTAGTGGATGTGTTTACTGGGAATGTCAATATTTGTTTTCTGTTTACAATGATGCTCAACCCACCAAAATGCCAGAGACATCGAAGGTTTTCATTTTCTGTTTCAATGGTGTGTGATTGCCTGAAGGAGACTGGCCAGGCAGTTACAGTTTTCCTTTATAACAGCAAGCTAGGCTGTTCTAGCAATATTTTCAGTAGTACTTGGTAGGCCAGTTCACAATGCCCAAAATGGACGTAAATAATAACATGGTCTTGGTCAATGTGTTGTAGTTGGTCGTCATGGCAACTGTCGACAACAGTACATCGAGATGATCAGACCCCTCATGGTGATGCACTGCATTGACAAGACACGCAGGATCCGACTTACATGCGAGGTACGTACACATCAGATGATAATGCATTGACAAAACAGGATCCAACCTGGCTGTAGAAGGTACTGGGTGTATACAAAAGTCTCCCCTCGGTAACTGCTGTGCAGCTGACATTGAATGGGTGATGTAATGAAAAGGTCTGCTGGAGTGAGCTGTCTTTGATGAGACTAACAAACATGCTACATACACACATAAGCAGAAAATGGTTTACCCAAAACATGCGCACTGTTGTGAACAATTGGTTAATTAATATAAACCCATATATAATATAAGTCAGCTACAGGTAGTCAGCTACCAGCAGATAGTCAGCTACAGGCAGTCAGCTACAGGCAGTTGGCTACAGGCAGTCAGCTGCCAGCAGTCAGCTACCAGCAGGCAATCAGCTACCAGCAGGCAATCAGCTACCAGCAGGTAGTCGGCTACAGGCAGTCAGCTACCAGCAGTCAGCTACAGGCAGTCAGCTACGAGTAGTCGGCTACAGGCAGTCAGCTGCCAACAGTCAGTTACAGACAGTCAGCTGTAGGCAGGTAGTCAGCAACAGGCAGTCGGCGACAGGCAGTCAGCTACAAACTGTCAGCTGCAGGCAGTCAGCTCTATGCATTGTTCTGCAATCATATGTATAGTTAGATGTGACTGTTGATGACACTGTACTGTATTAGATGCGACAGTTAATGACAGTGCTTATTGTGTTTGATATGCTGACTGTTGATGACAGTGCTTACTGTGATAGATGTGACTGTTGATGACAGTGTTTATTGTGTTTGATATGCTGACTGTTGATGACAGTGCTTACTGTGATAGATGCGACTGTTGATGACAATGTTTACCGTGTTAGGTAACTGTTGATGACAGGGTTGGCATGTTTCCGGGAAAAACCGGTTTTAGACAGGGCAGTGGGAAAAACCGGTATTTACCGGTAAATCTGGTATTTACCGGTAATATCTGGGAATAAGTCCATAACTGATATTACCATTGGCTAGTTTCTGTAATTAAACCTAGTCCATTTAGAAAGACAGTTAATATCCATCTAAAGCAAACAGGTTGACTAGTTACTAGTTCAGGTGTATCCTTGTATTTGTTTAAAGCATGAAGTCAATGAGATGAAAGAGTAATTGATCAATTAGTAAATAAATGTCATTGTCACTCTCGCAAGGGACAGTGCCAAGTACAGCTAAAGAAGTATGGTGACTGAAGTCAGACAGCCTGACCAGTATTGTTAGGTGCCGATTTGCAATCTGTTTAAGGAGCAAAGGAAATGTTGAGCTCTGGACATTGGCGGGTTCTGTTGCACCCTCTCAGCAAACATTAGTTGTGACATTGCTAGCCAAACCATGCCTTGACATTTATACTAAGGGACAATGACAGGCTAACTGCCATTGTCTCCATGAGCTCAACATCAGCTGCAACTTAATATTTGAACTTGTAGTCTGTTGGGATCCTCTGCTGGGAAGCCATGTACCCCAGTATCAGTAGACCAGACTAGACATACACATTCTGTGAGGCATTGGTCAGTTAGCATCATGAGTGGCAGAGGTGGAAGCCCGGCTGACAATATATAATGACAATTTAAGAAGAAGTCAAGGTGAAGAAAGCCCAATGCCAACAATGTCAGGCACTGGTGAATGCAAAGGCTGACCGACTAAGGACTAATCTCAACAAATGTATAATTAACCAGGTGTTTATCACCTTGACAGGATAGAATACATGGGCCAGAAACTATCAGCATATATCCATGCAAAGACCTCCCCATTAACATCATCATTCTTCAATGAGTCATGTGTGACATCCATGTCTGGGGCTGTTTGGTGGAAATGTTTGAAGAGTGCTAATACCAACAATGAAGTTGGAGAAGAGCTGTGCAATCTTGCAATGTGGCTGCTCATATTGCCTGCTAGTTCTGCTTGAGAGCTTAAATTATAATCCTTTTAAGAGTTTTTCCCAGTTATCCCAGTTTTTACCACTATTTTGGGTTTTTCTCAGGATGGGTTTTACCGGTATTTACCGCCCGGTATTTACCAGGGTGGAAAAAACGTGCCAACCCTGGTTGATAATGATGTTTACCATGTTATGTGATTGTTGGTGTGTTAGATGTGAGATGATGACAGTGCATACTGTATTAGATATGACATTGTTTACTGTGTT
The DNA here is from genome assembly GCA_963995525.1 of Escarpia spicata. NCBI lineage: Eukaryota > Metazoa > Annelida > Polychaeta > Sabellida > Siboglinidae > Escarpia > Escarpia spicata. The sequence continues at coordinate 46,258,591 of OZ023205.1, read as the reverse complement.
AGATGCGACTGTTGACGACAGTGTCTACTGTGTTATGCATCTGTTCATAACAATGCTTGCTGCATTCGATGTGATAGTTAACTATGTCAGATGTGACAGTTGATGAAAATGCTTACTGTGTTAGAAATGGCTGTTGCTGACATGTTTGTTATGTTAGATGTGACTGCTGATAACAAAGTTAGATATGACATGATGACAATGTTTGCTGTGTTAGATGTGGCAATTGGTGACAACGCTTACTGTGTTATGTGACCGTTGATAACAATGTTTGCTGTGTTAGATGTGACAGTTGATGACAATGCTTGCTGTGTTAGATGTGACAGTTGATGACAATGTTTGCTGTGTTAGATGTGACAGTTGATAATAATAATATATTTTATTTGGTATAGCGCCACATCCAGTATTGTTCGTGGCGCTTCACAACATATTAAAATACATAAAATCGTAGAATTGCAATAAATATGTATATGTATATTAATTTAAAATAAATATTAGTGGTAAAGAATAAAATAAATAAATACATACATATTGAATAATGTAGAATTTCTCAATAAACAAGTAAATAAATATAAGTTATTCATCAAAATTAAATAATAATCAATCTAGCACAATAACTATATAAAATAAATAATAATAAATAATTTAGTAAAACATTTGATATAAAATAGTTTACGTGAGGAATAATGAATAATCATTATACGAATACGATAACTAATTAAAATTGGTTTTAGTAGAGGGCAGTGTTCATGTAGAGTGGCACTAATATGAAACACAAAAGAAATGTGTCTTCAGACGACATTTGAAGCTGGCGAGAGTGTCACAGGTTTTAACAGCACTCGGTAAAGTGTTCCATAGGGACGCAGCAGCTACAGCGAACGAGCCGTCCCCAGCCTTGATACGAGTGCGCTTCACTTCCAACATGTTACTGCTCGCAGAGCGCAGTGCTCTTGCCGGTTGATATGGGTGCACGAGTTCACACAGGTACACGGGCGCGTCATTGTGCATGGCTTTGTACGTGAGTACCAGTATCTTGTAATCCACTCTGCGCGCAACAGGCAGCCAATGAAGTTCGCGTAACAGGGGCATGGTACTGTCACTACGTGGACGACGCAGGATCAGTCTGGCAGCCGAGTTGTGTATTCGTTGCAGACGCGCGATGTTAACTGCAGATGTGCCATGTTAACTGCAGACGTGCCGTACAAGAGTGCGTTGCAGTAGTCAATCCGTGATGTGATGATGGCATTGACTACACGTTGGTTTGGGTAAAAAACGGCTAATCTGATTGATGTGGCGGAGGTAGAATGAGCATGTGCTGACAGTTTGCGACACTTGCTTTTTCATATCTAGGTGCCTGTCAATGGAGACACCGAGACTTTGAACACATCTTGAAGCTGTAATTATAGAACCACCAATGCGAATCACAGTGCCGTCAACGATTGCATCCGCAGACTTGGGTACAATCGGAAGTGTCTTGCCGTCGTTCATGCACATAGAATTCCATGCCATCCAGTTCTGGAAGAAGAGTCCATGGGCTCAAATAATGTCACCGATAGGTTGGACATATAATGAAAAGAGCAGTGGTCCAAGGACGGAGCCTTGCGGGACACCTGTTGTTAGAGTAGTAATACTCGACGATTGGTCACCGATTACAATTCGCTGCGTCCGGTCTTGCAGGTACGATGTCAACCAGTCCAGTGCTTTTCCAACAAAGCCATAGCGCAAACGTAGACGCTTAATCAAGATGTCGTGGTTGATAGTATCGAAGGCGGCACTAAAATCAACGAGAACCAAGATGGTTCCTTGTTTATTGTCCATGGCTGTTTTGATGGTACTTGTAACGTACAGTAGCGCGGTTTCGGTCGAATGTTTTTTCCGATACGCCGACTGAAAGCACTCAACCATTTGCTGGTCAGACACATGCGTCATTATCCTAAGCGCGACCACTTTCTCAATTACTTTGGATAATTGTGTAAGGTTGCTCACAGGTCGATAACTGCTCAGAATGTCTTTGTCAAGTGATGGTTTCTTCAAAAGCGGACGGACAATTGCATGCTTCAGCGACTTTGGCATGACTGCCTCGTCCAGCGAAGCATTTGTAATCCGTGTAATGACAGACACAATACTTGTCATATTGTCTCTTAGCTGAATTGCAGGCAGAGGATCCAACGCGCACGTTTTGCCAGTAGTACCACAAATCGCTGTGATCTCTGTGTTCGTTGTTGGATCAAACGCATGGATACTGTCAGTGAAACAACGTCTTTCATCTGTTGGCCTATCAATGAAGTTAAAACACTGCAGACCTGACAGGAGCTTGTCAATCTTTTCACTAAAGAAACGTGAACATTTTTCGCATATTTGGGCTGTCAAGTGGAATTCAGGGTGTTCCATTATGCGGTGGCCATCAAGCGATCTCAGTAATCGAAACATGGTTTTGTTGTTTGCCTTCTCCAGGCGGTTTTGATACTAATCCGTTTTGTGTGCCGATATCAAAGCAGTGCATTCTTCATGAGCGGTGACATATAATTGCCGATGAATCTCCAGTTTAGTTCTTCTCCACACATTCTCCCACTTCTTATCCTTGGCATCGTCGATGTCAGAATCGTACCAGGGATGTGGTGTGCTGTCTCTTACTTTCACATTGCGTAACGGGGCATGTTTGTCAAGGCACTCAGTGAGACAGGTGTTGTACATCTCCACCAAATCCTCTGCTTGTCGATCATTCGCGCATGTACGCAATGTCATGTCAGCACATACAGACTCGATACCGTTTCGGAGTGCATCTGTTTCAATGTTCCTGAAATTCCGCTTTGCAATCGTCTTAGTTTTTACTGCAGGCTTCAGTGCTCTTAGTGTGAGTTCAATGCGATGGTGGTCAGACCGAGAGTCAGGATGCACAGTAACGGAAGTAATGAAGTCGTCATCAGTTTGACTGATCGCAAGATCCAATATATGTCCAGATTGGAGCGTCGGCGAATGTACATGTTGAGTTAGATTGAACGATTCACATAGAGTGCAAAGTGGTTCTGATTTGAGGGTATCATCAAAATGAACATTGAAGTCACCAATGATGACAGTAGGAACAACGGATATGGATGCCTCGATGAATAGCTGCTCAAGTTCAGCGTAAAAATTTGATATTGTTCCAGATGTCTTACTTGATGCAGGCGGGTGATAAACGACCCAGATGTTGTATTTCAACAAGAACGGGTTGGTGAGTTGCAGACGGAGAAGTTCAATGGTTGTGAATGGCAGCTTTGGGAGGATCTTGGTGTTGAAGGTATTTCGATGAACTATGGCAACTCCGCCGCCACGACCAGAGGCACGTGCTACATGATTGAATGTGTAGCCGGGAGGCGTCAGTTCAGCCACAATCGCTTCGTCTCCAGTTTTTTTTAGCCACGTCTCGGTGATGTCCAAAACATCCCAATCGTGTTGGATAATTTCCTCATTTATAGTCACCGTCTTATTTTTCACAGATCTTGCATTGATCAATGCTATGTTGGTGTAACGATTCTTAAAATCCTTGTCATCAGTTTGACAAGACGACAGTTTCACACGTGTAATGTTTGCGTTGTTGACACCGCGTTGGTGATAAGTGGGTGTAAAGCCGGGCCGACGTCCAATTACTGGACGTATTGTACGATGGCGATTGCGACCGGCTCTGCAACCTCATGTGACCGCACAAATTCCATTGTCCTTTAAGGTGTCGAACAAAGGCTGAGGCAGCCTTCGGCCAGTGACACTCGCAATGTTATGGGTGAATAGTTCCTGCCGAGTGTAGGTCACCATGGGTACAGGTGTGCCACTGGAATAAAAGTCGCAGAAATACACGCACATATAAAACCAATAACACGAACGAACAGCTCCATGCATTCAGGGTAATGTTATCAAAACGATGTTCAAATCTCACCAGTGTCGTAGTAATACAAATAAGTAAAATTCAAGTTTAAACACAGAGCAAATAAATAGCTGCCACTGGGGCGCTTGTCACATGATACCTGATGACAATGTTTGCTGTGTTAGATGTGACTGCTGATGACAATGCTTGCTGTGTTAAATGTGACAGTTGATGACAATGTTTGCTGTGTTAGATGTGACTGCTGATGACAATGCTTGGTGTGTTAGATGTTACGTGACGGCAAGGCTTACTGTATTATATGTGACAGTTGATGACAATACTTACTGTTTGATGTGACTGCTGATGACAATGCTTGGTGTGTTAGATGTGACATGATGGCAATGCTTACTGTATTATATGTGACAGTTGATGACAATACTTACTGTTTGATGTGACTGCTGATGACAATGCTTGCTGTGTTAGATGTGACAGTTGATGACAATGCTTGCTGTGTTAGATGTGACAGTTGATGACAATGCTTGCTGTGTTAGATGTGACAGTTGATGACAATGCTTGCTGTGTTAGATGTGACAGCTGATGACAATGTTTGCTGTGTTAGATGTGACTGTTGATGACAATGCTTGGTGTGTTAGATGTGACATGATGGCAATGCTTACTGTATTACATGTGACTGTTGATGACTGTACTTACTGTGCAGGTGGCAGGAGAACTGATCAATGAGGCGACATTGGCACTGGAGTACGGTGCATCATGTGAAGACATAGCTCGAGTCTGTCATGCACATCCGGTAAGTTGTCCACCATGTGCCTTCATAGTTGACATCCATATATTGCATTTCATTATGAAAATTAACTAATCCTTTTTTTGTGGCAATCCCGCTCGGTTACTCAAAACGTAATAGAATCCCCATGTGTAAGTCTCTATCTCTCTGTTTTTGTCTGTCTGTTTCACTGTTTGTGTCTGTCTGTCTCTCTGTATCTGTATGTCTCTCTGTTTGTGTCTGTCTGTCTGTCTCGTCTCTCTAGCACTTGTGTAGAATTCGGGCCCACTTCAATACTACTGCATTTTGGCAATTGTTAAGTGTGGTCCAATGCAACAGTTTGCACCACTGTGGGTTAGTGCATACCATGCTTGAAATAACAGTGCATGTTGGTGCAAACTGTAGTGCTATATAGCTTCAAAAGTGCCATAAAATGTAATATTTTTTATAACATTGTATACCTGAAATGATATGGAATTGATGCATGTAGTTGTGTCACCCTGTCTGTCTGTCTTTCTCTCTGTTTGTCCGTCTACCTGTCATTTTCCCCGTCTCTCTGTTTGTCTGTCTCTGTGATAGACTTGACACATGTTTGTGTATTTCAGACTATCGTGGAGGCATTCAGAGAAGCAAACCTTGCCGCTTACTGCAGAAAAACAATCAACTCGTAGACTTTGACAGCAATCTCAGGCACTGTCGGCACACAGGTTTAGAAGATGCATCAGTAGTGATGCAGAAGATTATACTAACATTCAGCATCACTTTCAAGAGTGTGACAGACACAGCGATATTAGACGTGTCTATGGTGTTGATGGAAAGTTGAACTAGATATGTAGCGGGCGATGTCTTGTTCTACTACACGTTACTAGTTACACTAGTCGATGTGGTTTATATTATGTTAACACTTACATCTAATGACATGCAATGTTCTTGTAAGTGCAACTGTACAGAGTTTCATGTCTGACCTCAAAGCTCAATGACATCTGATGACACTGAGCTGCGACATCAGATGTCACCAATATGTGACATGTCACTGGACTGTGAAATCAAATGTCATTGCTCAGTGGCATCAGAAACCACTGAGCTGTGTCATTACCATGGTTAGAATCAATTGCAATTGTCAACATTTCAAACTATGAATTACAACACTTAAAAATAAATTACAGCTACATTACATCAACAAATTACAATTACAGCACTTCCCAAAATCAGTTACAATGCTACATAAAGGGTCCGTATGTTGAGTATAACCAATTAACAATGTTGCCAGGGTACTGAATGAATTCTTGTATTCTTTTTGCCAAGATTAGATCTAGTTCCAGTGGTCAATTACCCAGCACTCATAAAAAGTATTAAAATTTTACTGTAATTGTAATTATTTACAAATTGCACAACTACTATTGAACACCACTCTGGTCATCACCCGTCATACATTGTTGAATATTGTCTGTTGTTTACTACGCGTACAGGGTTTGCTATGACATGCTGCAAGAATCGGTCCAGTCAATGGTTTTGTGTTGCAGTTTTAATGTAGCTGCTGTTGTTTCTGAGACGACATTACAAATGCTCCTGTTCCACAGTGGTTCTACTGGCCCGTGTGGTTCTACTGGCCCATGTGGTTCTACTGGCGCGCGTGGTTCTACTGGCCCGTGTGGTTCTACTGGCCCGTGTGGTTCTACTGGCCCGTGTGGTTCTACTGGCCCGCGTGGTTCTACTGGCCCGCGTGGTTCTACTGGCCCGCGTGGTTCTACTGGCCCGCGTGGTTCTACTGGCCCGCGTGGTTCTACTGGCCCGTGTGGTTCTACTGGCCCGTGTGGTTCTACTGGCCCGTGTGGTTCTACTGGCATGACAGAGCCAGATTTCTCACATGCACATTAACAGCAGATAGAAAATAAATATATGCCAAACCTACAGTAGTTTCTGATCTTTGTGTCTGAAAACACAAGTATGATTTAAATGTGTACAAAGGACATGTCATCAGATGGCAACTCTCGAATGTTAACGTCACTAATATGTTACACACACATGTATGTACAAAATGTTGTCGAGAAAATATCAAAAACCTTGGCTCAAGAACGAAGAGGCATAACAAACCAGAATCATTTAGCATGGAATCAATAACATGCAAGTCATCACCAGAGCAAGGGACTAGCTGATACTATGCTGTGTTGCTACCATTGCTTAGGGTGTGTTACTTGTGGGACAACAATCTTGTAGAGAGGATGCCAGCCAAGGCTAGAGAGGACCCATCACTCCTTGACTACACATCGTTTGGTTCTTACCCTTGACTACACATCGTCTGTTTCTTACCCCTTGATTACACATCGTTTGGTTCTTACCCCTTGACCTGCTTGGCTTAGTTGAACCTGCCAGGGATCGCAGCCATGACAGGAAGTGTTCTTTTACTTCATTCTAGTATATTTTCTGCAGACATTTCAGTATAAAGCTTTGATCTTGGAGAAAAAAAAATGAAATGGCTACAAATGTACAATTCAACATTTGTAAATATGAGCAAAGATACACAAGTCCGGCCAAGTATAGATATTGTATTTACATACATAACATTTCTGTCAATAACAATCACTGGATAAGACACATGTAGTATTTGTGCATATATATATATATATATTTGTACACATTTCAAATTCATAACAGCTGCTTGCCGTTAAGAAACTGGTGACAATATTAAAATTGTTGCCTACACTACATTTTCTGTGGATGCCCAGATCACAGAACTTTTAAAATGAGTGATTTTCCAAACTTGTGTCAATAAGAAATAAAGTGTCTTGTAGACATTAAGTGCACTAGAGTGTGACTAGTATTGACAAGGCTGAAACAGAGTTAGATAGTTTTTTAGATATGATCAATCACTAACATTCTGGTATTAATTACTGTATACGGCTACATTAAAGACTACCTGGTAAGTGAAATTAAATTTTAAGTGTCTTCGTATAGATAAATTTAATATTCTTGTCAAGTAATGTGCTAAATATGAAGCCTGTTCATTGCAAACTCATATCACCAAGCCCACTCAAACGTGGTCATTTGCGTGTCACAAAGCAACCAGCCCATCAGATGTTGCTGACGTCACCACAGGTAGGGTTGCTGAGCGTGTGCCCTATCATTTAGCATGGCGAGCAGCTGTGCGGCCAGGTGTTTCAGACTGTACATGAAATTGCACTTGCAGAATATTTTTTATTACCCAAAAATTATCTTATCTACAAGTTTGTCGCTGGATGTATACAGGAATTGTGTTAACTTTTTGAATTACTGCCATTTGAACATTGCGAATACTCAACCTTGCATTATATCTGCTATGCATTCACGATGTTCAAATGGCAATAACTCAAAAACTAAAAATAAATCATTGGTACTTCCAGTGGCATATTTGTAGATATGATTATTATCATTACAGCGATATCAACAAATATTACATCCCATTGCAAGTTTGAGTATTCGCAATGTTCAAACAGCAATAACTCAAAAAATAAACACAATTCCTGTGTGCATTCAGCGACACATTTATGCGTAATATTATCTTTACGGTGATATTAAATAATATTAAATTCTGTGATTTCAATTTTAGGTACGGCCTGAAACACCAACCCGCATAGATGTGCGACATGCTAAATCGGAGCGGTGGTACCTGCGGTGACATCACCTCGAACTGCAGTATGATCAAAAGGGGCCTTGAACAGGGTGACGGAAGGGGTTAAAAAATTAGTTGAATATCAGGACACTATTTTTAGAGTATACTTCATTCAGGTTGGGAATAAAATGGTTCATTTCGCTTGGTCTTTAATATAACAGTTACATTTGTAACAGTAGCAACAAAGTAACTATAATACAGCAATGGATGCTTTCTTTGCTAGGTTAGTACCTATTTCATAATAATTTAAACACTAATCATTTAACTTCTTCATTTAGAGCAGAAACTATTAAATCGCTAAAAGCTATCAAGAGATAATAATGCAGCCCTTATTAAGGGATCATCTCAGAACATCGATATCAGATTAAATTACTTTCATTCGGGGGAGGGGGTCAGAGGCAGCTTTGTCTGGCATCAAACATCAATATTTTATGCTTTGGATTGAAACTTGTGTTAATATATTGATATTATCATATCAATGTTTACGTGAAGGTGACAGGGGAGAAAGTGACCGTAGTGAAGGAGGTAGCCGGGGAAAAGGGATGGGAGAGGAGAGAAGAAAATGTGATGGGAGGAAAGATGAAGGGACGAAAGAAAGTGAGAGTAAATGTGCTAGAAGAGAAGATGACAGGAGGAAAGGGGACAAGAGAAAACGTGACAGGAAAGAATGGAATGGAAGAGAATGTGACAGGAGAGAAGACGGCAAGAGGAAAAGACAACGACCAGACATATGCAAACCGGAGGAGCTACTCCGAGGCAGTGATTGAGGGGGCAAGGAGAAAAGAGAGAGTGTTTATGGGCGATTCAATTCTGAGAAAAACAAGATTATATGCGAGGGGAAGGATGTTGTTGTATGTCTACCGGGGGTTAGGATAGAGCATGTGACCGAAAGGGTAGAGAAGGTATTGGGGCATGGCAAGAGAGGGTCTATACTAGTACACACAGGGACAAACAATGCAGACAAGGAGGGAACAACTGGGATAGTTCAGAAGTACAGACATTTAGTGAAGAAGCTGAAGAAGACAAGAGTGGAACAGGTTGTTCTCTCCGAAATTTTGCCAGTAATGGGAGGAAGGGGGGCAACATACAGAAACTGTAAGAGGATGGCGATCAACGCACTAGTTGAGCAGATGTGTGAAGAAGAGGGCGTGGGATTCATAGATTTATGGGGGTACTTTGTTGGGAGAGAAGATATGTACATGAGAGATGGCCTCCATCTAAGTGGAAAGGGGGCAGCAATATTCTCAGAGAATCTGCTGCGATCTGTTGACAGTGGGACAGGTTGCATCTATTTAAACTAAATTCGCAGGGGGGACTCGCAGAGAAGCCTGAAACTGGAGGCATAGATAAAGACAGCAAAAATAATTCAGCAAAGAACGGTCTAGAAAACTGTTCTGAAGCTTGATATAAATGTGTCTGTTTAAATGCAAGTAGTATAGTAAACAAAACAAATGAATTAAACATTATGGTAGAAGATATTGACGCTCACATAATAGGTATAACCGAATCATGGGCAACCACCTATATATCAGATTCCGATACTAACTTAGATTTTCAAAAAGCTTTCGACAAAGTTCCACATCAAAGATCACTGCTTAAACTAAAGGCCCATGGCATAGGAAATGGTATAATTAACTGGATAGAAAAATGGCTGATTGACAGAAGACAAAGGGTAGTTGTTGATGGGGAGGCTTCAAACTGGAAATCAGTTTTGAGTGAGGTTCCACAGGGATCAGTACTGGGACCTATATTATTCTTAATATATATATAAACGATTTGGACGATGATATAGCTAGCAAGGTGTTGAAATTTGCAGATGATACAAAAGTGTTTAGAAGGATTAAAAGTGATGGAGATAGACAGCATTTACAAGATGATCTTGACAGGTTGATCAAATGGTCTGAAAAGTGGCAAATGTTGTTCAATTTTGGGAAATGTAAATGCCTTCACACAGGACATGGGAACGAATATGTAGAATATACAATGGGGGGAACTGTACTAAGTACTACTGTAAAAGAAAGACTTGGGGCTGACAATTAGTACTGACATGAAGGTTTCAGTGCAGTGTGGAATTGCAGCTTCAAAAGGAAATCAAATCCTTGGATTGATTAGGCGAAATATAGCATATAAAGAAAAAGAACTAATAATACTGCTGTACAAAACAATAGTTAGGCCTCATTTAGAATATTGTATACAAGCGTGGAGGCCATACCGCAAGAAGGACATAGATATGCTAGAAAGAGTACAGAGTCAGAGGAGAGCGACTAAAATGATACCAAAACGGAGGGATCTTAGTTATGAAAAACGCCTAAAAGAATGTGGTTTAACAACACTAGAGACCAGGAAATTGAGAGGAGATCAGATAGAAGTGTTTAAAATATTGAATGGTTATGAAAATATTGATAGAAATATGTTTTTTTTCAGTTAAAAAAGACTAGAGGACATGAAGTTACATTAGTAAAGGAGCAGTGTAGATTAGGACTGTGAATTAATGGAACAGATTATTTGATGATTTTGTGGGTGCTAGTAGTGTGAATATGTTTAAAAATAAAATCGACACATACCTCAGAAGGGCTGGATATATGTAGATAAAAGGGTTGGACTCTCGATAAGCCAAAGCCCAAAGGGCTTCCTTGTCCACCTGCCATCTAGTTAATTCTCTGGATGACAATCTTGTTCATTTGAGGGGGAGGGTGGGGGCTGAGGCCAGATTAAAGTAATTTAATCTGATTTCAAACATTGGAGTTCTGAAATGATCTCTAACCATGATATAATGCTAAAGTTAGCCACGTTACAAGTGAATGTCTATTTTTAGTTACACCTCGACCAACATAATATCACAACTAACAGTGCCACCTTTAATGGATTCTTGTAATCAAACTCAGCAGCTGGTGCTGCCACCAGCTGGGACAAACCGTTACTTACGAGTACCACACTACTGGTCACCTATCATTGTTGGTCAGCTTCGTTTCTCTGGGTTGGTCCTAGGCAAGCTAAATTATATGTGTAAGGCTATATGGCTGATTTCATGAAGCAATCATATTGTATGTTAATAAAAACAATTTTAGAATCTTGTATGAATGTTTTGTGAAACAGGTCGCTGGTTTATTTTGTTTGTGTTTTGACAGCCATGTACTTTAACCTGGTGGCCAGTTAATAAACTGTCTTGCAGCTTTAAGAACATTTGTTACTCGTTAGAGATTTTCCTATTTAAGGCCAACTTCAAATAAATTTGGTTGTGATGCCACTTTTGAACAACCACATTTGTGTTCTGTCATAATAAAGTACCGACGAACAGGTGCACAGTCTTGTTAAAATGTATCAATTCACCATTCCGTAAGTTGAATAATGTATCACTATTAAATCACTGAACAATATGTTTGAGATCAAACTATTTGGGTCAAGGTGTCAGGTGACCAACATTGAGGGGGGTTTATATAATCATCATCATTATGTCTGAGTTGTGTTTCATTCCACCTCATTTCGTAGGCTTCTGAGATGTGGCTCCCATTTTCTCACCTACAAATGGTGGATTGTACAGGTCTGTTGACTCTGTAACTGGCTGTTCACCTTGGCCGTGGGCCAACTGCGAGCTTACGTCACCTAACACCATCAGCATCGGATCAACGCCATTAAACTGGTTGTCTAACCCATCTACCGTGGCAAAGATATTGTTCACAATCTGCGGCTGTTTCTTCAAACTCTTCCGACTGATCTCTGCGCTATCGGACGTCCATTTCACTTCTTCCACATGCGATGATACATCAACTCCAGGCCTGCTGATGTCTTTGTGCACAGGCGACACGTCAACTCCAGGCCTGCTGATGTCTTTGTCCACATGCGACACATCAACTCCAAGCCTACTGATGTCTTTGTCCACATGCGACACATCAACTCCAAACCTACTGATGTCTTTGTCCACATGCGACACATCAACTCCAGGCCTGCTGATGTCTTTGTCCAGACGTGATGACACATCAACTCCAGGCCTGCTGATGTTTTTGTCCACACGCGACACATCAACTCCAGGCCTGCTGATGTCTTTGTCCACACGTGATGACACATCAACTCCAGGCCGGCTGATGTCTTTGTCCACACGCGACACATCAACTCCAGGCCTGCTGATGTCTTTGTCCACACGTGATGACACATCAACTCCAGGCCTGCTGATGTCTTTGTCCACATGCGACACATCAACTCCAAGCCTATTGATGTCTTTGTCCATATGCGACACATCAACTCCAAGCCTACTGATGTCTTTGTCCACAGGCGACACGTCAACTCCAGGCCTGCTGATGTCTTTGTCCACACGTGATGACACATCAACTCTAAGCCTGCTGATGTCTTTGTCCACACGCGACACATCAACTTCAGCCTGCTGATGTCTTTGTCCACATGCGACACATCAACTCCAGGCCTGCTGATGTCTTTGTCCACACGTGATGACACATCAACTCCAGGCCTGCTGATGTCTTTGTCCACACACGACACATCAACTCCAGGCCTGCTGATGTCTTTGTCCACATGCAACACATCAACTCCAGGCCTGCTGATGTCTTTGTCCACATGCAACACATCAACTCCAGGCCTGCTGATGCCTGGCTGATAACATATGCATGAGGCAGGGCTGCCCACCCACAGCAGGGCTGTCCACCCACACTAGCCCTTGCCCACTGTGATAAACAAGATAAGAATAGTAATTACATTTCTCTAAGGAATGTTGGAGTCTTGGAGAAATCACATGTTAAACCATATGTTTTAATTATCTATAGTCTAGTAGATGGCTTTGTCTTTGGGTGTACTTGGCGGGAAAGGTGAAGCCCCCATTGCTTGGTTTAAATTCGGTAGTCAGGCTAGTTTAGATATAGAGATTTGTAGAGGGAAAATAAAGGAGTTGGTAGGCAGGAGCGAGAGCCTGCAGGGTGTGTGCGTGCGTGTGTGTGTGGTCACACCTTGTCGTAACTGGTCGGGAGTCTATGTTGATGATATTACTCATACTGAAGCATGCTGGGATGAAACTACTATTACACTTAAGCATTCTGGGATGATATTACACACACTGAAACATGTTGGAATTGTATTACCCATGACCAGGGGGAAGCTTTTGGAGGGAATGTCCAAAGGGAGGGGAAATCTCTGTGCCCCATATTCACCACCACCAGCGTCAGATACCAGGCAAAATCAGCTCCATTTCCAAAAACATTCTTCACAACGTGATATCAGTATGTGCCCAGTCACATGGTAGCAAGCTGTAGCTTGTTCAGGTGTGGGTGGTGACTTCACGGCCTCAACAGCAAGCTTCTTCAACTGGCCTTGAGAGAATCTTCAGTAACTTAGGAATTGTTTGGGTAAACAGAAAGCATCAAAGTTAGTGTTCCAGTTTAGGATGTTGCGAGGTGCCCGTGGTGACGAGTGTGACGACTGATTTCAATCTACTGCAGGTCCTTAGCCAGAACTACTTTTTTGCCAGTGTTGAATTAATCAAAAGTGTGCTTTTTTGCATGCAAACGGCTTATGTGGAAGCCATGCACATCAATTACACCCATTATTGGCTAATTTAGTTTTGTCAATGACAAACCTGGGTCATTTCAGCCATTTATTTAATTAATATATTCAATAATCCATTTTATTTGTTTCATTTCCAGTTGTGTCAATAATAGTCATTAATGTGGGCCCCTAGACTCAGAACTATTAGTTACTCTAGTGGCCAGCTGCCCCCTCTAAATTCCACCTGTCTTATCAGTTGTAATTACCCGCTTTGGCTAGTCACCTACCAGTCTTGAAGACAGGCAGACAAGTCTCTGGCTAAGCCCCTGGTCTGTCGACAATGAGCTGTTGTATAAATGAAATACACATCGACTACTGTAATCAGGATTGAAATGACCACATAGTTGCCATATCATTAATATCACCAATAACAGTAGCCATTAGGGTTTTGATAAAGCTATTGTTTATAATCTACAAATCATCTTCCTTGAGTGAATAGACATAAAGTGCCTTGTGAAAATGTTTTTATGTGTGATATTTGTGTGACCTTTGTTGTTTATTGTGAGCAGGGCAGCACAGATGCTTATCACATGTTCACAGTTCAGGAAGAGACTGACAACTTATTATAGAAAAAGAACGTATTTGAGTATAAATGACATGTATTTCTTGTTGCCGTTTCTGCAGAATTACTTTCCCCCTACTTCTGTCATAGGCATGGTATAAATACCCTTCTGTCTGACAAAAAGCCACATCACACAGGGCAACTTCACTCCATGAGGCCACACTACCCAGGACAAATTCACCCCATGAGACCACACTACCCAGGACAAATTCACCCCATGAGGCCACACTACCCAGGGCAACTTCACTCCATGAGGCCGCACTACACATGACAACTTCACCCCATGAGGCCACACTACACATAGCAACTTCACCCCATGAGGCCACACTACACATGACAACTTCACTCCATGGGGCCACACTACACAGGGCAACTTCACCCCATGTTGCCACCCTACACAGGGTAACTTCACCCCATGAGGCCACACTACACAGGGAACGTCACCCCATGAGCTCACATTACCCAGGGCAACTTCATCCCATGAGGCCACACTACCCAGGACAACTTCACCCCATAAGGCCACATTACACAAGGCAACTTCACCCCATGAGGCTACACTACACAGGACAACTTCACCCCATAAGGCCACACTACCCAGGACAACTTCACCCCATGAGGCCACACTACCCAGGACAACTTCACCCCATGAGGTCACACCACACAAGATAACTTCACCCCATGAGGCCACACTACCCAGGACAACTTCACCCCATAAGGCCACATTACACAAGGCAACTTCACCCCATGAGGCTACACTACACAGGACAACTTCACCCCATAAGGCCACACTACCCAGGACAACTTCACCCCATGAGGCCACACTACCCAGGACAACTTCACCCCATAAGGCCACACTACCCAGGACAACTTCACCCCATGAGGCCACACTACCCAGGACAACTTCACCCCATGAGGTCACACCACACAAGATAACTTCACCCCATGAGGCCGCACTACACAAAACAACTTCACCTCATGAGGCCACACTACCCAGGACAATTTCACCCCGTGAGGCCACACTACATAAGACAACTTCACCCCATGAGGCCACACTACACATGGGGGTGCTGTTGAGAAATGTTCGTTGCTGCGTGGCCGTAACTTCACACCTTCTTCTCCTTGACTCGCGTTGTCTCCTGTCTCAGCTCATGACATCGGAAGACGGGGGTGGGGGAGGGGTGGTTGCTATTCAAAAAAATTACGCCGCCGCGTTTTCGCCGCCGTTCTTCTTCAGCTTCTTCGCTGCTCGCGGGTGGCTAAACTGTGATATCGAAGACGGCGGAGGGAGGGGGGTGTTATCGAAAGATTTTCGTCGTCGCGTCGGCGTACATTCACCTTATTATAACTTGAATGGGGCCACATTTAAAAAGGTCTGGGGTTACGACAACGTGCGCCCTTTCAGTACGGGCACACAAAATAAAAAAAGGTCTAGGGGACACGTGCCTCCAGGCTCTCCTGGATCCGCCTATGCTGCCAACTCTCCCATGAAATCCCGGAGTCTCCCGGATCTTCTTCCCCTGAATCCACACACACGTATACAGCTGTGTGTGTGTGTACATATATATATATATATATATATATATATATATATATATATATATATATATATATATACATATATATATATATATTATATTTATATCCGGCGCCGTCCATTCGACCCCTTGTCTCACTCACCATTGCTCTTCTGCAAATTCCTGCCACTCTCTGCAACTCACACATGCCTTTCCATGCAATGGCTCCCTTCACATTATCCCTCCCCTTGAATATAGGTAGTCCTCTCCTTCTACCACATCTTACATTTTACCAGCTACCATTGTCAATATCGTCTCGCTCTTTGTTCGAATGTGTTCTGCCTGTCGCAGTTTGCTCCTTGCTATCTTCCCTTGATGTTTCTTTATTCCGATATCTTCTCGTAATTCCATCTTCCTCCTTCCATCTCCTTCCGCTCTACCTATTATTCAGACCCAGTTGTTCTTCCCCAATTATAACTTCTGCTCCAGTCTCTCTGTCAGTCATAGTGTTCCCAACGCACGCACACTTCGTAAGCAGGTACCTCACATGCTTCCGACACGTTTCCTTTTAGATATACCTCCAACGTTACATGCCTCCTCCTTCCACCTTCTCATACTGCCGCTCCTGCTCACACCCTCCCGCTAATCCCTCTGTCCTCACACACAGTTTCCCAGTAATTATCGCAGTGTGGCGTAACGCTTCCCAGCGAAGTTGAGTTGGTGTTCGTTTGAACAGGTCTGCCAGGGTGTAAAGTGTAAAACACTTTGACCAGTCCTAAAGACTGGATAGTGCTGGATAAGAACTCCTATTTTCTTACTGTTTACACGGTTTATGATCGCATTATTTAAGATGTAGAAATGATCAGATTTGCTTTTTTTTATACTGAGAATGTGATATATATTTGCATCGAAGCTCATTCCCCAGTCCTTTACCTATTTACTAGAGTTGATCCACATCGTAATAGAGCGCAATGCAATCACTGAATGTTTTGATCCCTCGATTTAACACGCAATATTTATGTGACATAAACATGAAGTGCTCGCGAATGTGAGACATCCGATACGTGAAGCGCGGTCACTCAAGAATTGCCTGTCACCAGAGGAACTTAGCATTGTCTGCTATGGCAATTCATGACAAAACAAGTAGCGTCAAGCATATGTTGCTTTTTTTAATACATATTGTCCGTTTACAAACACACCCTTTTGAAAGAACGTTGGAAATTATATATGTCAAATACGATTCGGATTTCATCCATGTTGCCGTATCTGTCTAGAGCAGTGTTTCTCAAGTGGATTTACCCAACGACCTCTCGCGTCCGGGTTTTTAGTCACCGCGACCCCCTACTATGCACACAGTGGATACCATATGTACGAATCGCCGCCATTTATGTTTCCTTGTTGCGCACAACTTTTCGATTTCGGTTTGGTCTTACTCAGCTAATTTGCAAATTTCTGGATATTTGCCCCTCATCTCCAGCCAAAACTCTATCAGATTCACGACGGATTCGTGCAACATTGTGGCATCTCCATGACAGCGTAAGTTCATGAGCTCTTCCTGGGCGTTGTCGTCCTCCACAGCATCAGTTTGACACATAAATGGGTTTCGAATAGAGAAACGAGTCTTTGAAACACGGGGACCAGTTAAAGTATCGTCCCAGTTCAATTTGGAGTTTGAGCAAGTGGGCCCAAGTGGGTGTTTTTCATCTAGCTGAGATCCATAAATAAATAAATAAATATAAATAAAAGTACTTATATAGCGCCAAATCAATTAAAATTGCCCTCGGGCTCTTTACATACATGCACACGTATATTCTGGAGTGGAGATGTCCCATTATGTTTGCACCATATGCACGGTATTGTGTACTTTTTAACAAACCTAAAACTTTTACATTGAATGATGACATGCCAGCCTGGTTTACTAACAATCGTAGCTGTAGCGTTAGAAACAATCTGTTAACATACGAATCTCACATTTCCATGTTTCGGTTCAAATATAAGTGGGGAAAAGAACACTTTTTTAAAACGGCTTACTTGAAAGGTAAGACTCGTAGGCACACAGACCTAATCCGAAATATGCCCCACGTGCCAGATTTAGGCATACAAATAACATCCATGACCAGGTTAATGGTTGCATATACTGATATTTTAGTGTGCATTTTCGTTCACTGCATGTCAAATACTGGGCAATGCAGTTTTATTAACTGGAAAGACGAGACCCTTGCCTACTAGTAGAGGCTCGACACAGACCCAGACACAGCTGACGCCGACTGCAGGCGTCGCCGTCGGCGGATATTATAATTCTACTTAATTGAAACGTTGCTCGGCTGACGGCATTGGGAATCAGGATAAAGAAACATATGCTTCCTACACTTATAAAATAGCTGACAATAAACATATGCTTATTTATAATACCATCAATGATCTACCTGACAATATCCACCTCACAGTCCGTCTCTTTGCAGATGACTGTGTGTCCTCTGTAGAGAAATCAATAATCAGTCTGACTCACAAGAACTACAGAAAGACCTAAATGAGTTAGCAAAATGGGAACACGACTGGCAGATGCACTTTACCCAAACAAAGCTTTGTGATTAGACTAAGCCATGCAAGAAACGTGAAACATTTTAATTATACTCTAGGAAACGCAACACCACAGGAAACCAACAGTCATCCCTATCTAGGAGTATGTATCACCAAAGATCTCACCTGGAACGAACACAACCTCAGCAAACCATACTCTAGCATTTAGCAGACGCAATCTCTACTCGTGCCTCCAAAACATTAAAACAACTGCCTACACGACCCTTGTCCGACCATTCTTAGAATATTCATCATCCGTGTGGGACCCCCTACAGTACATCTCGAATGTATATTAACTTACAAAGAATCGCTTAAAGATATCTAAGCGGTAGGCTTGCTTTCACCACCAAATTCCAACGAACACCTATTTTGCTGCAGGTGCTTCTTGACTATAATATGGATAGTAGTCTCATAAACTCAAGCGTCTTGAAATTAGGTCTTTGGGGAGATACGGGACAAAATAGACGTGCATGTGTCATTTTCTCTCCATGCCTTTTACAATATACGTATTAGTGGGTAGTCCCACAACACACGTAGTAGCTATGCTCCCACTACTCATCTCATAAGTACAAGCGTCTTGACCGAACCTTCATGCTATCCAAATATGTATGCACGCACGCACACACGTACGCACGCACGCACACATGCGCGCCAAAATGCGCTGTTACCCACTAATCTCAAGATTGTCGTTATGGTATTTTGCACTTTAATTTTTAAATTGCGAACTTCAAAGATTATGTACCAACAAATAAACGCCACCTTCACTATGTTAGTAGCAAATTCCGTTGGCATTGGTGTAGACAGGGGCAGCGCGACCCCTTCGGGTAAGAAGTCCCCGGTTATCAGCTACATCAGTGCTTCTCAAACTTTTTTCTTCGCGGCACACTTTATTATTAGCTCGATATCCTCGCGGCACACCGAGTCACATTTTACCATGTCATAGTGTACTATGTTGTCACCATCCACTAGTCATCGGATGGAATGGTAAATTATCGTTTTCCCAACGGATAAGAACATTTTTAACAAACGTATTGCACACAAATAATGATCCAGGCTCTTTAGACATGGCCTCTTCTTAGTCTTGATAAGTGTACATTTCTAGAAGCTGGTCTCACACAGGTTTGTTGTCGAACACCACACCAATGGCATGAACAACGATCATTGGAAATTCATTTTTCACCTGAACTTATATTTAAGGGTGCGATCGCTCTTGAGGTCTACCAGTTCCTCAAAAACGTTCAGAGGAAGCTCCCCAGCCGAATCCTATGACGATGACGCGAAAGGATATCACGAACCCAGTCATACTGTTTAGAGCTGGTCAACTGGAAAAAAATGCATAAACGTGTCGTGAAGCATGCCTAGATGTTGGGCTATCACATTAAGCAGTTTCTATTTAGGAAATATGTTATTCGTCCGTTTAAACATTTCTATAGTGAGCCACGTCCTAGTTCTTCTCGCCATAGCTGAAGTTTAGATTTGAATCCATTTAGCTTGCATTCTTCAATTCAGTTCATTGATATTTTCGAAGATGTCAGCCATGTATGCAAATTTGTGCTGCAACCCCTTATGCAACAACATAAACGCTTGAAGCTCATCTCTCTGCGTAAACATTCTTGACAGGACCTTGCCCCGTGAAAGCCAGCGGACCTATGTGTCTTCTTTTCCTTTCAAGATACGCACAACAGAACGTCGTCACCATAATTATAAATCGGTGAAATTTAGAATAGACGGTCAACAAATGTAGCTTGATATTAATACAATAAAATTCTTATTTTTTAAATTACCAGTGATGCCGCGGCACACTTGGGGATTGGTACAGAAGTATTGAGCGCAGTAGCACAGCCGTAAGAGCTTCGGAGTCTCAACTGAGAGAACCTGGGTTCGAATCCTGTGCGGCGAGTTGAACCTAGGACAAGTTCGTTTACTCTACATTGTTTTAGTTCACTCAGCGGTATGACAATGGTGGATATTTGTTTTTACATAAAATAAAAATCTGAACATTCCCAAATCTAGTACAAAATGATGCAGATATATCTCGGATAACCACCCAGAAAGCTGAACAACACGAGACAGACGTAATTAAATCAATGCTATTGTGTTTTAAGAATATTTAGTGCAGTTGTATATAATTTATTTGGCAATAGTAAAACTGGTACTACTCATTATGTATGTAACGGTGTTACTACTACTACTACTACTACTACTACTACTACTACTACTACTACTACTTCTACTACTACTACTACTACTACTACTACTACTACTACTACTACTACTACTTCTACTACTACTACTACTACTACTACTACTACTACTACTTCTACTACTACTACTACTACTACTACTACTACTACTACTACTACTACTACTACTACTACTACTACTTCTACTACTACTACTACTACTACTACTACTACTACTACTACTACTACTACTACTACTACTACTACTACCACTACCACTACCTCTACTGCTACTGCTACTGCTACTGCTGCTGCTGCTGCTGCTGCTGCTACTGCTACTGCTACTGCTACTGCTACTGCTGCTGCTGCTGCTGCTGCTGCTGCTACTGCTACTGCTACTGCTACTGCTACTGCTACTGTTACTGCTACTGCTACTGCTACTGTTACTGTTACTGCTACTGCTACTGCTCTTAGCACGTTTATTGTTTTCTGTATCTCGTGACTGCCTCTAGTAGTCCTCTACCCTCCTCTGGGCATCCGTACGCGCTGATATTCTACGCTACACCTCTATCTCTCACCATTCATCACAGTAACCATTTTATCGAAGTCCACAAAGTCACCCTTTACTTGATCTCATTCCCTCCAACCACCCTCCCAAGCCAGGGGTGTGATTACGTACACTACCCCTGGCAGTTCTCTTATGCATTGTATGGAAATTAGCTTAATCAAAATCATAATTGACTTCGCCGAACCACCCGTGAGAACAGTGCAGACACCCGACCGACCCGCACTCCAATTCCAGGAATTCTAATATAATTAGTAGAATATGCCAACAAACCTTTTAAGAGTAATTTGGGGGTGCTAAATAAAAAAAAACTCATGTTTTCAATCTGTTTGACATATGGAAACCTACACTAAAACCGAACGATCGCTGGCATTTATAAAGGCCAACAGTGTATTTATGCGCAACAATAATCACTAGTCACATTTAAAAGTAGTTATACAGAATAATTAATTAGTAAACTACCAATACCAAAGAGCTTGCCCCTTTAATTACAACTCACATTTACATTACCAACACTAATCAGCTGTTAACACTTCATATAATATCGTATAGTGCATTGAAGAATGTTAAACTAGTATGTTTATGCAATGTCTTAGTAATAACCAGTGAATGTTACATATCTAGATATTGGTCGTTTACTGAGATATTATTCTGTAGAACTATTTTCTTGTATTTCGTTGTTGTTATTTGTGTTTATTGTTGTGTAAAACTGTATCGGCGACATGAACGTCAGTGGTCTTTCAATCATAGTGCAGGTCTCCATTAATCACTTTACATTTATTCACATTTGTGAAGTATTAATTATAACTGTACTCTTATGTTGGTAGTTGGTCTTAATAAATATTTAAAATGTTATTGATAATAAATATATCTCACTCCATTAGGGGAAATGTATTATTATAATTAGCCGTTGAAACTTTGCTGTTGAAAAATGTTCGTAGCTGCGTTTTCGCCGCCGTATTTTCAGCTCTTCTTCAGCTTCTCTGCTGGTTGTGGCTGGCTAGACTGTGATACCGAAGACAGTGGGGGTGGGGGGAGGTGTTGCTGTCAAAACATTTTCGCCGCCACGTCGGCGTAACTTCACCTTATTGTAACCTGAATGTGGCCACATTTAAATGGTCTAGGGGGCACGGTCACGTGGGCCCTTTCATAAAGGTCTCCGGGTACACCAAATGAAAATGGTCCAGGGGGCACGTGCCCCAAGCCCCCCCCCCCCCCGGATCAGTCTATGCTACCAAATCTCCCGTGAAATCCCGGTGTCTCCCGGATTTTGGGTGTATCTCCCGGTTTCCCGGAAAAGAGGCAAGTCTCCCGGATTTCCTCAGAATATTTGTAACAGCAGTCCCCTCTTCCGTCTTCCGATGTCAAGATCCAAGAGAGCGCGACGAGATAGCGCGACATGGGAAGCATGCTGAACCGCTCATGAATCTCCCGGGTTTTATAAAAAAGTTGGCAGGTATACAATCATGTAGATATGCCTATGAGTTGGCCTGTTCTAACTATTACCACTGTACCCGTTTCCTATTGTTTTAGCTATTACCCCACACGTTTCTACAAATCGTGGTAGGAAATGTGGCGCGGATTGTAGACTGTCGACGCATTTTCGCAACACGTAAAGAAGTAAGGGAAACAACCCATATGACGTCATCATTTGGAAATCCTTTCCCCATTTTGCAACATGTTCGAAAGTTGCGTCAAACGCATGCACTAAAAGTACGCACCCATGTGTCACGTCACATTGAAAAGCACGTGTTCGAAACCGTGCGTTAACGGAGTCGTTTTAAGGACGTTATACGCAATACCAAAATAGATAAGCGAGCGAAAAATGAACAACTGAAAGACGTCCCAAAATGCTTTTTTGAACGATTGCTTGTACCATTACGGTTCGTCCGATCCAAACAATCTGGATATCGTTTGAAAGCTTACGATTTATGTTATTCAAATATATATATATAAATGGTTTCCTGATAGTCATTTCTAAAATAAACTGTAAACGGACATACAGCGGTGCTAGTTCTGGGGTGTTAGACACTGCGAACGATGTTGTTTCGTCGACACAGTTCATCAATCTACCGATAGAGGCACCACTGTCTGATTTCATGGTACAAGCTCCGCCCACTTTCAAACGGCGGCTAAAATGATATACGCGAATTATGCGTGACGTCACAATTACGTATATCAACCAACCAACGCAACGAATTTTGACCCGTTGGCTGGCGTACGTTACTGTGACGTCACGCCGACGTAGATATGGATCGGCTTTGCTGCGATTAAAGCACATCAGTTTCGTTGCGGTTTAAAATTGGGTGGAGCTTATAACATATGAAATCAAGAAATGGTGAAGTGCGCATGTCTGAACCTATGCAAATGAGGATAAAAGCGCCGCAATCGGAAGCTTATTGTACTGAGTACCCGCCGCCAACATCTTTCGGAACCGTACAGAACACAGAAAACGGAACGATTGTAGGTCCGTTTATAAGTATTCTGTGAACGGTTACCGGGAAATATAAATGACGCTAGAATAACAGAAAGTGTATCCTTTCAAATGATACCAAAATCGTCGGGACAGGACGAGCCATGAGGGTGCTAGTGACCGAAGAATTTCATGTTTTGAACGTGTTCCGAGTTGTTCATTTTTCGCTCGCTTATCTATTTTTGGCAATACGCATTACGAATCGTTTAAGCGTCAATGTGTCATCTTCTTTAATCTAGAGTCTATAATAGTAGGCCTTATTCTTAACATACAAAGTATGAACATTACTTAAAATATGTAAACATAATTAAACATTTATTTAATAATCGAGGCCTTTTCGCGCGTTGCCAGACGTGCCTAGCAACACAGTTTCACTATATTATTCTATAATTTGGCTAAAATGCCTACATCCTATAAACTTTAGCACGAACGGTGCAATCGCACGCACGTTGACGGGCCGAGTTGGCAGTGTCTTAAAGCATAATTCAAACAGTTGCCTATTGTCCGTGGTGAAAGACATATTAATATAATTCTGAATACGTCTTTGCTGTCGTGCCGACAATAGCGTAGGTCATGCCGTCTCTCGACACTATTCACTGAACGGTGCTTATCACATGTAATAACACATTTGCAGTGAACAACGAACGCACAGGATCGGCTTGTCACAGTGCCAATACATTAATCTATATATTAATACGTCAACTTTAGGGGCAGTTTGGTTGTCCCTGTTCCTCCTAGCTGTCGCAGTGCCAATACATTAATCTATATATTAATACGTTAACTTCTGGGGCAGTTTGGTTTTCCTGTTCCTCCTAGATGTCACAGTGCCAGTACATTAATCTATATATTAATACGTTAACTTTAGGGGCAGTTTGGTTGTCCCTGTTCCTCCTAGCTGTCACAGTGCCAATACATTAATCTATATATTAATACGTTAACTTTAGGGGCAGTTTGGATGTCCCTGTTCCTCCTAGCTGTCACAGTGCCAACACATTAATCTATATATTAATACGTTAACTTTAGGGGCAGTTTGGATGTCCCTGTTCCTCCTAGCTGTCACAGTGCCAACACATTAATCTATATATTAATACGTTAACTTCTGGGGCAGTTTGGTTTCCCCTGTTCCTCCTAGATGTCACAGTGCCAGTACATTAATCTATCTATTAATACGTTAACTTTAGGGGCAGTTTGGTTGTCCCTGTTCCTCCTAGCTGTCACAGTGCCAATACATTAATCTATATATTAATACGTTAACTTTAGGGGCAGTTTGGATGTCCCTGTTCCTCCTAGCGGTCACAGTGCCAATACATTAATCTATATATTAATACGTTAACTTTAGGGGCAGTTTGGTTATCCCTATTCCTCCTAGCTGACACAGTGCCAATACATTAATCTGTATATTAATACGTTAACTTTAGGGGCAGATTGGATGTCCCTATTCCTCCTAGCTGTCACAGTGCCAATACATTAATCTATATATGAATATGTTAACTTTAAGGGCAATTTGGGTGTCCCTGTTCCTCCTAGCTGTCACAGTGCCAATACATTAATCTATATATTAATATGTTAACTTTAAGGGCAGTTTGGTTGTCCCTGTTCCTCCTAGCTGTCACAGTGCCAATACATTAATCTATATATTAATATGTTAACTTTAAGGGCAGTTTGGTTGTCCCTATTCCTCCTAGCTGTCACAGTGCCAATACATTAATCTATATATTAATACGTTAACTTTAGGGGCAGTTTGGTTGTCCCTATTCCTCCTAGCTGTCACAGTGCCAATACATTAATCTATACATTAATACGTCAACTTTAGGGGCAGTTTGGATATCCCTGTTCCTCCTAGCTGTCACAGTGCCAATACATTAATCTATACATTAATACGTTAACTTTAGGGGCAGTTTGGATGTCCCTGTTCCTCCTAGCTGTCACAGTGCCAATACATTAATATGTTAACTTTAGGGGCAGTTTGGATGTCCCTGTTCCTCCTAGCTATCACAGTGCCAATACATTAATCTATATATTAATACGTTAACTTTAGGGGCAGTTTGGTTGTCCCTATTCCTTCTAGCTGCCACAGTGCCAATACATTAATCTATATATTAATACGTTAACTTTATGGGCAGTTTGGTTGTCCCTATTCCTCCTAGCTGTCACAGTGCCAATACATTAATCTATATATTAATATGTTAACTTTAAGGGCAGTTTGGTTGTTCCTATTCCTCCTAGCTGTCACAGTGCCAATACATTAATCTATATATTAATACGTTAACTTTAGGGGCAGTTTGGTTGTCCCTATTCCTTCTAGCTGTCACAGTGCCAATACATTAATCTATACATTAATACGTTAACTTTAGGGGCAGTTTGGTTGTCCCTGTTCCTCCTAGCAGTCACAGTGCCAATACATTTATCTATATATTAATACGTTAACTTTAGGGGTAGTTTAGTTGTCCCTGTTCCTCCTAGATGTCACAGTACCAATACATTAATCTATATATCAATACGCTAACTTTATTGGCAGTGTGGTTGTCCCTTTTCCTCCTAGGTGTCACAGTGCCAATACATTAATCTATAATATTTATACGTTAACTTTAGGGGCAGGTTGATTGTCCCCTTTCCTCCTAGATGTCACAATGCCGATACATTAATCGACAACATTAATATGCCAACTTTAGAATAGTGCTGAATAAGAACTTACCTTTTGTTTTTGTTTGCTATCTTCTAACACTGCGACGTCATCTGCATAAAATGTTATCCTCAGTACCATCAACAAAATATCCTGTCTGGCGCCTACTCTCTGTGCTGCTTTCCTCTTCTGTAACCATAATCCGGGGGTGAGGCTGGCCTCAGTACTGGTCCTCGACTTTGTTTTCCCTCTGCCGTCTACACCACCCTCTCCACCACCCCCTCCTATCTCTCGTCCTCGTCCTAAGCGCCCTCTCAATCCCGCCAGATCTATCTTCACACAGTTCTCCCAATCCAGTCGTCGTCTTCTCCTTCTAGCGTCTACACTATGGGTGCATACCCTTTCTCCGTTAGCCGTTCCCCTTCCATTCATTGTGCATTTCCCATGTGACGTATGT